>ML994662.1:0-505579 GCA_010093925.1 Zopfia rhizophila CBS 207.26 | reverse complement strand
TTTTAAGTTTTTAACTTACTTTTTAAGTTTTTAACTTACTTTTTAAGTTTTTAACTTACTTTTTAAGTTTTTAACTTACTTTTTAAGTTTTACTTTTTTTATAGTATAATTTTATTTTAAAGTTAAGTAATTTACTTAGCTTGTTAATTAACAAGTTACTATAGTATATTAATTTATTAGTTATTTACTATTTAAAATAACTAAAAATTAATAATAAAAGTAATAAAAAGTTTTTTTATTTTTTTTATAAATAAGGTTTTACTATAAACTATAATTTTCACTTAACTATTTTCTATAAAAAAAATTAGTAATATAATAATAAAAAGTACTTTATTATTATAGTTATATTAAATATATATATATTTAATAATACTATTATATAATAAGTACTTATTAAAATATACTAAGTTTTTTACTAAAATTTTAATATTAGTAGTTATTTTTAACTACTATAAAGCTATAGTTTACTAGTTTTTTAAAAAAAATATAAAAGTTATATTTATTATAAATATGTTTATTATAATAACTTTTTATAAATACTTTTTTTACTACTTATAATATACTTTTTGTAATCTATAAATAGTAAAAAAAAAATAGTTTAATTAAAAACGTTATTTAGCTAAAATAATTATTTGGTTAAAAAAATTATTTATTTAATTAAAGTAAAGTAAAAAATATTAATTAAGATTTAAAGTTTATAAAAACACTATATAAATAGATTTTACCATTATTAGTTTATAGTAAAAGTAAATAAATTAGTTTACTTTAAAAAATTAATAGACTTTAAAAAAACTCTTTTATATATAAAAAATTAATTATAGTAAAATTAGTATTTATAATTTATCTACTAACTTTACTAAATATAATAAAAATAGTATTATAAATAAAAATTAGCTAAAGTAAAGCTATTAAAGTATATATAAAAATAGTATAATAGCTAGTATACTTTTTTATAATAGTAAAGTAGTAGTTTACTAGTTACTATAATAAAAAAAATTAAGTAAAAATAGTATTTAAAAATTTCTAAACTTACTTAAAGTAAGGTTTTTTTAAAAAAAAATTTGTAGTTATTTAATAGTAGAGCTTTAAAAAACTGTTATATAATTAATTTAAATATTATATTAACTTTATAGACTAAAGAATTATGATTTTAAAATAATATTATAATTAACATATTTTTTAAAATTAACGTTTAGGTTAATAGTTAAAATAACTAAAGTTAACTATTTTAAAATAAAGTTAATATAAATATATAAAACTAAAGTACTTATATAAACTAGTATTAAAGTACTAAACTTAAATAAATATATAATTATACAACTTAAATTTTTTTTTAAATAAGTTAGTTGTTATAACTTTAATATGTAATTTATTTAATTTATTTAATTTATTTACTTATTTATTTAAAAATAATAAGCTATTAATAACTTATAATTTTATTTTATTTTATAAATAAATGTATTTTAAAAAAATAAATAACTTATTTTTATTAATAATAAATTTTTTTGAAATTTTGTATTTTATAATTAAAGTTTATAAAATTTTATAACTTAATTTATTTACTAAAAGTTTTTTATAAATTTAAAGTATATATGCTTTATATATTAATTTATAATTAGAAGTATTATATTATATATATATTTTTTATTTCTATATTTTAAATTTTATTAAATTTGTAATAAAGTTTATTAAAACTAATTTTTATAATTTTTTAGCTATAACTAATAACTATAGTAAACTGTATAATTTATATTTTATTAGCTTATTTTTACTATATATTATATAATTAGTAATAATATTTTTAATTTTTTTTATATAGCTTTAAAATATAGAAATTTCTTAAAATTTATTTAACTATTTTTTCTATTTTTTATTATTTATGCATAATAGCTATATGTTATTATTATATTAATTTTTTTTTATATTTTTATAAAACATACATAAGCTACTTTATATATTTTAGTTAATTCTTTAATTAGTTATTAACTAAAGTTTTTTATTTTAATTTAAAATATTATTTTAGTTTATTTATTTATTTACTTTAAATAATAGTTACTATTACAATTTTTATATAAGTATATTCTAAAAATTTATTTAAATTTTGTTTTAAAATTAAATTTTAAACTAATTTTATTTCATATATATATATATAATTATATTATTAACTAAAAACAATTACTACTTTATTATTTATTTATTTTTTATAATGTATTTTAAAATTAAAAGTTATAAATAATTTAGTTTATTTAATTTATTATTAATTTAGCTTTTTTATTATAGTAAAACTTGTAAGTTTTTTATAGTTTACATAAATTACTATTTAGTATTATATTTCTTTAAAATATATTCTTTATTTTTAAATACTAAAACTATTATAAATAGTTTTTTATTAAAAATATTATAGTATAATTTAAGTCTATTAAATTTTTTTTATATATAATTAATTAAATATACATACTTATTATTATATGTTTACTATATATTATATTATATACATAATTTAATACATTAGATTTTAAAATAATTGGTAATTTAAAATTAAATATTCTAAACATTAGTACTTTTATAAAAAAAATTTTAAGTTTTAAAAATACTTGTTTTTAAAATTCTTTTTATTTAAATTCTATATTTTTATAAATAATTTTTAAAAAACTTTTTACAACCTTTTTATAAAAGTTTATAAATTCCAAAAAAAAAAAATTTATATTTTCTTAACTAATATTAAGTATAGTTAGTTTATAACATTTTTAACTTTACTAGAATTTATAGACAAATTTTTTTTTTTTTTAACAAATTTAAGAAAGTTAACTTTTATTTTGTAAAAATAGCATTTTTCTAGTTATATAAGTAAGTTATACTTTTAAAGTTTTATAGTACTTTTTTAACATGTTACGTATACTCTTTTAATAATTTTTTTAAGTAAATAAAAACGTTAATTAAATAACCTAGTATAAATATATTTAAATATTTATGTAGTATATCTACCGTTGAAGTTCGCAATATCAATCCATGCCCCAACACTAGTAATCTTCTCACATAAAGCTATACGTTCCCTATCTGGGGTATACTCTGGTTCGACTTTCCAGTAGAAAGGCGTCCTTCCTCGTTGTGTCGCACTTCTGGGTCAGCTTCACCTGCCACCAGAGCAGTAAAGACCCTGTCATCGAACTCCCTCGAGACCACAAAATGTAGAGGAGTCTAGCCATGGTGGTTCCTGAGATTCAAATTGGCACCTAAGGCGTGCTGGCGCTCGGAGAGACGTTGGCCACACTCGCCGATGTTCTTGATACCAACAGCATGGAGGAACGCTCCATTGCCGTTTTTATCAGTACCGATAGCATCTGCCCGGAATTCTAACAGTTGAAGGGCGTTCTATACTGCGCTCCTTCTTAGTGAAGATAACAGTGGGGTATGACCTTCATAATGTCTTCCTGCTGGTACCCGCCCCGACCTCTTCAAGTAATAACCATAGAATAGCCCCGTTTCGACAGCGATGCAGGAGTATCTTGCTCTTACTATTCACAGCGTTGGTATCATCACCAGCATCCAGAAGGAGGCGCACAGCAACGGCATCGCTGGCGTGATGTAAGGCCGTATTTCCCCTACCATTGATGTGGTGAACACGAGCGCCGGTCTTCAGCATTAATGCAAAACACTCCGTAATTGCTTCAACATCAAGCTCTTCCGATCTGTGATGAAACCTGTGGCCGCTCCAGACATCCCCCCACATCGCCAAACGATGTAACGCTGTATAGCCTTTGTCCCGCTTGACCGACCCACTTCCTGACATTTTATGGAATATATTCCGATCAGCTCCAGCGTCTAGACGAAGCTTAATTGTTTTTGCGTCGCGGCTACAGCACGTATTGGAGAGAAGGTCTCTGCCCGGTTTTTCTTATTCACTTCCACATTTGGATGTTGCAGAATACGTTCGACCACGGTCGCTCGCTGGTTCGATACTGCCCACCCTAATGCGGAATTGACTGCATTGGGGGTCTCGAGATAAAGTAAGGATTCGGCTACGGCCTCGACATGACCATGCTGACACGCGTATTTCAAGGGCGTACCAGCGGGCGTCATAGCTCAATCCAGGAATTTGTCTTTCTCCCTCTTTTGAATTGCGGTGAAAGGATCAGCACCAGATTTGAGAAGTGATGGCTTTTGGATGATGCGTGCTGCGAGGTGCAGGGGCGTGAGACTATCGCCGTCGCTGTCGTTCGGATCGGTTCCGTGCTGCAAAAGCAACTCAACGATGGCATCATAGCCCTTTTTGACGGCAAAATTGATTGGAGAATCCCCTAACTAAGGACCCTTATTAGCCTCCGCCCCGCGGCGTTCTAGCAACTCCTTTGTGTGCTCGGTAAGACCAAGTGCAGCTGCTGCGAAAAGAGGCGTAACTTTGCCCAATTCCCCCACATTAGCCAGCAGCGCCCACTTCTCTAAGCCCTCCCTAGCAAAAAACTTATCAATGTGCTATTGACTTCAGTTTGATCCAACCCAGCGAGAGCAGCTTTTCTAGCGTGCACATGCCAATTCTCGGCAGCATACCGAGTGAACGAAGGCGGTAGTTGCCTAGAGTCAAATTAGCGGTTGTAGCGGTGGATGGACCATTGAGCGTTTTAGAAACATTGAGTCCATCTAGGCAGCCGGGCTGAAGGTAGGAAGACAGACTATGGCAAGGCGGGTTATGCGTGGGTCCGGATTCGAGGATAGGGTAGTCGCGTGACTTCAATTCTGGACTAGAGCCGTTCAAAATCTCGTTGAGCGAGCGATGGACGACGCAGACAGTCTCGTCCGGAAGCATCTCCAAAAGTAATCCGCAAGCAGAGCAAACCAGGTCTTTCGTGGCTTTGAGGTTCCATTTCTGCTGAGAACATTGCGTGATATTGATCATGTCTGCGATATCCAGTGGACCGAGTGTCCGGGTAGCGCGGGTTACACCTGCATAATGAGCAATTGAACGTCATCTGGGATATCTTTTCTTCTGGCGTGCTTCCGCAACAGACTGGTGTACAGGATATTGAGATCGGCCGGCAGTTGCAGGAGCACCTTCTGAAGATCTATGCTAGGCTGTGAGAAGGCATCCATGGCCAACTTCGCGGAGAAGAAGATACCATTGGCTCTGCAAGGGACGGCATTTTTAACCGAAATGTGGTCGACTACGGGAATTAAAGACGCGGCAAGTCGGTGTTGAACGTAAGTGTCGATATCAACGTCTACCTCTCTTTCCCCTAACCGAATATGCATCAATTTTGCCAGCTTTAAAGGCCTTTCTGCACTTGCTACTGGTCGACTACTAATGATGAGCTTGATTTGGGATGGTCGCAATTGACCAAGCTCGGCCAAGAACTTATAAAATGCTTATATGTCATCGTTTTGATCCATCTCGTCCAGAGCATCTACTACGCAATACACCCTCGGAAAATATGAGAGATGTAACAAGGTTGATAGCAGCGTAGTAATCTCCAGAGCGCGAGGGAAATCAAAGTTGAAGTCTGACCCCTAAGAAGTGCGGGGTCTCTGCGATATATACATGAGGTCACATGACCTAATCAAGCAATGGCTGGAAGGCGCTGGTGCAGCGCCACCGCTACAAGAGAGCAGTACGGAGATGGCTCCAAAGGTCAGCAGTCGAGAGACTTTCCAGAGTCCGAGACTCGTCTAGATATTCCTTGAGTTTCATCTGCGATGGCGGACCGAAGCTCATGGTTTGAGCTAGCCAGTCATGCAAGGCTGCCACGGGGCTATGGTTGGTGTCGATGATCTCATGAAAGGAAAAGGTAGAGCACCGGAGCCCCCTCCTGTGCTAGGTGACGGGTCAAGGTAGCTGCACAGACTAATTTTCCTAAGCCCGGGATACCTATTCGAACAAGAATTCGGTTTTTGAAGCATTGGAAGGGCCGATCAGCATCAACAGTACCTCGAATTCAGAGCATGCCATACACTTAATTAGCATGCCACCCCTAATATACGGCTGATGATAATACCCAGTCCCAAGTGCCGGCCAGATGTGAGGACAAGTGCTTCTTATATTCGCTACCTTCATCATCGTAAGCAGTTGGTTGAAGCCAGTTTTGTATCTTATCCAGTGTGTCTGTAGATTGCGGAAGGATATCGTCTTCGTTAAAGTCGCTGACATCGTTGCGTCCAAGCACGACATCCTCCCACGCATCATCTAGGGAAACATGTGTATCTGAAGATACACGCGGCACCATTCTCAATTATGTAAATTGGCGTGATAGAGAAGTGGATAACAATTAATTGATTATGAAGAAACAGTTTTGCAGCGATGGGAGCCAACGAAAGGAAAAGCCGTTCTAAGTGGAGGAGTGGTAAAACGAACGGCATAGTGCCTGTTCCCTTGATGTTTGTCGAAGGATTGCTACCCTCCTCTGGGATATTGTATACGAGGCGAAAATGACAGGGTACTTGGCTTTAGAAGTCAGCCTTGGTGGGAGCACATCTGCGCATTCTACGGGGAGGACAAAGGAAGAAAGATACACTCATAATGCATTAAAACGTACTGTGTTATCTAGTATATGCACTCAACCTTCATATGCTGGTTATTTCTTTTGGCTCTGATACGTACTTTTTGTTCATCTCTACGCCTATCCACCACCATTCACGTCGCATGGTAGCAATAGACCACTATAATGGTTCCGGCTGAGAGTTCAAAACTACAACGCACCACCCGCCTTCTACAATTAGTGTGCTACACCGCAAAGCCGTCCTCCTGATTCCCAAACTGGTGGTAAAGCAAGGAGAATGCAAGGAAAAATCAACCTACCAGCGGAAAAGCCCTTCCACTCACTGTAATAGACACGACTTCAATAACTCAACAGTCTCGAAAGGCAACGTAAGAACCAAACCCCCAACAGCCAGTCTCCTAAAATAAAAAGAAGTACTTACCCAACGGGCGCTTAACCGCCCTTTCGCTCTTCGATTTCGAATCCGAAAACCTAGCCTACCGGCTACAACGCTCAAAAACCTGGGCCTCAGACTCAGTTTCTAGATACAAAGGAAAAGGGTTCTACGTCACCCATTCCAATCCACACCTCACAAAGAAACGGAAAAAGTCTTGGGAAAACTTAGCACCACTCACAGATCCTAGTCTCAAGTTCGTGCCGAAAGGGGCACGCAGTCATACAAAGGGCACTCACCCTGATCCAAAATTCGATAGCATTCAACATGAAAATCTATCTATACTCTACACCAATCATAACAAATCCTATCCCCTCTCCCCCCATTTTCCGTCTCATCCCCTCTTCCTCCCCTCGCTACATCTCCTCTCGACTCTACCCCATCACCCCTTCATCACCTTACGAAAAATCAACCTTCCAACCCCTTCCAATCCCCACCTTCGGGTCCCTAACCACCGCCCAAGCCGCCTTCTTCCCCTGCGCCTCATGGTATTTGAACTCAACCTTCTTCCTCCTCGCACTTTCCTTCGCACCCTCCTCACTAACCACAACATGCTTTTTGTCTTTCCACTCCTTCGGCGCATTCACAATGATAACCTTCTCCACTCTCACCTTGCTCATCGTCTTGGCATAAGAGTCCGTTTTCGCGCCCTTCGTGTTGAGGGAAGAGGATGAGAGGGACTTGTATTGGGCTGAGAAAGAAAATCGGCGGTGGATGTAGGCGCCTTGTTTGTAGTCGAAGGTTTCGCCGTCGTCCAGGTAGATGGAGCCTTCGGCGTTGCCGTCTTTATCGAGGACAACGATTAGGGTGAATGGGTCGAATTTCATAAGACCGGAACTGCGGCGGGGTCGGTCGCGGCGCGGGATGACATGACCACCCTGCATGACTAACGGAATCTTTTCCAGAGCCGCAGGAACGGTGTGATGGCCTGCGCCTTGGTAGGTAGTGTAATCGAAGTAATCGAAGTATGGCTGGTCGTCCGCGATATACACATCCACGCTCTCCTTGCCTTCACTGGTGACCGGTTTAGCGAGGAGACCAGTAGAACCAATGTACAATTGATCATCAACAGCGAAGCCCTTCTCATCACCCGGATGAACATAGAAGTTCGGTCGGACAATGGGGGCGCCTGTAGTCGCCGCTTCATGGAAGGCAGTGTACCAGGCCGGGAGAAGCTGATATCGTAATCGAAGAGCTTGGGTGATGATTTCAATGTAGGGGGATCCGGGGATATAGGGTTCACGACGGCGAGTGTCGATATGAGCGTGGCCGCGGAAGAAGGGGTAGTAGATGCCAGCTTGGTACCAGCGGGTCAGGAGTTCTTTGCTCGGATTACCAAAGAAACCACCTACATCCGCGCCTGCAAAGGGGAAGCCTGAGATGCCTTGATTGAGCACCATGGGAATCGACGCTTCAAGGTGGGACCATTCGGCGAGATTGTCACCGGTCCACATGGCTCCAATACGTTGGCTTCCCGAGTAAAAGGAGCGCGTGAGAACGAAGGGTCGGCGGATCTCGCCCTTCTTGCGCTCAAGCATGGCTTCGTAGGTTGCGTTATGGAAAGTCATTCCATTGAGGTTGTGCACATCGCGATGTTCCCAGTTGCCAAAGTGGAGGTTGTCTTTTGGCATCGTGGTCTCAGGGCCGTTGAAGACGGAGGGCTCGTTCATGTCGTTCCAAATGAAGGTGTTTGGGCCTGTACCTTTGAAGCTATCGTATTTGAAGAGGCTCTTCCACCAAGTGATGGAAGCGGGGTTGAAGCAGTCAATCCAGTAGGAAGATCCAGGCCAGCACCAACCCTCGTAGTCATTTCCTTCCTTGTTCTTCACCGCCAGGCCCTTCTTTTTGAGCTCATCGACGACAGGGTAGTTGTCAGTATTCTTAATGTGCGGATCGATAATAGCAACCAGTTTCCTGTCTCTCTTCTCCAAGTGCTTGTGCATTTTCTGGGGGTTCACAAAGGTCAGTGGATCCCAGGTGAAGTACTTCTTCTCATGGGTATACTCGATATCGAGCCAGATGACGTCGTAAGGGATCTTGAACTTGTCGAATTTACGATCGACGTCTTTGACATCCTCATCTGTCACGTAGTTCCATCGACACTGGTGGTAGGCGATTGCGAAGGACTGAGGCATGGCGGTGTAACCCGTCAGCTCTCCGTATTGACGAGTCAGGTCCTGGGGAGTCGGTCCAAGGAACACAAAAACGTCCAAGAGTCCGCTCTCTGAAATCCAATGAGTTTTAGTGTCGGTGTGGCCGCCAATACCAAGACTAAGTGGGTTTGCTGAGGATTTCGACTTGATGATATCAACCCAGGTTTCGGCAGCATTCATCCAGAAGACACCAACTGTAGAGCCCTTTTTATGAGCTTGCATAAAGGGGATGGATCCGTAGAGAGTCATCGGGCTGTCCATCTCATACTCGAAGACGTCGGCGTTGTAAAGCCTATATGGTTCATTGTAGCTGCCTTCGCCCCCCCTGATAACTATTAGTCGAATAGAAGGTCCAAAGACGATATCTCATACCTTGTCGTCTTCAAAGACAACCTCGTAGCATGCTCAGGAATACCAAATACATGCTCGTAGCCAGGGAAAGAGATGTCTAACGCAACGGCCTCTGGGCCTCTCGGCTTGGTATCCGTGTTCCCTCCAAAAGACTCATCCCACCAGGTGCTCTCATCTTCACCCTTCTCTTCTTCCTTATTTTCGGTCTCAGCCTCTTCTTTCTTTTCTTCCTCTCCCTCTTTCTTCTCCTCCACTGGCTTCTCGACCTTTTGGCGCCAATGCTCCATATTCAGCAAGCCGCGCTCATTGAACCTGATCTGCGTTTCTCCACCCCTTTTAAACTCAATCCCAAAAGGTGAGTGTCGGATGATGGCTTCTTGCAGCCTACCCAAGCCGTAATAAACTTTTGTATACCCTTCCTCAACCTTCTCGCTCAAGACGGCTCCCTGTGCGGTTTCTAATCCGCCCACTAGCGCCCAATTCCCTGCTTCGTTGTATCGCTCCTTCCTCGCCTTACTGTCGCCCCTCAGTACAATGTCGCCCTTTCTTCTCTTCTCCTCGTCAAGCGTCACCCTCGCCACACCAGACTCCAAAAACGTGATCGTGAGAGGCAGCTGAACTTTCTCTTCTCCATCTTTCAATGATTTGAGAATTGTACCAGACAATTGGCCATCCTTGAACTTGAGCGAGGCAGGATCGAGAGTGTAAGGGGAGGTCCAGGAGGACGTGGAAGCGACGGTGTCGGCGAAGGCACGGTTGCGTTTACAGAACCCGCTCTGATCACATGTCTTGAAGTTCTCATGCTTTACCATAACTATCAATCTTTATTAGCAAAAAGTCCAGAGTTTATTGAGAGAATTCGCACGGCATTGGAGGGATCAATTTGAACGGGGGAGCTGAGGTATAACATACCAGCTGGACCAAACAGAGCAAATAGCGTCGACAACAAAAGAAATATGCCCGTCCACCTGGGAGCAGACGAGGCTCTTGAAAATATCATTGTGTCCTGCAGCTGTCTCCCGGATAGTGAGGCAGACAGCTTCAAGACTCTGTTCAGAATTGAATCTTCGTGATCTGCCAGTATGGGCCAGGTGTTGTACATGAGACGAGCCCTGTGTGCCCGCCCCTTATCATATTCATCTGGAGCAGGCCTCCGTTTCACCTCCTGCATAAATAACCAAAGCAGCTAGTGCCAATTCAGCATCTGGACCCCGCCACGCCACAACCCCACCAAACAAAAAATCACAACTGCAGAGCCAATATTATTCATGTCCGACAACCCAGACAACTCTTCTTCCTCCTCCTCCTGGCCATCTGGTATTCCCGACCCTCCCATTTTTGCAAAGCTCGGTCCCAAAGATCGAGGTTTTCTGAGAAAGAACATCGAAGCACACGCCGCCAAGGAGCGAGAATTCGAAGCCATGACTACTGAGCAGACGTATGTTGGGCACCCTGGTAAAAAAACAGGCGGTGTAGAGCTGATGGGTCTATAGCTTCATTGCCGTCAAGCCTGATGGTGTTCAGGTAGGTCAAAATCCCCCACCGAGCAAGCAATTCCTGTTTCCATCACACCCTACGTTTTCATCTTGCACATAATTGACTGTCGACTAACATCTCACCAGCGCGGCCTGATCGGTCCCATCATCTCTCGATTCGAGAACCGCGGGTACTATTATCTCCTCCTCAAATGCCTTCCGCGACCTATTCACTGAATGTGTACAGCTTCAAGCTCGTCGCCATCAAGCTCGTCACCCCCTCCAAGGAGCACCTCGAGAAGCACTATGCCGACCTGTCCGACAAACCCTTCTTCCCCGGTCTTATTGCCTGTACGACCTCCCAAACCACATCACCTGCCCATCTCGCTCTCTCCAATACTTCCAAACGAACTCCACATTCAAAGACAAGACGACTGATGAACATATAGACATGGGATCCGGCCCCGTCGCCGCCATGGTCTGGGAAGGTCGTGACGCCGTCAAGACTGGCCGTGCCATCCTAGGTGCCACCAACCCTCTTGCCTCTGCCCCAGGCACCATCCGTGGTGACTTTGCTCTTGTACGTTTATCCGCCTACCTCAAACGCTCAAGCCCAAATTACCCCTCCCCCGCTTCATACCTAAGGCGCCAATCCAATCACAGTCAGTAGGGCGATGCTGATCATTTTAGGACGTCGGCCGCAACGTCTGCCACGGCAGCGACAGCGTCGAGAACGCCAAGAAGGAAATCGCTCTCTGGTTCAAGCCGGAGGAGGTCCAGACCTGGAAGCAGGCTCAGTTCGACTGGGTCTACGAGAAGCCGTAAATGCGCATTACAACTACATCAAACACCTACAAGGGTCAGATGTGGCTCATGATGACTTGAACATGGATATGAGGAAGGAACGTCGGCGTTCATAGAATCATAAAAGCATGACACGAAATTTTGGGACTAGTGCGAACAAGTGCAACGATTTACTTCTTCCGATTCGTTCTAGAGTGGAACGTGCCTATTGATTCATTCCCCCTGCTAAATATCAGTGTTATGCCGCATATAGAACCATGGCCATGATGCCTATGCCCATACCCAAACTTTTGCCCTCATGAACATCCATCAAATGCCAGTATGCAGGTACCATAAGCCCACTCACAAATCCCCATGCCCATCAAGTCCATTCAACGCATCAACACCCTCCTTCCCCTTCTTCTCTTCCCCTACAACGCTCTCCATGTCCACCAACTTCCTCTTGACCTCACCAACATACCACCCTCTAACCCTAACAGCCTCCCTCCACTCGCCCTCCCCCCTCTCAACCTGCGGTCCTCTACACTCCTCCCTCGCCTTCATCTCCCCAAACTCGCCCCTCTTCGCTCCCCAAAGCGGTTTCCCATATCTCCAAACCACCCACGCGCTCTCTTCACCACTAATCAGCATACACTTCCGATTCAGACTCTTGACTTGGAAAGAGCGGAGCAATACCACATCTCCCTTTTCCGCAACTGGCAGCGCGGAAGCGAAAGGTCTGAAAACTTGAACAGTCGTGAAGGAAGGGAAAGATGAGAGATCTGTGATTTTGAGGGTTGTGGTGTAGTGCTTAGGTCCCTTATCTACTTTCTTCGACGGAGTGGTACCTTCCACAACTAGGGCCAGGATATCAGGATTACTGGATCCAAAATGCTGGCTCGAGCTCCGGTTCAGGAAGAAGGAGAGGCCTTTGAGGGGTGTGTAGTACGAGAGGGGCGTCGTGAGGCCGACGGAGGGTGGCGCGGATATGGCACCGTTGACGAGCCCGACTTCATCGTCCGAGTCAGAGAGGTCTTCGGAGTGGATGCTGGAAGATACGGAGCGTGATGCTACGTTCGTAGCTGTGATGTTGCGGCGCGGTGTATCTGCTAGGGGTGATACATTGGTTGAGGCTTCGGGGAGCTTGTGGAGGGGCGACTGCTTGATTAAAGGTTCATGAACAACTTCCTCCATTTCCACGTCGGCTTTGAACGAGTCCTGCAACAAGCCTACAGAGGTATTCTGTGTAAGCTGCGGCGTCAATGGTAGGCTCTGCTCCACCTGAGCTGTTGGGAACGTCGGTTGAGAGTCTGCGAACTCCAGTTGAGTGGCATCCGGTGTAATAGGCATGTTGCTGTTCATTGGAGTCTGCCGGTTTGCGGACACCGATACCTCCTCGGGCTCCAATTCGGTAGAAGGTGAGCTTGAGATATGATGGTGCTGACTGACTGCTATCAACCTTGCTTCGAGCTCGGGATTGACTGGGGATGAGCTCGGTACCCTCTCATCAATCTCGACCGCTTTTGGTGGAGAGCCTGGGATTTCAATGATATCCTTGTCTGCAGGCAGCTCCGGATATGCGGCTTCTTCAGTGAGGTGCTGACCCTTGGGCGTAGCTTCACCAAGAAATCCCTCCTTCGGGCTCGACATTGCCACTGGTGGGTCTGGAGAAAGATCATACACGGCTCTTCTCGCACGCTGAGGACTGCTATACATGCCCGCCTTCGCACTTTGTGGCTTGATAGGACTTCTGAGTGGATTCTGGATGGTCGAGGAATAAGAGGGTCGGCGCTGAGTTTCACTCTTCCGAAGCTCCGGAATTTGCGGTGACGGCTGTGCTAAATCCCCACTCATTTGAGGATCAGATGGAGGAAGTTCAGGATACAGCGAGTTAGTCACTTCAATTTGAGTAGTTGGTTCTTGTGGGTCACTGAAGCTGTTGTGCGTCTGAGTTCCAAAGCCATCATAATCGTCCGAGTACTGCACTGTGGAGATGGAGTGTTCAGAGTGCAGACTGCCTTCTTCAGAATCTCGAATAAACGATACGTTGGCGAACTTGCCTTGCGATGTACCGAGCTCTTGGGATGGTCCGAAGCTGGTGTCGGGGAATTCGATGGGCTCAAAATGAGAAGGATCCAGCCCGGTGAATGATGATTTCAACGGAGAGGACATCAGACTTGAGCGCTGTTCCACTTTAGCTTTCCGAGGACTCTCAATCTCAGGAACCGTAACTGATTGCGTTGCGCTTTTGGTCGGAGATAAGTTCTTGGATCGAGATCGTAGGCCATATGGACTTGCGGTGGGTACGTCGTTCTTGGGTGACAGCGTAGATTGTGCCCTCGTCTTGACAGGAGATATTGTTGATCGGGTCCTCGACGCCCGTAATGCCCTAGTTTGAGTTTTAGGTTGACGAGAGGAGGTTGGTGTGGCATCCTTCATGGGTGACATCGATGCCTTTGTCTTCGATCGTGTATTCCTCGCCGGTCCAGTAGCGGACACAGCCTTAAACTGCAACTCTCCCATTTTATGTCCTTCTTCAGGCACTGCAATTAATAACTCGGCTGAAGGTCCAGCAACAGATTCATCGTCAACATCACGCATCTGTGACTCATCGGCAATGGGACGATGAAAGGGCGCATCTTCTTCAATGGATTCCATCTTCACCTCGGGATATTGTTCCGCTGTCTCTAGTGTCTCCTGCGCGGTATCCTGCACTGACGGAGCATCAGAAATTGCCTCGTCCTGGTCATCCACTGCAATCTGAGGAATTTCGTCCCCGAAGCTCACAAGCTGATCATAATCGATAGCCTCCGCTTTAATATCAATCGCTAGATCCTCATCCGGCTGTAGGTTGAACCCCTCAGCCTGATCATCGGCCTCCTCCACGCCAACCAGATCGTCAGCACGCAAGCCATGTGGGACATTTTGATCGTCAACGAGGTCTGCTGCGCTTAGAGCCGAGACGTGAACTCCCCGCTCGTCAACCGGATCGGCGGCATTCGGAACATGGATTGGAACCTCCCCGTGATCAGGAAGACCAGTGACCCCAGCGGCCCTTGGAGTAAAGTCTTGGGTTTCATTATCATCAACCATACCAGTTAGATTGTTGTTCATTTGGCCCTCCTCGTCGCTGTCCGCTTCAGAGCCTGACCCAAGATCGATAATTTCCGTGACTGCCTCAGATCGCTGGGTGCCACTAGGTGGCTGTGCTTCAGGTACCTCTGCTTCCACTTCCTCGGTCGTGGTTCCAGAAGGATCAGTCTCTATTCTGCCCTCCTTATCCGCGAACGAGGTCGCCTCTCGTCTTTCAGCTTTCTCAACTCTTTCCCAGTACAAGTCAGGATCTTCCTCGGTGTCACCTTCGAAGTCGCTTTCATCTTGAAAGGCTATCTGTGGGATATCTCCCTGATCCGACTTGGTCTGTTGGTCATCCTCGACAATCATTCCAGAAAAGTCTTCATTTTCTTCTGCTGGTTCAGGCTTGCCTTCGTCTTCACTTGTGTCAGATTCCGTATCTGATGATATGGCAATCACGTCTGGTTCGCCTATCCGCGGATGCGCAACATCGGAAAGCACATTGTCCTTTGCAGGGGCTGTCTTGGTATCAGTCTTTAGCTCAGGTGCTTCTTCGATAGCAGGGTATACACCTTCAAGCCTACTATCATTGAGATTTTCGAGTTCCTGTTGATGAGAGATCTCGGCCTGAAGCGCAGCATCCTGTGAGAGAAAAGTATGCGCGTGATGTGATAGGTCGATTCGGAGCTCGGGATCTAAATGGAGGCCTGTGTCCTGCAGAATCTGCTCTTCTTTCAGTTCTTCAGTTTCGTCCTTCATCTTGAGATCACCGTGCACAGAAAACTCGGGTTGAGCTTTCAGACGGGAAAAGGCCGAGCCATCCATACCGAATGTGAACCTGACATCCGTGAAAGCAGATTCGTGAGTTGGGTGGAACGCAGGAGCGTTCGCTGAGCTCACGGAGCTATAGAAGCTTGACTCTACAATGTAACTAGCTTCACTTGAAGGTTCTTGTACTTCCGCTGGCGTAAGGTCTGGCTGGATAACGTTTTCGCCAAGGCCCGGATGATCAAGATATGATGTGATGTTACGGTCCCGCTCGCCAGGGAACGGCGAAGGCATCGGCAGTGTTGAAGAATCCAGAGGTTTAATGACAGGACTTGGAGGCTCCTTGCCGATTGGCGTCAACAACCCAGGTGTAGCAGTGGATGCGAAGTCGGTTTGAAGTACCGGCAAATTAGGAGGCGGCATGACGATCTCTGGGACTTCGTCCAGAACTATGGCGGCTTCATGGGTCCCAGACCGCTCTCGCAACCGTTCCTCCAGTCTAAGATCGGGGTTTATATCTCCCTCGCCATTTTCCACAAGTTCAGCAAAGCTGTTTTCCTCTGTAGAACTTAGAACAACCACTTCTGGTCTAGCTGGCTGCAATACTCCTATATCGGACGTCTCCTCAATCTCACCAGGGCCATCGTGTTCCAAATCTTCATCTCGAGCACCTTGTTCAGAATCCACTTCCGTGGCGCTGAGTAATGATGTCTCCTGCTGAGCAATCTCCGCGTCCTCTTCCTCCGTATTAGGCTCAGTGTCACCTGCAAATTCTGGCAGTATCGTCTGCGGGGGAAACTCGTCAGGTCCAGCGTAGAGATCATAATAGTCCTGGTCGCGTACATCATCATCGCCTGTCTCGTGTGACTGTTCCAATACAACTCTGTGATCTGGAGACTCTTGTACAACATGATCATTTTCAACAATGACTCCAACACTCCCAACCAGTTGTACACCTCCAAAATCAGCCTTCTCAATTTTGCCCAACGATTGCGCTGCGACAGAGTGCACATAAGGCTTGGGTGGGGAAATTGGCGTCGGTAGAAGAGGAGGCCGCGTGGGGGAGGCTTCCATTTCAGAGTAGTCTTCCTCCATTGATTCCACGTCTCCCTTCTCTGGAGAAGGCGTCCTGACCGAATATGTCCACACTCCCCAGTCCTTATAAGACTTCCTACGTCGTTTCTTCTTATGTCCCTCGTCATCATATTCCAGATCCTGTGCAAGCGGATCATAACCTGCCTCGAAGAATGACCCATCTGAGAGTGCTCGCTTTATGAATGCCGGGGAAAACCACTGTTGCGCTACGCTTGGAGTAGGTGCTGGGCCTTTGAATGGAGTGGCCACCGGCGGCCGACGGACGGGTGATTCGGGGCAAGGTATTGGAGCAGGATCATCAACGTCCAGGTTCGCAATCCCGTCTCCATCTTGGGATATCTACAAACCGTGTGTTAGTATCTGTATGTAGCTCAGTATGATTGGAAGATCGCATACCTCCACGACCAGCCTCTGGGTGAAAGATAATTCCCAGTCTATACTCTTTCCCGGTGTCCTAACCTCTCTGTCCTCCTGCACAAATTGCGCTCCACATAAGCCTAGTGTAACCTCGTCTCCAATTCCAATTCCCGTCGTGGCGAGCGCTTTCGCACTAGGCCCTGAAAACCGAACCCGGACCTGTCCTTTCTTTCGGCGAAGGCGAAAGTCCGGTTCTGCGAGCAGTAGTGCACATTGTCGTGTCGAGGAGGAGTATGGCCACAGCAGTGTAACGACAGCTTTGAACTGCTTCGATTCGAGGGACGGCAGCTCCGGCGTAAGCTCTGCGATCGGTATGCGCTCCATGCTGACTGCTCCCCCAGGTTTTGTGTGAGCTACCGTATGCGCATAGTTGAAAGGGGCAGTACAGCGGCAGAATTGCACAAATGAAATCAACGAGGAGGGTGAATTGTAAGGTAGGTGAAGTCAAGCTAAGGCTGCGGATCTTTCCGTCACCACCACCACACGCGACTGCGGCAAGATAGTATTGGCATTTTATTACATAAGCGGTTTTTTAACAAGGTTCGGTTGACTTTTTCATCATTCTTTATCATAACAATGAGAAGTATAATTACATCTACTGCCAGAAAACCTTTCACAGTGTTGCCGTACTGAGCCGCTGATTCTCCCTCATTAATTCGTGAACCCACCCAATCAAATGAATCCCAGCAGCACCTTGCTCTATTCATAAGTGTATCCCTCGGTTCCCTCTCAAATGTCGGCGACGTCACCTCCGTATTTCCTTTTCTGTTGAGCTTAAATCCCATCGTGGCCTACCTTTTTGATGCCGGAGTGGTGGTTCTGGCCCTTCATGAATAAAAACCCCCATTACCGGTCCTCTCTTTTTGATCTTGCGTTCCTTCTGAGGCTGAAGGACGGCGAGATCTTTCTTTTCTAGCCTAGACTTATCGAACCCTCTTTTGATTTTCTTTATTTCTCCTGTAAAATGTCAGCGCACGTCTTATGTTGATCTAGAACAGCGAGGTGAAGCGGGGATGAATTGAAGCACGGAAAGCGACACTGGCAGCAGCAAGTCTGCTACTGCCCTGCATTCCTTGCTCATAGGACTTTACAAAAGTTCTTAATGCTCGACGTAAGTTTACATGAACGGAAGATTCCGAAGGTAAATGTTAACCACTCACTTGTTTCCCTGTGAATTCTCCTTTGGATTAGTCCCCAGCGCCACTCCTCATTCATTCCAAGCTTCTCGTATACGTCTTCCAACAATTTCTCCTGGTAGTACTCGTGCAGTTCGGTGAATAGTTCTACATATTCTCGGCGCGGTTGACTGAATGTAGGTGGTACGTCTCGAACTGGGTATGGGGCTTTGCACTTTGTGTCGCATTTCTTGCCCTGGGTCTGTGGCCGGATTTCATCTGTATCAGCGGAGCATATCAAGTCGAAGTAGGTGATGCGAGCATTGTCCCTTTCCCAGGCGGTCCAGTCAAAAATATCTGAAGATTCTGCCATGGTAAACTAGACGTCGCTACGAGACGTGCTAGATGTACGTATACATTTCCTAGACGTGGCATACTTGGGGGATGTTAGAGGATTTTACGCAGAGGAAAAGTGGGTTGGCCCCGTCAGAGGTCAAACTTTATTTTTCCAGTTTGCCAGATTCTTGGGTTATGAAGTCAAAAATGGATATGGTGGTCGAAGGGTGAGTAACAATCACGTAGGGTACCAGCTCAGATTAAAACCTTTAGCAGCACTCTTACATCGATCCCGTAAGACGTAATGGTACGAACAGCATAATTTGCAGAGCTAGGAAAGAGTTAGTAGCCAGAAGGATTGATGAGTTGGGTTGAGACAGTAAGATCATATCTCAGTGTGGGTTTTTGGTATCATCTCAAGACATTTCAGACACCACTACAATATTCTCAATACTGTTTTGCCACCTTTCCTTGTCAGGTACTGAACTGAAGGCTCCGAATTGCCTGGTATGAGGCCGAAATGACATCTCCGTTCCAATTTTTCAACGTTTTAGTACGTCACCGGAATACTGCTTCACTTCAAGCTAGGCGCAACTATTGTAGAATTTTGGTCTCAAGACAATGTTCGACATCTAGAGAAGTTTACTCTTTGCAGGTTGGAAAGATCATGCATCGGTAGCTCTGCTCTTTGACCTCGCTATTTATTCGAACATTCGAACAAACGGAACACCATCAAACAGGGCATAACTAATTCTTCACACATCTTAGCGTAGACCTTTGCGGCGCCGCCTGGATTCTGCTACGACGTTTTGCTCAATACTCAATCGCCATCCACTTCCCTTGCATAGTCAGAAAGCACCATCGACGCCAACTTGAGCGCAGCAGGCAAAGCTTCGCCGTAACGGCAGAACTTCCTCATCCAGCAGGGGTCTACCTCGAGCAATCTGCCAATATCAAGGACGTTCAGTTCCACCTAACAACTGCACCGTTGGACCAGAACATAGTCAATCTCCACAGAGCCTTTCACCGTCGAAATTCAACACTGGTACAAGTATATATTTTGTTCTCACAGCCGAGTTTTGAAAGCATTTACTGCCACAGAGGTCCTCCAGCATCATTTCCCAAACCCGGACTATTCAACCTAAGTTCAAGGCCCACCCAGAATTCTGGTTTTCAGCCTCAAACAGGAGCGCAACTTCAACATCACCCAATAAATGCAGACCTTTTCATCGTGCAGCTATACAAGCGACTCAAAATCTATTCTTCGACACAGCCGCGAAGCATCATGAGCTCTATATTCGCCAATTCCTTCCCATAAATAATCACATATGAAGTCGATTCCACTCTACTCTCTCCTGGCCACATCTCCAAACCCAATTCTCCTACCCTCGAAATCAAACACGGCAACCCGTCCCCAAAAAGCCTTCGACCCCACTACAACCTCTCTCCCCTCCTCCCTCATCTTCTTAACCGCCAGAACACATTTCCCCTCTTCCACCTCCGCTATATACTCATCCCCTCCAATCACAAACTCCTCTCCCACCCCAAACACCAACTCTGGAAACAACTCGACGCGATCACAATCCACCCTATAGTACCACCGGGCTCTGGTTTCGCTCCACCACTTCCAGGCCTGCGTTACTTGTACTAAGGTCATGTAGGAAGGTAGTGGTAATCTGATGGCGTTTTCCGCGAAATCGATTTTCACCGTCCAGGTCTCTAGACCCAACTCTTGCACCAATTCCGCGCCTTTTCGGAGTGCGATGCCATAGAGCGGCAATCTAAACCGATCATCGGCTGCCTCGAACCATGTTATATCTTCTTCCTGGATCTCTTTACTTGAACCGCCGAAGGTGATGCTTCCGGATGTGCCATTCGCATCCAAAGACACGGAAATAAGTTTCCGGGTAAATAAAGGAGTGTTGATGAGTGTGGATAATGTGCCGGTGTCAAGGTAGAGATTTTCTTTTGTGGAGAGGTATGAGGATGTTGTGGTGATGGGAAGAGGGAAGTGGTAATGTTTGTATTGGTCGAGCTGGATGGGTTAGTTGGGGAGAGATACAGGGAAATAGTTGGATGGGATCATACGGTTATGGGTACGGATACTTTGAATTTAGGGAGGGAGATGGGGAATTGATTTTGCGTGGGCTTCGCACTTCCCACCGCGAAAATGGTTGATAGAGCGAAGATGGGGGTTAGTAGCATTTTGAAAGATCGAGGAAGAAAAAATTAGAGATATTAAAAGAACGGAAGAGAATATAGGGAAACAATAGAGATATAAGGAAGAAGAATTTTGAGTGTGATGCTCTTAACTTTGGGAAGAGTGTGGTGTTGATTTTATGTCCATGAGTTAAGCGCGCGAGTGCGCGTTGTATGGCGTAGTGCGGCACAGTCGAGGCGTTGATCCTTGAGCGCTAAGAATGAAATAATTTAGATGGAAGAGAAGTTGGGAATGGGAATTAGAGTTATCAGCGCTGAAATTTCGTTGGCTTTGGCGAATTTGAGGTTAGTCACATGAGAGATATCTTTCTGTTGAGTGTAGCACTGCTAGACTGACTAGACATGCATTTTGGGTGCATTCGACACCGCAATAGTACATCACCTTCAACTCTGAAGCCGGATTGATTCTGACAATTACTAATGGAAGTCATCTAACATCATTCTCTTGTGTAGCATATCCCATACCCTAACTCGCCCATCACAACCTCGCTGTCTCTCTCTCAGGCACCTTCTCCCATGCCTCTTCAAACCCCGCACTCCTCACCCAAACCGGCTCCCCTTCCTCCACGGAATCAATCACCATATTCCCCAGTAGCCTCCACATATCCCCCTTAATCACAAATCCCTCCTTATCCTCAAACTTCTTGCAAGCCTTCTCACCATTAGCCAGCGCTCTTACCAACTTCGACGCGTGTCCATCGTCTTCAAACTCCTTCACTCTCTCAAAGATCTCAGTCCAGTTTGAATCCCTCTTGGAGCGGTAGTTTGTAATTTCAGATGGGTTGAGTCTAGGAGAACGACGAGACGCGTACATTGCGAGATCGATTCTGACTTTCCACTCCAGGAGGCGAATTTTGTTGGCGGAGGAGAGCCAGGATTGTTTGAGGAAGGAGGAGAAGAAAATGCTGGCATTGACGCAGTGCATGTAGTAAAAATCGAATTTGACTTGGTTGGGCGGGTGCTGGGCGCTGCCGGTATAATAGACTAGTATATCTTCAGCATACAATTCAAACACCGAAAAGCGATTACTAAAGACTTAAGTCCGAGTGAAGAATAATTACGTACCAGCCGCGTTTATCATCTCAGCCGTCTTCTCCTCCAACTGACCCTCAGGCACCAAATACTGACTCGCATACTTAATCATCTCCTCGGGGGCCCTCTTCAAAATCCCATCTCGAATCTTATTCCCATCATCCCAATGCGCCGCCGTACTCAGCTTCTCATCCGCGCGGATTTCGTCGAGGAGTTGGACAAGGGTCTTCGTGGGACGACGATCAAGACTGTTGGCTTTGGCGGCTTTCTCGCAGCCGTAGAAGAGTGCGCCGATCCATGCGTCGTGAACAGCGGCTTGGGCGAGGGCTTCAGCCATGATGGCTGGTTGTTGGAACTCGATACCGAAACCGAGATGGATGATTGGGTGAAGGAAGCCTGAGAGATCAGCCTGCTAGAGCGCAGGAAGGGGAAGGTATTTGCTGACCAGCGAACATTCTAACTAGCATATCGTCGGCCCTGTCGTCACCCTTGAAGACGTATTCGTTCAAAACGTTCTCCCACCCTTTCTTCTCAATTTCGTCTTGGAAGAAGACAAGGAAGTCGTTGTAGTATTTTTGGTTTCCTAAATATGTTTTGTAACGATCGGGTAGGTGCATGTCTTTGACAATGGTAGTGTCAAGAGTCGACGGAGGCCGTTGGTAGATTGCATTCAGGTCATATTGTCTCTTGAGAGTAGGAGGAGAAGCATTGAGAGCGAAGATGGTAAGGAGATGATGGACGATATGATTCTATGAGTTTTCCAAGTCAGAAAGTGGAATTATGTATCACGGAAGGAACTCCCTACATGAAAGCCATCTTGCCTGAAGAAGATGTGATGCTTCTCATGGTTCTCCTGTAGCAACTCGCTCGCCGTGTCTGCAGTCTCAGAGCTAATCCCAGGGAGATAGAGCTCGGGCTGCTGTGATGGAGACAGCTGGATCTTCGAAGAGGTAACCATGGTGCGCTTGTGAAGTTTCGTACGTACTGTTCCGAAGTGTTGTATAGAGCTCAATCTCAATGTGATACGCGGGAAGCTAGTAGGATTGGGGACCTGTCTTAAATAAGTAGCTCTGGATAACATTGATCAAGTTGGAATCGCATGTCCCGGCAGTCTTAGATATGGAAACATTATTCATGAGGCGGAATTAGAAGGGCGAGCTCCAGAGTGCATCGCATCTTGGGGCAGCTTGGCATTTTGACAAAGATGACGTTTGCGGGGAGCCCTACAGCTTCGGCTTTTCGGCCTCTTCCCGAATGCGAGATTAGTCATGTCCTGAACATCGATGATAACAGGTAGCTGAAAGATCATGTGCACCTCCGTATCGCAATCTTTCGCGATGGTTGGTGGTTGAGGGGGAAAGCAGTGATCTGCGCTAGGATCATTCCAGGGAGGGTCGAGATGCTTGATCATACTAGGGGTGGCAACCTGCTAATATTAGCAGCGCTAGAATCGATTGTAGCGGTTAATAACCGGCTAGTATCAAACCCCGGCTACAATGGGCTGTAAAATATGATATTTATTCATTGATTACGTGATTTTTCTCTATAAAATCTTTAAAATTGTGAATCGTTGCCATCTCCCGGTGCCTAGCCTTGCCGCTGAGGATTGCCATGGGTCTCATCCACGCTCTGTCATTGATCCCAGCTTCGTTTGTGGCGTAAATTCTGGTGTGGAGACATCTGAGATGCTTCAGGGAAGTGAGGATACACGTTCTGCTAGTTATAGATAATTTGGCCATGCGATTGATTAAAAATTGGCTGCTGAGAGGCGAAAGATGGAGCTGCTAGCCGCGTAAGCAGGTGGATAGTACTGAGTTTGAAGCTGAGGTAATGGATGGGTTGGATGAGCAGGCGGAGGTACGATTGCCTCAGTCTCTGCTTTAACGACTGATTGATCCACTGGTTGCTCTGTCTGCTCAGTAACTAGCTTATCTGCTGCCTTCTCGTTATTAATAGCTTGCTCGAATGTAGTACTCTCAAGGCCCTGCTGCTCCTGCTCAGTGAGATTCTACCAGTCAGTCCCTGGCTGATTATCCTGACGAGCCGCTTCGACTAATTGCTGAAGCGTTAGCAAGTTAATTCTCTTAATTTTGGCTATCTCTGCCTTCGCCCGTTGTTGACGCTGCGTTTCTCGCTTTTTTAGTAGTTTCTCATTGTGAGGCCGTTGTCGAAGCGCCCGCGCGTTCATGTAGTAGTAGACCGATTTGTGCATAGTTTCGACGCTTATTCGTGTACGATAGGTGTCCTGGACGTAGTTTATAGCTGAGAAGGATCGTTCTGAGGGCACAGAGTTAGCGACAACACTAAGTAGTCGTAGCGCGAGTCGCGGGAGGTCAAATTTATCACGTTTTTCAGCGTGGGTCCAGAAAGTCGATGGATGGGAGTCGACATGCCAGAGCTCAAAGTTTTGGGGTGAGTAGAAGCCCTGCTGCTTTGTAAACTCATTAAGTTGCGTCCGTAGGTTAAAAACGTGTTGATTGTTCGCTTTAGAATTGGTCTCTCCCACATGGTTTTGAAAAGCAGCAATAATCGCGTCCTGGTGTTCAGCTGGCCAAGAATTTGACTTGCTAGGGTCTAGAGGATCAAGGGCAGTTGCTAGGTAGTAGATGGGTTGTAGCTGTTTCTTCATCCGTCGGTCAAATAGCGTAATCAGCTCGTTGAGATGAGGTAGGTTAGAAGTACGTTGAAACTCGATGAGATGAGCTCTTAGAGCTTGCCAGCGAGGGAGTACGTAAGCAGCCAGTGAGCCGCCTGACTCACTCATGACTTGAGCTTCATGGATAGGCTCAAATAGCTCATGGAGTTTACCTAGGGTCTTCTAAAACTTAGTGTCCTTGATTGTTGACGCAACTGCCTCTCCTTCAGCAATCCACATAGGTTTCCCATTCTTTACTGTTGTCAGAAACCTTGGGTCTTTAAGCGCCGCCCATAGGACTTTCTCGTTCTTAATCAAGCTACGAAATAAGCCTTCGATCGTCCCCCAACGCGTTGAGCACATGAGCGTAAAGGAAGCTGTTTTACCCCCCATTTGCGCCCTTTGGATCGCCCTCAGGATTGCGTGCGACTTCTTAGACTTCCTAATTACCCGCGATATCTGATTCGCGCGTTGGAAGAGGCTCTGAAACAGCGCAGGTGCGTACTTACCCTCTGTGAAGTCTTTGAACAGCAGCTGAAGCCCATGGCTATCACAGTTGACAAAAAAGACGTGTTTGAGGTCAGGATCCTGAGCTGTTAGCTCTCGAATTGCCTGGTTCACCGCACAGGTGTCCTGGGCGATGGAATTGACTCTATCCCACCTTACAAAGCCGTCGTCACGGCTTGCCTCCAACTGAGCTGCAATATTCGATTTCGTGCGTACAAAAAGGCTTTTAGCGGTTTGATCTGCGTCCCCAAGGCCCTGGTGAAGCAAGTGGAAAGCAGTGCCTTCAGTTGATGAGAAACACAGGTTCCATATCCTCTCGCCTGACGCTGAGCTGCTCTCATCCATACAGAAGTTGACAGCTTCCTGCCTTGCTGTGATCCGATCAACCTGCGCCTTCAACTCCATGTATATTGTATCTAGCCATTTCGTTGAGAGATCTTTTCGCGATGGAGGCTCGTAGCCTGGGCGAAGGGTTGTAAGTAGGTGATAATTGTGTGGATTTGTGACTTTGTCGTAATAGTTGAAGGGCGACCCCGAAAGGATCACGGAGCGAGCGAGGGCAGCGTTGATGGACGATTTGATTGCCTTTGGGATAGGGAGGCAAGCGTCCTCGATCGACGCCTGACGGAGAGGCTTTCCATTACTCTCCTCCAGCTGCTTCAGGTGCTTCTTGTACGCCTCACAGGCATTAAGATGGGCGAGCAATCGGCCTTTGCCAGAGCGTACAAAGCTGCCCTTCTTCGGATTTTGACAGTATTTGCAGAGCACCGACTGCGCAGTCGATCCTGGCTTCTCAAAGGGCAAGAAATGATCGATATCGACGGTGATACGATTAGGAGCCATCGTAGGGTGAGTACTTGATAATTGAGGCAAGATTGGGACGAAAACTGATATATTCTTGATGGAAGTTGACGATGCCAGAGAGACCGCCAAGGGCGAGTTTTCCCATACAAAACAGCTGATCAAGGGTCTACAATACATTTCTTACTTCTGACGATCCTGCGGCCGTAAACCGGACCCAGCTAGTCCAGTACTGTACGCTTACCGAACTAAGTAAGCTGCTTTGTAGCGCTAATATCGAATATTAGCGCTATTAGCTAGTAACCAGCTACAATAGGATCCTAGCGCTACAATCCCACCGCTGGTCACCACCCTGTAACGAAAATTAAAACCTGCGATTGGTGGCATTGAAAGCAAATTGTTGAAGCGTGAAAGCATATCTCTCTTGACAGATACAGAAGCCCTAAGTGACATGGTTCCAGTAGACAACCATGGACATGTCGCTGACCACGCATCAAGACGTTGGTGCATTCCACCCGACCTCCTGTCTCCTGAACATTTGTCATCATAAAGGGGTATCCCACGCCTCAACAGTGGCCAAAAGTGGAAGGTTCTTGCGGCGCAGCAACTTTCAAGATTACCACTGTGCTACACCTCGGTCCCTGAAGTGATGGCACATCCGTCGCACGAGCCGTTGCTCATAGCCGAAGTCTCGAATTTCATGCTGGAGAAGCAAATTGAATCAGAGCGCCACTTTTCCGCCCCCAATTTCAAAGCACCGCCGCTATGCATAATGCATATTCATAAAGATATTGGAATCTCATCTTAACTTACCCTCGTACCTCTTCTCACTACATGAACAGCCATCTAGTACTTCTTCGCCTCCATGCCATCTGGCGGCTCAGGCACCACAGTCCTGCTCCCGACATTCGACCAATCGGTGCTAAGCACGGTGCCGCCACTCTCCTGGTAGCTCTTCATCATGGCCCGCTGCTGATCCGGATCCGCGCCTTTGTACAGCTGCTTGAAGAACTTCGTCGTCTCATCGCCCTCCACGTCGTCCAGGTCCCAGTTATCATCGCCGTCCTCACCATCTGTCTTCTTCTTAGAAGTGAGGTCCTTCGCAACCTTGTCCCAGTCTTTTGCGCCGCTTCGAGAGGAGGTAGGGTATGTAGGGGGCTGTTCGTTGGTCTTGGGCGTGAGGATATGAGATGGGATGGATGGTGTATTTTCGGACGATGATGTCTCAGTGGCTCGGTCGCCTTCAAGAGTGTGCCATTTCACACCTGGCGTTGCCTTCTTCAATGTGACTTCGATCTTCGTGGCTGTGATATTGAAAGTGGACTTGGAAGGGTCGACGGGCGCATAGAAGGGGTCGAGCGAGTAATCGAAGTTAGAGATGCCCTGAATAGGGAATGAGATGGACAACTGTCTTGTTTTAGTCTCTAGAAGTGATGCGATGTAGTCTGGGTATGCTTACTGAGTCCTTCTCAATCTCAACCGTGGCCTTATCTTTCGGAACTCCCTTCGCCAAGAGCGTGAAGTACACATTCTCATTATTCTGGTACCAGTCATGCTTGATTTTGTTCGCAGGCGTGGGAACGACTGGTGTCGGTGCTATAGCCGCAGCAGGCGCTGCCGTGCTATACTCGCTCTTAGTAGCGGTAGAGTTCGATGCGCTAGGAATCTCAACGTCTGGGACTTCCTTCGCCGTCACCTTCTTCCTCTCATCACCTTCTTCTAAGCCCTTGAGCTTTCCAGCAATCTTCATGGTCCAGATTCCCAGCGTCTTCTCCTTCTCATCCAGCTTCTTCACGATGCCGAGGATGAACTCAGCATCCGCATACCTCTCGAGGAAGAACAGAGCGATGGCGCGTCGCAATTGTGACTCCTTGATCAATTCCCTCTTCGCACGCTTGTGGGCCAGCACCACCGCTATTTCGGCATCGGCGAGGGCTTCGGGGTACTTCGAGGTGCGTTGATAAGCTGTGGAGCGCTTGATGTAGTAATCGACGGCATTTGGATTTGTTGCGATCGCAGCGGTATACTGCTTGATCGCTTCTTCGAAGTTGCTGTCCTTCAAGGCGGCTGCGCCGCGAGCAGCTTGGTCCATGGCGGGGTAGCTCTAACAGTTGCTGCAGAAATCGGTTGAGAGAGTTGCTGTTTTTTTGGGTAAGGCAGGAGGAGTTGCTTGGAGCTCAAAACAAGCTGTGGGGAGGATCTTTTATAACTGTTCCCGTGCTGAAGCCTGCGTGTGATTGTGGAATGGTGACGGAAAGGTGAATGGAAGCTTCTACACTTCCTTAGCGTTCGTGCCCGGGTTGTCACGCTAAGCCAAACTAGTGCACCCCAGTCAAGGTATTTTCTTTTTGCTCTCAACATCGTTCTTTGTGTATCATCATCACTTCATTCCATGTCTATCGCTAATGTACAGTGAAATTATGCTAGCCATCGTGAAAAAGCCTCCTCTCTATCTGGCCAGCAAGCCTTCTGCTTATGAAAACCCCGTCATTCCACGATCATGCTAGCATGAAGAAGATCCCTTCCGGCTTAGAGATCATACCTTGCTCATGACCTCCCAGTTGTCCACCGGCGCCTCGTGCTCAATGCTTCTCCAGACAGCCTCAATCCTCTTGACTGCATCCGCGCTCAGCGGACCCTTCCTCAGACCCTGGACAGTCTGCTCGATCTGCTCCAAGCTGCTCGCTCCGAAGATGACACCATCGCCGAGCTCTTCCTTCACGAAAGAATGGTATGCGACCCACCGATACGCCAGCTCCGCTTTGGGGATTCCCTCTTTCTCCGCAATGTCGTTCCACTCGGCGAGCGCCTCGAGGTACGACGGTCGATGGTACAGCTTGTAGTACAATCCCCCGATAAAATCTTTGCTGAAGCGACCTGCGCCATCCTGGACCTGCTGCTTCGTCTTTGTGAGGAAACCTCCGGCGATGGGGGAGTAGGCGTAGAAGGCGATGCCGAGCTTCCTTAACGTTGGGAAGAGGAGTGTCTCCAACTTCCTCGCGACAGCTGAGTAGTTTCCTTGATAGACAGTCGGGAGAACCCATCCCTTGCTCTTGGAGATATCGTAGACTTCCTGTACCTGCTCCGCTGTGAAGTTAGACAACCCGAATCGCTTGAAGATGCCCTGCTTGTATGCGTCGTTGACTCCCTCTAATGTCTGCGCAATTGGGATCGTGTCGTCCGGAGCATGGATGTACAGGATGTCGAACTGCTTGACGCCAACTTTCTTCAGAGAGTCCTGGGCATCGCTGATGGCGCCTTCCCTGGTGGCTGTTCCCCTCACAAATCCTCCTTGCAACTTGGTGTCGACGATGAAGTCTTCATGACCAGGTGTTTTTCCAATAATCTCCTCAGAGGAGCCGTAGAGACGGGCGGTGTCAAGGATGTTGACGCCTTGCTTCTTGAGTGTCTCGAAGACTGGTTTGACTTTTTCGGGGTCATTGAAGGAGGCAGCTCCGAAAATGATCTTGACAGTCATGGTGGTTGGAAGTGTTAGATTGGGTGTTTTCAGATATTGTTGAAGAGGGAGAGGCAAACTGAGAGTGGAATTGAGTTGTTGTGGAGAGCTGGGGAAGGTGAGACTGAGTTAGTTGTTGTTGATAGATTAGAGAGGAGTAGCTCTAGCTATTTATTGAAGAGCTCAATGACGCCACCAGACCAGTGAATTACAAAAGAAGGCCCGTTTAAAGTCGGATTTATCATCCCACTTCTTTCTCCTCCCGCGGCTGTGAAAGGCAAGGCCCCACATGATCCTTCAGCTGCGCTCGGGGCACCAAGACACCACAGAAAGGTTGCCATTTCCGGCACAGGATTCGTACGGATAGGTGCGAATCGAATTGTGGCTAGTATCGCAATGTATAAGTCCGATCGCGAAGAGATACTCTACAAGGGCGCTAAGCTCTGCATTGGTCCAGCAACTCGTCCGCTTACAAATGGCTGGTGAAAGCATGCACAAAGAAGAGCGCCGTCACAAGGGAATGCGCAATTCTGTTTCAACTAATCTATAGCCGCTTACAAATGATAGATGAGATGTCCGATGATACAAGCAATCACGCCTCCTGAAATCGTACCGAACTGGGCCCAGCCGGTAAAGACAGCTATGCATTGCCCTATAACGCCTTTCAAAGTCAATTTCAAAAGGAGTTTCACGAGAAATGCCTGGGGAGAAATGTTTGCCTAAATCGGCAGATATGCCAAGGGTGAAGAGTGAAGTATTGACCAAATTGCTTCCAGTATAGAGTTTCATCTTGAGTAATCATGTGCTATTGCGGCCAGGAGTTTGCAGATCAGTATGGAGGTGGATTACTTCATGCAGGTGCATGTTGAAGAATTGCCCCGTGAAGTCGAACATACCAACCGTATAAAGGTCAAAAGTATGATGCTAGGATAAGATGCATACTAGGAATTGCTTCTCTGCAGGTGCGAATGAAATCCCCAGACTTGGACGCACAGGCTATTCGTGACTACAGCAGGCTTTGTAGGTCCGGTTTCAGGTATCTAGACAGGAGAATAATAAACTTCGATGGCAGATGTAGGACATAGTGCGAGGTCACATCCCAGGTGCGGATTTGGATTGTGCCAACCCTTCTCCACCCCATGTAGATGACTTATAGCCCAAGCCGTTGTGGTGGGTCCTAGATATCCGGTGAAATATAATAATACATTCTACCTATTCATACACTTCAAACTTGAATACCCGTCAGCCTACTCTACCAAGGGAAACCCAAAGTCGGTGTCAACTTAATGCTTCAACGAAAGTATGCTTTTCTAGATGACGCGGCTATCCATAGCCTGCATTTCCTTGATAATGCGTATTCCCATTCCCAGTTCTGTATCCAGCACTAGAACAAAAGAAATCCCAGCGAATGTTAAAATCTCTCGTATATTACCCTCTAAGAAAGAAGGGAAAATTACAACGCTGCAATATTCGGCAGCGGTTTATTCTTCAACTCCTCCAACGTCATCTGCGACATGTGCTTCACCTTTGGGCCATCCTTTGCGTCCATGGGATCTCGAGGCAATCCACTTAGCGTGATCGTTCTGCTGATTGTTTCTGCGCCACCAGGGATATCAGAATGTCGCAGAGGGCTCTCAGATCGAATTTTGCGGAAGGGCAAGGTTTTGCCAAAACTCAGTCTCCGGTCCAGCTCTTTCTCGAACTCTTTCCGCATGCTAACTTCATTGTCCTCTGGGCTACTGTCGGGGCTGAATCTGCTGAAGTTCACAGACGAAGACCTTGGAATATTGATGGGTAGACTTTCAGATGCTTCTTCCTGGCCCCGGAGCTGAGGTTTCCAGCCTTTAGCTTTTCTTCCTTGTTGAGCGCCCGCTGTAGTATCTGGGGCGCTAGCTCGGCGCATGTGATTTGCTTTCCCTTTTCCTGTGTTGTGTGCACTTGGGATTGGGGTACCATTGAGAATTGCATAAGCAACCGCGTTCGCAGTGGCTCTGTCATTGATGCTTGCGCTGTTGCTTCCGCCTTCGGAGGATGGGCTCCCTCTTCCGTTGTCAGGTCCCGTCGAAGCGCTTCTCATGCTCCCTGCGACACTTCCCGTCGGTGTTGCGGAACTGAGTCGGTGTGGACGTGTAAGCGAGACTGAAGACCGAGAGTAGCGACTTCTGTATGAGAAGTTATACCCTTGGTTTGTGTGCGGCAGGTGAGGATGCGACCATGATGCAACGGGGCCTAGTGGAGATGGTATAGTAGGGTGAACGGCGCGCCATGTGGACGCTGAATATTGTGGAGGAATAGAGAGTGGAACGAAGCCGGATGGTGCTACGAGTGACGACATACGAGGAGGCGGTGGTAGGTAGGTTGTCGTAGGGTTGAATATAGGCGGTGGCGTCTCAGTTGAACTTGAGCGCCGAGGATGAAAAGTGGGAGGGAGAGGGGGTGGTTGTGCCTGGGTTGTAAAGCGACCCAATCCTATTGACCGTACTGGAGATGGCGCATGAATTGTCGGCGGAGGTGATGTGGAGTTCAAGTCAAGAGTTTCCACGTCAGCATTGGAATGATTAGATGGAGTACTCCTATGTGTTGATGCAGAAGCACGTCCATGATACTTATCGGAGATAAATGAAGCAGTTCGAGACGGTCTTCTGGACACAGCAGGTGTAGGATTTGGATTCACCGGTTCCAGGTATCCATGTTTAAGTAAATGCGCCTCGAATGGACGTCGCACTACGGCGAGCATCCCAAAGAGGGTGCACGAAGCGATACTGCAAATTATAAGTCAGCTTGAATACAACGGGAGATACAAGGGCTATCTTTGCATACAGCGCTATGAGTGACATAGCAACACTCAATCGCCCAACAACACAAGTGGTCCCCGACTCCCATCTAGCGAGGCCCCTCGCCGCAGGCAGGCAGACAGGTCGCCGCGCAACCGTAATCATGTTCCAACCTGAAGTCAAGAGCCACAGGATGCATAACGTAACGACAAGCCGGATGGCGAAGTAAGAAGTCTTCTTGAGGATGGAAGGGTGCCGTCTTTGATGTTTCCATATTCGCTGTTTAAGAGAGAAGATTGTGTGGAGGACAACGTAGGCTATTGATGCAAGGGACTGACCATGAATAAGTTATGCTGTAAGGCGGCAAGGTTCGGGGTACTTACGGAAGTGAGAGTCAGCACCTCAGTTGGGATGTTCGTGGTGTCAACAGGATCGGCTGCGATCAGGTAGAGAGTAGTGATGAAGGTGAAGAGAGAGCTCCAAAGTAAAACGTTCAGGCATGCCGTGATGGCAATCAATGTCACTTGTCGACGTGGAAGCTTCCTGGAGAACTTAAAGGCGATGGGAGCCTCCCGCTTCGGCAGCCGACTAGCTCCGCCACTGCTGCCGTCCAAGCTGGCCATCAATTGACTTGCCTACAGTCACCCGGTGCACGAGAAGGTGAACAGGTGGTACGGCAAGGAAAGTATGGTGTTGGCAAAGGAATGACAAGAGCTCGAAAGGAAAATGAAGGACGGGCTCATCGCGAAGATGAATAGATTGCCAAAGGCCTTCAAGTCTTGTGGAATAGAGTTGAAATTCAAAGAAAATGGCGGACGTAGATAGCTTCCGATGCTGGGCTTGAGTTAAGATGGAACGGTATTCCGAATTGAGCCTGAACACGCCCTCCGACCAGCTGCGTCTCAGGAACAATGGTAACCATTTTTTAGCACTTTATCGGTACTGGATGCATTATATGCGTTCCGAGAATGCGGTGGGAACGGGTCAAGAGCAAATAGGAATAAGCAAGGAATGTTACGCAAAGAGTAGAAGCGAGGAATGTTGGACATGAGACAGCCAGGGAGCTTGATGTTTTGCGGCTCCGAAAGAAACATTTGACGAGCTCGAATTGATGCATATTTAATGTGATGCTGACTTCAATAAAATCTGAAGAAAATTGATGAAATCAACAGTCGCAAAATTGTAGTTGGATGCTGCGCCATAACCTCTTGTGATCGAAGAAGATTAAAGTCTTTATGTCTGCACCATATTGAATTCGCAACACGTGTAATTATGGTTCCCAGGGTAATTCCTGCATTGTCGCATAGTCTCATATTCCCTAGACAACCAATAATCCCGACAATGCTGGCCAAGTCTCGGCAGCCGGTAGTGTTGACGACGCTTTCCCCTGCGGCATATCCTAGAGACATCATTCCGACTCCGGTGCGGATATCCAAGCGAAATGCACAGATGAGGAGAATTCATCCACCTTCACCCGGGTCAGACTCGAAAGACCTATTGGCCTACAAAGTAATGATCCGTGAAGGGAAAGTACCTTACGAAGATACTGCAATGCCATGGGGATGAGATTTCAGGAACTCGTCATCATTGACGTGCGCCTGAATCTGAGGAACGACGCTACTCCGAAGCGCCTTTAGTTTGGGAGCCCAAAGGGGAATGCGCCTCGAACGATTAGGTTCTCGACATGTGCGACGGACATGTCGTCCTTCAAAGAACAAGAAGCAAGACTAGAAGTAGGACCAGAACGAATATGAGAACGGCAATGCAGCAACTGGACATTCGGTCTGTAGAAATACCCATGTTAGTAGATGAAGTCGCAGAGTTCAGAAAGTTGACATGCATACCTTCGTTCTTTTTGATGACCCACCCAACTTTCTTAATGCCTGTTTGGAGCTTTCCTCCAACCCTGTCGGCCACATTGTCAACATCGTTGAGGAGCTCTCCTTGTTCCTCCAACTCTCGGCCCATGTCATCAGCCTGCTGTCGTAGATTGCCAACAGTTCGGAAGACTCCATCAAGAGCCTCATCTTGCTCGTGCATCATTTCCAGTTGTCTCTCCTGCTCAAATGCAGCATAGTCATCTTGGTCTTCGAAAGAATCTGGATCGGGCAGCACATCTCCGTTGATTGCAGCCTTGCCTTTGCTCTGGGCATCATGAACAGTTTTGAGTAGCTCTTCCCTCATATTCTCAACCTCATCTCCGACTTCTTTGATCAACCTCCTTCTGCGCTCGACCTCATCTATCTCCAAGCCGAAGCGATATGGGTCATGCTCGACTGCCTGCACACTCTCTATGAGATCTTGGAGGTCTTGATTCAGTTCTTGAAGGGTCTGTTCGAGCTCGCTGCGTGCTTCCCTAAGCTCCGGGGAATTGGCAGAGGGTGCAGATGATCGGATTCGCAAGTATGAAGCGAACAGGGGTCGTGTAGTGTTCAACGCAGATAGAACATCTCTGTGGACAATTGTCAGTCTCAGACGCCCAGACTCCAGAGTAAAGGACTTACGCTTGAACTTGCAGGAAGGGGTCCTCATCATTCGATGTGGACATCATTTTGGGCGAGATGACACGGAGAGGCCCTGAAATTAAAAGATGATAGGGAACACTGCTGGGTAAATGGTTGCGGAGCTTGCGGAGAGTGGTTGAAGCTCTCTGCCAAGCTCATGATTATGCCGAAGCAATGCACGTGACGGTGCCTGACTCAGCTATCTACAAAATTCGACAGTCACCCTTCCACACTTGACTCTCCTGAACATTGATCAAAACTTCATGGTCCGAGAAATTAACTGCGTAATTAGTCTAAGCTATATGCCGTTTTCAGCACCATGGGCCCAGACCCGCCTCTCCCTCTGCCGCCCGACTTCAGCAACACGGATGACTATGTGGAATCTCTCTTAAAATTCACAACATCGTCATGGCTGTTGCAGACACTGTGTGGAGGCGTCCATATCTTAGATTTCTATACCAGGACACCAGATTTATATTCTACAATTCTTCCTCAAGAATGGCGAGAATGGTTCAAAGAGCGACACATCATGGACATCCTGGATCTGCTAATGAGAGAAGACCTAAGACAATTTGATCAATGCAGTGAAAGAGACGGAACTTCTATTTGGCGCGGAGGTCCTGCACCTCCTCGGGGCCTCGTACGGTACCTGAAAGATGTGCGCAAACATCTTCTCGGTCGAACATTTCCTCCGTCAAACTCTAGACTCCCGTCTCAGAAAAGCAGCATTGCACGTCACATAGCGGTTGGCATGAAAGTCAAGAAAGTTCATGAAGTTGACAACTTCGCTCGTTATGTAGACAGGCTGACTTCAGACATAGCAGCAGCTCGAAAGAAGGAGATCACGCATCTAGTTGACTTTGGATCCGGGCAGAACTATCTCGGTCGTGCTTTGGCGGCTCCGCCATATTCTAAGCATATAATAGCTGTTGAGAGCAAGCAACATAATATTGAAGGCGCCAAAAATATGGACATGTTGGCCAAATTGGTTCCTAAACCACTGATCATGAGAAACAAGAAAGAGTTTCGTGCTGGGCTAAAGAATAAAAAGCAAAAGGGGGCAGCGGACTGCGAGTCAAGTGAATGTGAACCGTCAAACTGCGACTCAGGGGAATGTAATCCACCATTCATATCGGAGCCGAAAAGCTCGACAGACTGCAACTCGAATGGATCCAAGCAGTTGATCTCAGATCGACCTGTACTGGAAATAGCTATGGACTATCCGGAGCCTTGTAGCACAGTCAAGGAGCCAGAAATAGAGAAGTGCGAGACAGGAAACAGTCAAACGCTTCTAAGCATATCACAGGACCAAGAGGAAGAAAAGAGCAAGACCGAAACAATGACACTTCAGATCTACACAGAGGGCCACGGCAGTGTGCAATACGTCGAACATCGCATAAAAGACGGCGATCTCTCTCCCGTCATCTCTCAAATCCTCGATAGCTCCCAAATCCAACCATCAAACTCCACACACACATCCAACGTAGTCTCAGAGCCCACTAATCTGACCTCTGTCCCGAAATCCATCGAACCAAACATCATGGTAATATCTCTCCATTCCTGTGGCAACCTCGTGCACCACGGCCTGCGCTCCCTCCTTCTAAACCGTTCAATCTCCGCCGTAGCAATGGTAGGATGCTGCTACAACCTTGTGACCGAGCGTCTCGGACCGCCTACCTACAAACTGCCCAGTCTACGCCCCAATCATCCGCGGCTAGAAGCAACATCCAACACCTTCGACCCACACGGGTTTCCCATGTCCGAACAGCTTGCCACATATCCACTCCCTCACACTCCGCTTGCAGCACCAAACACAAACATAAACGGCAATGCCTCCTCCCCTCAAATCCCTCAACAAACAGGAATCCGCCTCAACATAACAGCCCGCATGATGGCCGTTCAAGCCCCCCAGAACTGGGGCCCAACCGACAGCGACCTATTCTTCACTCGACACTTCTACCGCGCGTTGCTGCAACGCATATTCCTAGAGCGGGGCGTCGTCTCCGCACCCGTAGACCACGAAGGCATCGTCGGCGGTGCCGTTTCAGCAGCCGGCCACACCAGCAAAGTCCTCTTCACGCCTCCCAACGGACGCGGGCCAGGATTAAGTTCCAACGGCACCACCACTCCCTTAACCATCGGCACTTTGCGGAAATTCGCATACAAGGATTTTTTTTCCTATGTTCGCGCGGCCATTTCTAAACTCACAACTCCAAATACGTTCTGCGAGGTTGATCCAGAATTTATAGCGGAGAAAATGGATGGCTTGACGGATGAAGAAATCCTGGATTACGAGGCGCAGTATGCGGAGAGGAAGAAGGAGTTGAGTGTGATGTGGAGTCTGATGGCATTTAGTGCAGGGGTGGTAGAAGCTGTGATCGTGGTGGATCGGTGGTTATGGTTGAAGGAGCAGAAAGAGGTCGGAGAGTGCTGGGTAGAACCTGTTTTCGAGTACGGGATGAGTCCGAGGAATTTGGTTGTTGTTGGGGTTAAGAATGATAGTTCATGAAGCGGGAATCGTAGGAGCGAATGTCAAAAGTTTGCTCGAGTGTGAGGGACATGTGCGGATATGTTGCGTCTAGGGATGTGTCTTCTTGGTTTTGCCATAAAGCTAGATTAGCATTCCAAAACGCAAGACATCAATCCCATTAGAATCCCATAATCTACGCTAATGCCACTCATTGAACATATCATCATCAGCATTACACCTCGCCACACCTAGCTTGATCACCCCTCCATTACCACTCCCTATCCTTCTTAGTACTTATCTCGTGGACCTTCATATCCATCCCCACCCAAAAGCTCTTCCCACGCCAACTAACACTCACTCCGCCCCAAACCGCCCAGGCCCAGATAGGAAATGCCAGCACTTCCCTTCCGAGCCACGCCACGAACCATTGCGGGAACGTTCTTCTGGTACCAGAGCTCCTATCCGGTCTCGATTTCCCTTTACTATTGGTTAGTAGGGGTTGCCGTTCTGCCAGAGATGAGCTGGAACAAGGAGTACGGGTAAAGTCAGGTGAGTTGGGGTCCAGTTCAACAGATGCGGCAGAGTGCAGAAGGCCGTATTGGATCCAGTCTACTAGGCACCAGAGCGTCATGCTAGCGAGCCAGAAGAGGACGAAAGTTGACCATCTTGGTGGTATGCCGAGTTTGTGTTGGAAGAAAGGAAGGGTTGTGATCGCATATGCGCCATATAGACTATTGAGAATAGACTCTGTCCCTGGCTCAACGAGCGTGGCGAGCGTGACTGTGAATTTCCGAACTCGAAGCCAGCGGACACGGCGGGCAATGTAGGACGAGACTGACGTGTGAGATACCGGCTGAAAGCAAATATCGCCGAATAGGAGGGCATGCTTGCCGTATTTCTCTGTTTCGGTTCCCCCTTGGCTATTCTTGGGATCTAGCAGCTCGAAGGCTTGCGGCTTCTTCCAAAGCTCATCGCCAATAAGATGGTCTTCGCAGATATTATCGGAGAAGAAATCGATTCCCGGGGCTCGGCTCGGATTCGAGTCTGTCAGGTAATTGAGGTGCGAGCGACGGAACATGTTGCTCTTCCCAACAATGCAGGGGGCGATCAGAACGGTATTGATCGCAGTATAGAATTTGGCGTGAGAGCTCGACATGAACATTTCTTCCAAGCGGCCACCTCCTCTCTGCATCAGTCTCCTAAGCTTTCCTCCTGAACGAAGATTAGGTTCAGATGAAGAGCTTGTCGTATTGTCACCATCCGTCTCTTGCTCTCCGCCCAGTAGCCTCTTCCTATCTTCTTCGTCAATGCCCTCCCCATCCATGTCCACAACCAAGGGCAACTGATGTACAAATTTATTCTTCCTCTTCCCCCCAAAGCCACATAACAGATCCACCATGCGTCCACAGACACCGCTTCCAACCCAAACATTGCAATCAATGATCCAAACGATATCGCCCTTCGCCTCTCTGTACGCACGACTCATATTCCGGATTTTCGGATTCGGTCCCAGTTCCACACGCACTCTTCCTCTATCCCCATTTCCATCTCTATCCTTCCTAGACGAGTATTTCTGGTGTTCCGGGACAAGCAACGGGTCCTCCTCCTCAATGAAAATCTTCACATCAAAGCCCTGAAAATCCCTCACTAGGCGCTCTAGAACAGGAAGTGCAGGATCCGCACGCGACGCTATGCAAAAATATATCGTCAATCTGCTACTCGGATACGTTTGTAAAAAGGTCGCACCCAGGCACTCATAGAGTCGAGGCTCCAGGCCCTTAACCGGTCTGATAATAGTAACATGAGGGATCTCGTCTTTCGAAATGGAAGTAAGGCAGGTCGCGGGCGGCGGAGTCTTTGAATAATATCGAAATCTAAGCTCTGTTAGACTGTATGTGATGTCATTGGGGCCCAGATGTATTACAGTTGTGTGAAGCCAATGCCGCAGACAAACCACACTACGATATACCACGTTAGGCACACGACGCCGATGAGCTCGCGCAATTGAGAGACATTTTGCGTCTCGGGGGATGGGGTTTGTGGGCGCAGCATGCGCGTCGATGGTGCGGATAACGAGGAAGGATGGCACGGATGGTGTTGGTGGTCTTGGGATTCCAAGCAAGCCCGGAGGTTTGCGGAGTTTGCGTTAGCGTTGGTCACGTGAGAGGTACGGGCACTACGTGAACATGCTGCCAAGTGACGGGAGTCTGTAGTCTATACAAGTCTGAATTCCGAGTTCGAGAGGGGAATATGGTACTTCGAGGATGAGTGTGCGAAGAATTTATTAGCCAGCTTTTCTTATTCCGCTAGCTTCCGGTTGATGATAAATCTTGACTGTACTGTCCCTGCTGTGAATCGAACGGATGCTATTAACTCCGTGAGATGCACATTTCCCTACCCTTGAACGCTATACCTAAATGCAACTTGCCCAAATCCAAAGAAGAAAACATTATCCCAGACCCTTGTATCTGCCTGCCAGACAGTATAAGAATGAGACCAAGCCTACCCAAATGCCCATTCTGCATTTCCCATTTCCCATCGCTCATCAATTCTTCGGTTTCTTTCTGACCAATCCGGCTCCTAGAGTATTGACTCCATTCGCCGCTCCAGTACCACTATCACAACTATCCTCGACTTTGGTCTTCTTCCTGAGCAACCCTTCACCAAGCGTCTGCACATTGTGTGCCTCTTTCTCTTTGCTTACTGCATCCACTGGCTCCTTCCTCTTCTTCCTCACCCCCATCAGTGTCACCGGAGCGTCGCCATTAACGCTGGCTCCTGTGGCTCCTCCCACCTCCTTCTTCCCCACCACTGTCCATCCCCAGTTTTCCACTCCACCTAAGACGGCAATCTCGTCTTTCCATCTCTTCGAGCTCCTTGCTGCTGCTCCGCATGTTGCAAAGTTCTGTTGTAACAGGACCTCATGTGCTCGAGCATAGTTTCTAGTTGAGAAGACAAGCGAGCCGCGAGAGGAAGCCGGCCAAGTAAAGTAAGCAGAATTTTCAGGCGGGAGATTCGATGGCGTGGCCGCTGAGCTTGTAGAGCCAGTGGAGAGATTAGAGGTGGTAGATTTTATGCGTGGAAGACGAAGAGGGATTGGGCCGAAATCGGTATTTGCTGGACGGCGCCGGGGCTTTTTGGGAGACGACTTTAGTTTCCGTGGTGACTTGGGGAAGGAATCCGCATCTTGGGACTGGCTTTGGGATTGAGATTGCGAGGACTCGCCTTCCCCATCTTCCTCAGGTATCGAAGGGCTGGGAGGTTTTATCACGACCCATATGAAGCCCACAATCCTCCCCGAAGAACATTCCTGCCTGTAAGCCATCATCTCCCAGAACTGTTCAAGAGTTTTGATGCTCTTCCATTGGCCATTACTCCTACTTGGTGTCCCACCCGGCTGGGTCATGTCGTCGCTGCCTCTGTCCGGGAGCTCTTCGTCCAGCTCATCGAGGAATCGGGACTTGGGGTCATCAGGAAAGTGAGGCACCAGGCACCGTGGAGGCGCACCAGGATGAGGAGCGAGCTGCAATAACGGATGAGTGGACGTCCAGCGACGGGGTGCGTAAGAGGAAGGTGGAGGAATGTAGCGCAGGGTTTCGTTAGGATCAAATCCAGGAATAATTAGATAGCCTTTTGCCGTAGCCCCATTACTTTTAATAGAGCCCACACTCAACCCCTCTCCATCCTTGCTCTCTAACAGCCGCTCAGTGAAAAGCTTTTGCTCTCCTTCAACTGCATACTCCCGAACGAGCGGGTCTAGCACCTTACACCACCATTTCACCAAGCCTCGATCATCCAAGACGTGCTTACTCGCGTTATCGATGCTGGCCGGGAAGAGATATTGATCCTGAGCTCTTGCAAACAATGAAACTACCAGTTTCTTTCCTTCCCTTTGTCTCTCTCTTACTAGCCATGACACAAATGTCCTAGAAATAGCTTTGAGCGGCGAGACTTCTTGGGACCAAGGGAGGTTGAGGGCTGAGATGCAGCCGGTCGAGTCCGCTTTGGAGACAAAAATGGTTGTGAGGTGCTTTGTGGTGTACAATAGAACTTCAATGGCAAGTATGAGGAGTTCTTCCAGCGCTTCGGGGCGGCTTGGATCTTTTGGCGCTATTGACACAGCCAGGAAGTGTGATTCGCAGTAGGTGCGTTCGGGCTTGAGATGCGGTGGTGCGGAGTACAATGCGGGAGACCTGGTAGGCGGTGTTGAGTAGTGGTAAAAGGTGAACGGTACATCTTTCGGCAGCACGTCAGCCAGCAAATCCTGAAGAGATTTTGAGGTAGAAATATTGGCCATGTTGGCATACGGAAGTTTGGTGATGTAGGCGTGGTGTTGAGGTGCAGGTAGAACGCGTGAAAAGAACGCTAGGCTAAATATGGTTTAGCTCGATATTTTTCATCTAAACTTCACTTCAACCCATGTGCAGGGCATTCTTCCATTCTCACTCCTTAACATCGCAACCCTCCCGTTTCTCCCATTAGAGTATATCAATGACATCCAAAAGGTCTATCCGGACCCTAATATCGAGTGCAAACTCCTCCCTCCGCCCAACGCAGCCCGCCCGAAGAACCTTCGCTCCGACCTCCGCATCGACCTCCGCATGCACCTTTACTACGTCCACTCCCCCTCACAACCCCGAGTATGAAACAGAGGCTGCCGACCGACCACGATGGCAACAGACACCTGCACGAATGATTACGCCCTTTCGAATACGACCGCAGCCGAAAGGCCCCGTATTCAAAGTCAACGATGACCCGCGGAGGTTAGATGAAGCCTATATGCGCATGCTGGGACCGAATGGAGACAAGGCGCTGAGCGAGGAAGTGAAGTGGTTAGCGGTGACGCACAAGAGCTTCGATCACGGAAGGAGAGGTTTCAATGATCGGTTGGCTTTCTTGGGTAAGCTTCAGAGCATTGGAGAATGCTCGTGGAAGGACTTCAGGGCTGACAAATGAATATACGACTAGGCCGACGAATAGTGTCATTGCAGACATCTCTTGCTCTCCTGAATTCGCCGCAGTGTCTAGCGCCGCCGGAGATGGATAGTTATGGCCGCATGCCATACACGCATCCCGCGCTGAGTGGTCTCCCAGGTCTCACGCATGAGGCAAAGGACAGTATTCTGGATAAGACACGGTTAGCCCCAATTGCGGAGCGATATGGGCTTGACAAAGTGACAAGGTGGAAGCCTCAGAGGGTATGTAGTAACTCCGTAAAACCTCCGCGAAGTCAGAACCGCAGGACTGACAGACAGCAGGCGGACAATTTGCAAGGCTCCGGCATAGAAGCTGTCCTTACAACAAGTCTATACGCCATTGTCGGGGCCATAGCATTGGAGCGTGGAGGAGAAATCGCCAACAAGATAGTGCAGGAGAAGATCTTGAGCCCCCTAGGCTTCATGTTTGAGAACTAAATCCCATTTTCCTTAATTTTCCTATAAAAACAATAGCATGTACAATAAGTGAGTAGATTAGGTAACCAACTAAAGGTCCACATACTGGTAAGACAGTTTTTCCAGACCGCCGTCTCCCAGCAACGTAAATCCACACCTTCACCTCCAATCTCTTTCCATCCAACAACAACCCGGCTCGAAGACCTTCAACACCGCAACACCACAATCTTCTGCCGCACAACCCGCGGAAGCCAACATCAGGCCCTGAGCATAATCTAACCTAACATCAAAGACACAACCCTACTTTGCGCTACCATGTCAAAACGATCGTCCACCCACGCCCAAGAAGACGTCGTCGACTGGTCCGGTAACTCCCTCACCGACGAACCTGGACCCTCCGTGCCGCCCACCGCAGAACACGCACTACTAACGACCGGCCACGCAAATCCGGCCACCGTTTCCGAGCCCGCTGCCAAGAAGACCAAATTGGGCTTCATGACTTCAACCCCAGTCGCCGCCCCGAAGGCCTTCGGGCCAGGTTTGAAGGACGAAAGTGGGCCGGCTGTGACGCGTGCTCTTTTCAAGAGGGTGGTCAAGGCGAATCAAGAATTGAGGGCTAAGGAGAAGGAGAAAAACGATAAGATTGCTGCGCTGGAGTTTGAATTGGCGGTGTATCAAAGTGCGAGTACGCTGCTTGAGGATAGGGCTCGTGCGGAGAATAGGGCCAGGGAGGCTGAGAAAAGGGTCAGAGGGTTGGAGATGAAGAATGAGAAGCTTGAGAAGGATAAGGATAGCTTCGCGGCGAAGTTTGGCTGCTGTGTCATATTAGAGTATGGTCCCTTTTCCCGTTATGTAATATTTTATATACTAATAAAAAGACCAGGATCTGGAGGTGGATTGAAGTGGGGGTTCGATAGGGTTTTAGGATGGGGGTTTCATGGCGTTGGATGGGCCTGGCTGGCTTCACACAGTTATAACCCCCGACAGTTTGTCACTGCAAAGCTTGCTGAAGCCATAATAGAACCTTTTCATCAACATGTTCTATCACTGTAGTCATCTATATTTTGGCTTCACCCCCCAGAAACCCCCCAACCACTGCTGCCATCAATTGATTCGCAATCGCCGTCTTCGGCGGTAATCTCAAACCCCCCTCCTTATATTCCGGCCCTGCCGGCTCTCCCGGTCCACCCGTTCCTACCCTCAGCGCCACCCTAACCTCATCAGCAGTAAACCACTTCGCATCCTCCAGCTCCGCATCATGCCCCAAATGGATCTCCTCTCCACCCGGAATCGCCTGCCCAATAGCCCCAATCATCAGATTCGCGGGATACGGCCATGGCTGCGTAGAATGGATGACGACGCGACCAAGATGGATCCCAGATTCTTCCCAGACCTCGCGGCGAACCGCTTCTTCGACGCTCTCGGCGGGTTCGAGGAAGCCGGCTAGCGTGCTGTACCAGTAGGGTGGCCAGAGCTTTTGACGGCCGAGGAGAATCTTCTGCCCGTCCGAAGAGACTACGGCCATGATTACCGTTGGATCAGTTCGCGGGAAGGAGAGATTGGATACTCCGGTGCGGGTGGCGCAAGGGGGTCGATCTGGGGTGTTTTCTGCGTTTTGAACGGATGCGGCGAGGTCTTTGGATGGGCAGGTACGCTTGAAACCTGCGTTTACGGAGAGAGTTGGATAGCCGCAGGCTGCGCAGAAGGGGTTGCGGGCGTTCCAGTCGAGAAGATGTCTTGCTTCAGCGTAAATGGCAGCTGTGCCCAATTAGTACGGTTTCGAGTTAAAATGCGGGGGAAAGAAGTGAGCAGACCTTCTTGGGCGGGTAAAGAGAGATGCATTCGACCCTTGGAGAACGACAAGCCCTTCGATTCTACATCCTTAATCAATGCTTCGGCAGCAGCGGTCGCTGCATCTTTCGGCGTGATATCCAGCGCAAAAAACGGCGCGCCCTTGTAGTGATCCTTATATATCAAGCCTTCCTTATGCCCATCAAGCCCCAGAAATACTAGCTGGGGAATGTACGTCGACGAATCGTACTCCTTTACCAACTCTTCTTCTGTCTTCGCAAACGGATCATTTCCAATAACCGGTTGTACGTCACTGTATTTTGCGTATGCAAGCTCGGTCGGAGACTTAACCAGGGGCTCTAGCTTATTAAAGAGAAGGAATGACGTTGACGGGTGCTTCAGTGCCTGGGAAAGGAAAGTATGGTCTGGCCGGAGGAATGATACCCGATTCAAAGGAGAACCTGGCAATGTTAGAAACTGTGTTTAGCCCATTTATAGCTTTGGAATCAATCAAGGATGAGTTATATGTACCAGAGAAGTAATTAGCAATCTCCTTCCCAAACTTTCGGCTCAGCATCGAGTCGATATCAGGATGCGCAGGCTCCGGGAGCTCGGGTTGGGGCGCTGGCATTACTGCGATATCGAATGACGTAAAGACCGATGAATGACTCCTAAAACAGACTTCACACCTCTAAAGACGAAGAAAAGGGAAATTTTCTAAGAGAATTGTCTATGAGATACTACTTCTACCCGCGACGATTCTTAGCCCACCGAGGGGTCAACTGGATTATTAACCATGACTCTAACAGGTCGAACTGCCCTCCTCTCGGCCGGCATTTCCGGGTTTGGACTATCGATAAGCTCGCAACGCACAATTCACAACGCTTATTCTGACCTCAGTTCACTCCCGACATGCCGACGCCGCAGAATGGGGACGTAAATACCATCCAACATGAGTCGCTTTTACGTGGGTACCTCCTATTGCTCTCAAAATCGCTTGTAAAATATCGTGTTAATCTTTCATTGGGCAGTTCGGCGGCTCCTCGAATTCTTCGGGCTCGGATGATGACGATGACACGCTGCCATATCCTACACCGCTCCAGCGCAGCGATTTCCTCGCCCCGGGTTTCTCACCCTCGAATTATCTGAGTACGCTGCACAATCGCCATCAGACTCTTGAAGATCTGCGTTCTGAACTCCGATCGCGAAGTCAGCTTCTCAGTAAAGAGCTGCTCGATCTTGTCAACTCGAATTATCAGGATTTCCTTGGCCTAGGACGGAGCTTGAAGAGCGGGGATGAGAAGGTTGAGGAGGTTAGGGTGGGGCTGCTTGGGTTCAGAAAGGAGGTTGAGGGTGTGAGGAGTAAGGTTGTGGAGAGGGAAACGGATGTAAAGAAGCTGGTTGATGAGAGAGTGGAGATACGGAAGCAGATCGCTGTCGGAAGAGCGCTGGTGGATTATGAAGCAAGACTAGCGCTACTCGAGGGACAGCTCATGGTAGAGACGGCGGGGAAGTCAGCAATGACGAATGGCTACGATGATGTTTCTGATAGTGATGAAGATTCAGACGACGCAGAGGAGGGATCATATTCGATGTCGATTTCTAAGCTTCGGAAACATGTTCAGCAATATCGTCTCATCCAAGAGATATCGAAAGGCATTGGAGAGAATCATCCATTTATCACAGCGCAGGTACCGAGGATGGCGAAGGTGCGGAACACGCTGTTGCTGGACCTGAGCACAGCGCTTCAGCAAGCAAAGACTGCCGGCGCTCCTGGAGTAGATCGGGTCATGAAAATCACGAGGATATATGCAGATATGGATGAGTCTGCGGAGGCAATTAAAGTCTTGAAATCCCTCAAGGCAGCGTAATGGAGTTTATCTACACGAGATATCCAGCATAGCGATGGCGTTTAAAATCCTATTTTACATTACTTTGTACAGAATACCGAAACATGTTACAACGGGTTTGACAAGTCCTTGGTTGGTACCGAGTTGGGACTTCTGAATTCGCCGTTCAGGCTGAACCCAGGTGAATTCGTCGAACTAAGAACCTGTGAAGATATTAGCAGGTTGTTCCAATAATTGACCCAGCATCACCTACCACTTCGTGAATTTCCTTGGATATTCGATCGCTCATCTGCGCAATATCCTTCTTCAATGTCTCCATGACCGCCTTAATATTCCTCTGCATCTCCTCCGGAGTGAATCCTAGTTGACCCACAGCCATCCGTATTACACCCAGTCTTTCCCTATATTCACTCCCACCGACCATATTCCTAACCGTGGTTCCGACATCCTTGACCACAGTGCCAGTCTTCGCGTTCGGCATCAGGCCCTTTGGACCCAGGATTCTGCCCAGACCGGCCTTATTCAACTTCTGCAGAGAATCCATGTGGCAGATACACCTTTCAAAATCGACGATTCCTTCTTTAATCTGATTGAATATCTCATCTTCACCAACTAGTGACGCGCCTGCAGCTTTAGCCTCCGCCGCAGCTTTCGAATCAGGTGGGCAGATAACACAGATTCGGAGATCTGTCTTGACGGGATGGGGCAGTCGAAATCGGTTCCGTATCACTGGCCCGTTCTTCAATGTGCGAAGCTTGACATGCATTTCATATTTGGAGGACGTAGGATTTCGGCCGACTTCGAAAGCGCGGATATATCTACGCTTCTGTCAGGAAACCTCCGTCAACACTCTCATCTCAGATTCACTCACTGCATAGCATCGACGAGCGAGAACTGCTCCGCATTCTTCAAATCATATTGTATGAACGTCGATCTGCTCTTCTTTTTCTTCTGGAACCCAGGCTGTTCTTTGCGTTTGTATTTTGCGGCGTTCGCGGAGGTGCCCGTCGCTGCGCATCGGATCGATTGGTAGGGGAGGAGGGTAAGACGCGCAAATTCGGGTTTCGATGTTGCGATTGATGGAAAATTGCATCTGCTCAATGGAGCAATGAAGGACTTTGCGTGCGCCATGGAGAATGCGTGTTGGATAATGAAGGTTGGATCCAAAAACTTTGGGAACTCGGGGAAAAGACGGACCGTAGCAACGATGTGGCTGAATGTGTGGAGGTGCTTTTGTGGCTTAAAGCTTGGCGGGGCGCGGCTCAACTCATGCACAGCTGCGCACCGGAATGCCAATGTGCTCTGGGCGGGAATTTCAGTTGACTCCCAGTCCATTGTTGAAGCTGATTGGAACTCTGCTACATAATACACACTTGCATTTCGAATTCCTTATCACTTTTCTTTAACATCTTTAAAGCAGGCCATTCCGCTCTCCAAATCAACAGTGCCGTTCGCGGTTTTGTCCCTTGGTTACACTTGCCTCCTCCTTGAGTCTGCCTCAGTATTCAAACTCATTCCCAGTTTCTATCCAAAATTCCATTTCAAACCAAGGCCATCCGAGATTGCTCCCAAACATTATTGCCTTTCGAACTCAATTTAATGGCTCCTATCCTCTCGGGTCCTCTTATCACATTTTCCGTTCCAGAACCGATTACGGCACAGTTGTCCTGGTCCGAGTTGTTCACCAACGCGTGACGGACCATCTTCTTGAATGCTGATGAAAGTTGAATCCGCTATGTTAGGTTGGACTGAAAGGACTTTAGGCACAGAGCTGTCGAACTCATTCACCGGAACTCCATGAACACCAACGTCCATCTCTTTCCCGGGCGCCAACAGATCATTGTCGGGCCCTATTACAGCGTTTCCAACGTCGACAGCTCTCGCACATGGGCCCGCACCACCGACACCAAGGATGAAAGATGTACGCTGTTGCACGGCCCGGTACGAGTCACACAGTGATCGTACCCTTCTTTCAATTCAATTGTGTCGCAACACACTGGAAGAAGCGCTGGTATAGGACATTCTTCCAGTATCGAATGTACGTCCGGGATGGTCTTAGCCTCGTGGAGCTCGAAGCCTCCAAGGGACGTCAACGTGCATTGGTCTGACTGGTTTACAACACCTAACCAATCGTTAATGATGTGATTTCGTCATTTCCACCTGCAGCTCTGGTAGAAGAGATGTTCTACAATCTTATACATAGACCTAAATAGTTTCGTAGGTATCCTTGACGCATTTACGCTAACCCATTTACCTAAGCAGTAGATGAGACGATTCAATGCACCACATCTCTCACCCATTTCACTAGGAAGAAAATTGCTTATCAGATCCAGATATTGCGACTTACCCTTATCTGGGCGACCCATTGCATTCGTTGACTGCGGCGGCGGAACAAAAGACAAGGCAAAATCAGCCAAGTGTGGAAAGCAAGCAATCTAAGAATCACAATCCCTGCTACAACTGGTGAGGCCCAAGGTCCAGCAGGTACATAAAATGATTGCGTTAGAGCGGTATTGTACATTGCAAGATTGTTGGGTGAAGCGATAGGGGAGTCGCGTTTCGGAACGTCTTGGCGCCGCCTTGAAGCACAAATTCAAGCTCCGGTGCACTCTCTCGACTTTGCTTTGCCAGGCGAGTGATGAAAACCCTTTGGGCAGCAAGATCGAAAGCGCGCTACCCAGAGCCTCTATAAGCATGACGATTGGAGTTGCGATGGCGAAGTCGAGAGGTTCCAGAGCGGCCTGCATCGCAAGAACTGCTTGTTGGCGGCTACTTCCAGCACCTAAGCCGAAGATAAATTGACATCCAATCCATTTCTCAGATGCTGTGTTGAGTCCGAAGGTGGATAGAAGCCTGGCGCCGACGGCCACGAGGACGGAAACGAAAATGGACCTGAGAACAGGGATCCAAATTCCCATTCTCTCTTTCAAATACCTGAGTTTCCCTTAATATTGGTGGTAACTAGAACCGAGGCAACAGCAATATCAGATACAGATACCTGCATTATGAATTGTGGGTTTGATTGAGATGCAGACGAGGTGGAGGATCCGGCTAGCCTAGTGATCGAAGGAATACCGGCAGGTCTTGGAGCTCGACAATGGACCCGGACCCATCTTTTGCTGAACGCCTGCAGATAAGTCAAGTCCTCTACTGCTTCCCGCACAGCTTTTCTGCACGTCTTGCTTCCACATCTAATCAACACGGTTGGCCACAATTGTACTGTCCCAACTTTTTCTATCTGTCTCGCCAGCCCAGCGGAGCTCAGGCTCGATGATTGCCTCAGCACGGGATAGAGAACGAGGAAGTGACGCAAGAACTGGCCGAAGATCCCCTACTAGTCGAACACGAGCCTTGCGGAGCCATTCATCTTGGACTCTTGGCGAAGGTAGTTCATTTATTTTTACGACATATATACCATTCTCTAGACAATAAATCTTCTGCGACTCCACAGGAACTGTAATAATATCCGCTTTGACAATAGTCCTAGGGTTTTCCAAAGACGGTCAGGAAGTAGAGATATCTGTCGGAGCAGTTAAAGTATCGGTCTTACTGCATGTACCAATATTAGCTTGCAGAGAATATCGGGCATTGCCTGAAATTGATCCGGACTGTACAGGTCTACCCGCAGAACCTTCATGTGATGGTTCAGCGCTATTAACTTGAAACTTGCATGATGGACGAGGGCCAACAGCAGGAAGTTCGTGTGGTGGATGAAGATTACTAGCAGGAAGTTCATGGGGTGTGTGAGGGTCAATAGGGCTGCTCACATTGGACATGCTCTGGGTGGGTAATTGACGTTCTGTGGCCTGGGATCGATCTTCCTGACCGGGAACTTGGAACTGCGACATGCCTGGTGTTGGAGACTCTTTTCTAGCAGATTCGCTTTTAATTTTTCTCCAAAAAGCCAGTTTTTTGATGCCTTTAAGCTTCTCAGTGGAAGTGGACGGTGGGGGTTCGATACTAGTGCTGCCCACAGGATCACCCGCTTCTGGTGGCATGGTATCAGAACTTTGAGCCGCTGCGTTGTTTCCATGGCCCGATAACTCTTCTTGTATGGGATGTAGGTGACTTTCTGTTGGTCGAACCCCGTACAGTGGAGTAGGACCTGTTGCACCTTTTGAGCTTACGTGTAATTTAGAGGTTTGTCTGTGGTGATCACGTAGCTGTAGGGCGCTGGGGACATAGCTTGAAGGGTTGTGAGTAGGAGTTCTCAGCTCTGGCTTGACTAATTCCGCCGTTGGTAGTGTCCTCGGGCGGGCTTCCACAATAGAGGCCATGGAGGGCGATAAAAATAATCAGAAATGCATGACTTGGAAGGTTACAAACAATGAAGAATGGGGAATAAAATTGTTGTCTTCATACGATGAGGCCGAGTATGAAAGGTTTGCAATCGCGAGGTTCCTTGTCAGCCGCAACTGCTGCCACCAAATCAGCGAGTTTGCCTGGCAGCCCTGTCGCTTTGACCCGCAACATGAGGGACAAGCGTGAAAAAGACACAAACTCAAATCAATAGGATTGCACCGTTTCTTCCAGCATCATTCTTTCTGAGAACGTGTGCGGAGGACCTAAACAACCTCTCCAGACTCCAAAAACACGATCTCATCCGAGCGTATTGGCCGGATTCGGACCCTGTCACTCGAGTCCTTTGACGGGCGGACTTACATTATCTTTTTCCAGTATCTTGGAAATGAAACAGGACAGTTCCGACAACACCAGCAGCAGTTCGCTGTAGAAACTTTCGATAGCACAATTGACCTCATTCGTACTATGAAGGATAATCGGATCCAATCGCTCGCATCTATCATCCTGAGCCTCTTGGCCAGATTCCTTAATATCGACGAAGAGTCCATATACCGTTCGGTGGAGCTCTCGGTTCGCCTCTGGTTGACGCTCAACATCAACTTTTCCGCCATACCTGTAGGACCAACATTTCCACATGAGGAACCGCTTGACTGACCAACCGATACGTCTTTGGGATCCCTAATTCAAGCTCGGTTTGCCAAAATCGGGCCAAAACATAAGGTTCGATCAAAAATTGATTCCACGTTCCCTACTACATCTCTAGTCAATATCTATAGCATGAAGCTGCATTGGACCGACAACCTTGCAGACCATCCGAAATTCTACCCAAAGAGACTGATCTTGATTATATGCAAGCACAAGATCTGCCTCCTCAACCATTTGAGCACGGGAGACGGCTACCTCATACCAAAGGATGTCTTGACTGAGACTCTCGACACGCTGGTCCTCCTCTTCCCATTTGGAGATGGGCCCACGAAGCAACTCTTAATCAAAGAAAGTCGACAGCCATTCTACGGCCCCGGAAACTGTAACAGAGACCGTCAATTGGATCTTGGTCAATATGTCTATTGCAGAGAAGAGTTAGGAGACCTGGTCAAAGCATTTGATCGACCTGTCAGGAATTGGAGACAACTGATCAGTGCCGGAACATCATGGAATGGGCTGCATTCTGGGTTGCGGTCATGGTGGCTTTTCTGACGCTTGTTAGCATTCCTTGTAATATCATCCAGGCAACGTGCACGATGAAAGCTTACAATGCTGCATTAGCTCAAGCATGTAGTTGTCCGCAAAGTTGAATGCAAAGAGGTAAATATATCAATCGAGCAGTTCGGTCGCGGGTCTTTGTTGTTGGTCGAAGAGAGGTTGATGAAATGGACGACGTCGGAAGCTCGGAAGGCTTTTTCCAAGGCTCCTCGTCATCCTTAGTCACGCACGTGATCCATTGAGTCTTTCGCAGATAAGTATACTTCTTAATGCGCCACGGTTATATGCTCTATATAGCAACATTCGCACCTTTCTGTAAGGGGTTTTCAAGGTAGGAAGCTTAGGGAGCCAAAATGGGGATACAGGATAGAATTAAGACGAATCCTTAAAGGAGTGCTCAGGACTCAGAGGAAGGCTATATATGTGTGCTAGCACGTGACTCGTAAGAGGCGTGAGACTGGCTGCCAGAAGTACCATGACACTTTCAGACTAGCCATCTTAGGAAGAAATTTAATAACGAAACCCAGAAGTCCACAAACGTAGCATAGTCAGATACCTACAAAAACGTTCCGTCCCATATTCACATGTTATCTAAAACATCTACTTCAATACTACACTTCATACAACGACTCACCTTCATAACCACCTCCAATCACAATTTTTCTCCAAATACCGCCTCGTTCCCAAAGTGACCCTACCCAGGAACCAGTTCCTTGCTCTAATGCTATCTTTCGTCAGCGAAAAAGAGAGTAGAACAAAGATAAAAGTGAAAGTGAAAATAAACCATTTTTAAGAAGAAATAGCACTATAGCCAGGAAAACGGAGATGCGTAAAAGAGGCGGGGAAAAGGCAAAAAAGAAGGATGGTCAGTGTGGGGGTCGAACCCACGACTTTGGCGTTATTAGCACCACCTAATGGGCCGTTAATTGAGATATGATTAGGAAGGAATGAGAGATACTAACACTCTAACCAACTCTGTATCAAATTAGCAATTACTTTGTGCATTAGGAAGAAGGAACTCACGAGTTAACCGACCGGTTGCGATGCATTGTTAGCGGTTCGGAAAAATTAAATAAGATATAACTTATTTAATTTCGACACAACTCCAAGCCTCAACTAATTCAACGGATTATTTCCATAGTGGGGCTCCAGTCACGTGCAACTGCAGTTCCGTCTCCTTCACCTAAGGTATTCCGAAAAGCTAGCTTAAAACCTAACTTAAAAAATCCTTGAAACCACATAATCATATACCCATCTAATCCCATCATTACCGTCTCATCCTCCCAAATCCAACGCACCCTATCTCCCCAAATCCTAAATCCTAGGCCGGAAACTCCAAGAATACCAAAACAATCATAATCATTCAAACAGAAAACTCCATCATATCACCCTCATTCCTCCATCTCACTAGCCAGCAACTGCTCCACAATACTCTCCTCTGTAAACCCCACCTCCCCACCATCCCTCGTCTTCACCATAATCGTACTCTCCAAACTATCATCCTCCTCATCAGCTCCCGGAAACACCGTCCCCTCAGCCTGCAAATTCTCCAGCAGACTCTCTCCCTCCTCTCCCTTCTGCCCCTCCTCAGGTGTCTTCACACCCTCCACAACCTCAGTTTCGGTAGAATCGGGAAGTTCCGTCGTCTGAACAACATGCTCCACCTCCCCCAATCTCTTCGTCAGCGCAATTTCTAGTTTAGATAGGCAGTTACGAGATGTAGCATCTAAGGCTATTTGCACTTCGACCGCCTCCGTGACAAGCGCATGCAGCGTCTTTAAGCTCTCTACATCCACTGTCTCGCCGTTCCCCGGCGCTGATGGTGAGATGTACAGCTTGCTGAGAAGCATGAGGAGTGGTTTGCGCTCATCCTTACTACATGCGTTACTCAATGCGCGCTCCAGGACCTCTATCGCAAGGACGATATGTGGTTCCTCTGCGCCCTCTACAAACTTCTCTTTTCCGTCAATTGAAGGGGCGCCGAGATCAGGGACTTTCCTACCATCCGTCCACTCCGCGAAATGGCCTGCGACAATGGGCCATCCCACCATATGCTCTTCTTCCTCATCCAGTTCTTCGCGCATAAGTATCAGCTTTGTGATAACCGGCACTGCAACTTGCGCCATCAAGAGGGCATTCTTAAGGCGTGAGTGGCTGAATACAGGGAGGAAGTAGCTGAGAGCCTGGCGGAGAGATGGGTTGGACGCAGTCTCTGGGTTGAAGTAGGTCGAGGCAAAGTTTTTAAGGAGCGATGTTGCGGATGCTGGAGGGAGCAGGTTGAGGAGGAGTAGTTTCGAGGATGCGATGCAGGACATGAGCGATAGGAAAGCGGAGGGTGAAGCGAGCGCTTTGAGGAAGGCTTTAGTGAGGTTTTTGAGAAGCGGGCTGATTTGCGGAGTGGCCTCAGTGGTAGTGTTGTCGGCATCTGCGGCAGGAGAGGCGAGAAGTGATGGGTGCGTAATGACGATGTCGGCCAGAACTTGGATGGCGATTATTTGGAGTGCTTCATGACCGTTTGTGAAGCAGTGGACGAAGAGATCTATGTTTGAGCTTGCGAGATTCTGTACAGTATTAGATCACTAGCTCGTTTGACTTGAGGATAGGGTATTTGGATGCTTACCTTGCTGAGAAGAGAACACAACCCCAAGCATATTAAGCCACGTTCCCGGATCAAGGCCTCGTGGCTTCGTACAGCAGGAACAATGAGTGTGTTCAGCATGGTTACCAGAGCACTGTTCTGTTCCAGGTCGCAATGCACGTTTTGCAACATGCATTGCGCAATGTGGAGGCATTTGGTGTTAACCAAGACCTCGCGGACAGCCTTATCCTCGTCCCTCTCCGATTCGTCTTCCTTACTCTTTCCTTGCTGGGCTTTTGGTTTAATTTTGATGGTTGACTCGTCGCTCAACTCTGATTTAGCCGAATGAAAGCTGTCGTCCACATTCTGCTCTGGCGGTTCTTCACCCATAATCGTGTCGTGGACTTCAGCAACGGCTTCGAGCAAGACACCACAGAATTCTCGTTCGCCAGCTTCCCTACTACCGCAGACGGTGCGGAGCACCTCAACAGCGAGCTTCGTACATTCTTCAGGGAGTTCAGCGAGAGCAAGCGCTTCTCGCATGATTGAGAACATCTGCCTTCGCCCCACCTCGTCGCTATAGTCGAGCGTGAGAGCGATATGGAGGAGCTGTTCCACACAGAATTCCTGTGCCGCTTCTTCTTCCTCGGCTTCGCGATCCTCTTCTTCCAGTAAGGCGATCTTGCGAACATCTTCAATCAAAACGTTGAGGTGCTTCTGGACAAAGAAGGAAAACCTGGTCACTTCCGGCATCTTATATTCGGCCATTTCCTGCAACCTATCGTCGCCCGTAGAGCGGCAATAGTCGTTGAAGCTGCGTGCTACGAACGCACTCTCAGGGGTGAGATCATTCCAGAAGTCATCATCGAAAGTTATAAATTCGCGGTAATCAGGTCTTCCATCCCAGAACTCACGCATGGCCTCGTGTGCCATGCCATCCTCCACTCCAGAACGTTCGACATCGATTCGCTCAAGCAGTTCCAAAAGTGCATCCAAGTTCGGTCCGGCCACTTGCCCAGGCTGTTTCTCCCCTTCTTCCACTTCACTTGCGGGATTATGTGACCCAACGCAGTCTTCGATCCAACGTTCGCGGAAAAGACGGGCGGAGGCCTTCCGTACAATTTCGTCGCGATCCCGCAAACCCCATCGCAGGAGTTTCTCCCGCTGAATCAGAGACATGTGGCGGAAATCACCCAACGCAGGTAAAAGCTTGGAATACAATGCTCGACGGGTTGCTGGGTCAGAGTCCCTTGCTCTTTCAAGAAGATACCCTAATGTAGATGGGGCAAAAGGCAGATTCATCAACAGAGACCGTCGGACTTCAGCGCTAGGGTCGTTCTGCATAAGATCCAATAGTTTCACCAGAATACCTCCAGCAGCATCGTCATCGCTGTCCTCATCTTCATCCTCGATGTTCTCATCTGCGAGTCGGCCCAGACCAAGAATGGCCTGGACGCGAACAGCAGGCTCTTTATCTCGAATGCGCTTCAGTAGTCCGAGTCTGATTAGCTGGAAGAGCTCGTCATCAATCGAATCGAATGTATTCACCATATGAGCGATTATCTGCGTGGCTCGGAAGCGAACGGTCTTATCCTTCGCAGTGAGAAATCCGAGGATAAGCGAAACGAGGTGGGAAACAAGGCGACTACTCGGGGTCTCTGGCAAAGCATCTGTAGCATCTGGGTCCTCAGATTGAACGAGCGCATTGTCTGTTAAAATTATGTCAGCATATAATAGTTCCATATTCCTCTCAACTCGACAATCTATACCTTTCTCGCTAGCATGCTTCAAAAACAATCCCAAAAACCTCACAATCCGATCCCCAACGCTCTCAGTCTTCTTAACCGAAAGCACTCTCAAAGCACACCTCCCAATCTCCTCATTAAACTCCTCCTCCCCAAACTCATCCAACTCCTTCAACTCCTCTCTCTGTTTCTTCTTCACGTTCACCGGCTCATAGCAACACGCTTCCTGAATCTTCCTCAAATTAATCACAAGCTTACGATGCGTCGCATTGCTTCTCTGCGCATCTCCAAAGATCTGGCAAATCCGGGTTCGGAGAGACGTTGTTGGGCCTTCGTCTGGGACTTCGGCGGCGTGTGCGGAAGTGCGCGCTGAAGCAGATCCGCGCGATCTGAGGGTTTGGGTCGAGGATTTGCGGGCGACGGTCGCTGCGGAGGAGCGGGCTGAGCGCCCGGATACTCGTCCTGGCATGTTTGGAATATGGGTCCGTTTGTTGTTTGCTGTGGAGAGGGCTGGTGTTGAGGCGCAATGGGGGGTGGTCGTTTGTTGATGTGCCCCGTAAACAAAGCGAGGTCACGTGCTCATTAATGCGCGAGTCATGCATGTAGTGGCCTTTTGGAAGCTGCAACACAGACTGTGCAGATGTTTAATGAAACGTCTCCTTTTGTCTCTGTCATGAAATCGAATATCGCTTTTTGTCTGGGCTACAAACCAGGTTCACGCCGCTCATTATCATTCCAGAAGGTCGGTCAATGAAACCTACTCAGTATTGACAGAAAACGTTCGTAACGCTCTGGCGGGGGTGTTCCGCGAGTCACGCAATTGCGACATCGGCCAAAAGCTATTCCAATGCCGACCAAATTACAGAGCCCTCTTTGAAAGTTACGCTTCGAAAGCTCCTTCTCCTTCGCTCACTCCGCTTCCAATCTCTCATAACCCCCCTCTCCCGTTCTCCACAATGTTCCGAACCGCATCGCGGCGCTTCGCCGCCTCAGCATGGCGCGCCATCGAATCCCTCTCCCAAATCGAATCAGCCTACCAAACCGGCATCAACATCTCACGAGCGCAAGGCATAGCACAGCGAGGGCTCGTTGACGGTACCCCACACTTCTCTCACCTTGCAGCTCCTCAATTGGAACTAATAAATGTTAGCTATCGGCAAAACTCCCATGATCAAGTTAAAACGCCTCTCCGAAGAAACCGGGTGCGAAGTCCTCGGGAAGGCCGAATTCCAGAACCCAGGGGGTTCCGTTAAAGACCGAGCAGCACTCTACGTCGTCGAGCATGCCGAGAAAGCCGGATTGCTGAAACCCGGAGGCACCGTCGTTGAAGGAACAGCCGGCAACACCGGGATAGGTCTCGCGCACGTGTGTCGCTCCAAAGGCTACAAACTCGTCATATACATGCCGAATACGCAATCGCAAGGAAAAATCGACTTACTGAGGCTGTTGGGCGCGGAAGTATATCCTGTCCCCGCCGTCGCGTTCGAGAACCCGCAGAATTATAACCACCAGGCGAAACGGCATGCGGAAAGTATAGAGAATGCGGTGTGGACGAATCAGTTCGATAATACGGCGAATCGACGAGCGCACATTGAGACGACGGGGCCAGAGATATGGGCACAGACGAATGGAAAGGTTGATGCTTTCACATGCGCCACTGGAACCGGCGGTTCGCTCGCAGGAGTAACACGCTACCTCAAAGAGAAATCCTCCGGTCGCGTAAAATCTTTCCTCGCAGACCCACCGGGCTCCGTCCTCCACTCGTACATCCAAAGCGGCGGAAAACTTACCGAACGATCCGGGGGCTCAATAACAGAGGGTATCGGTCAAGGCCGAGTGACTGATAACCTGAAACCTGATATCCATCTTGTAGACGACTCGTTACATATCAGCGACGAGAAGACGATTGAGATGGTGTATCGGTGTTTGGATGAAGAGGGGTTGTACTTGGGCGCGAGTTCGTGTCTGAATGTCGTTGCTGCGAAGGAGGTGGCTGAGAAGCTTGGGAAGGGGCATACGGTGGTGACGCTACTTTGTGATGGGGCCTATCGCTATGCTGACAGGCTTTTCTCGAAGAAGTGGTTGGAGGAGAAGAAGTTGCTCGGTGCGATACCGCACCACTTGACCAAGTATATTGTTCTACCTTAAATGATTGAAACAAGTAAGTGTATGTCATCGACTGTATTTCTCACGAGTAGAGAGATGAATTCCCAAGCCGTTGTTTTGGGTATGCCACTTTCCCTACTCTATCCGTGACTGATGCTCGGCACATGTTAATACTCTGATATCGCCAAAGAGGACAAGGACCCGGATGTGACATAGGAAAAGTACGGCAGAGCTCTATCATACACACGAACACAGACGCAATACCTTTAAAGGGGTTTATTTATGCGATAGTTACGTAGTAGTCTTGCATTTTTTATATGAAGAGAAGAATTGAACCAAAGGAAGAAAGCAAAGGTACAAGAAGCTCTGGAAAGGTGATGAGGAGAATGCTAGGTAACCGTAAGGACTCAGCCGTATATATATATATCGAACTGCCGAGCTCGTAAAGAACCTGATCCGTGTACAGAGAGCGGTGGCGCCCATTTCCCATGCCCACGATCCAACGCTGTCGAAAGCCCACCATTTTCCGGCCTGCGCCCCACCTGGTTCTTTTCCACCGAACCACGCCCGAACGCTATGCTGCGCAACTTTGGTGGAAAAAAAAAAAATATTGGAGTGCAGATCTGATGGCCGAAGGTGTAAGAAAAGACAGTGCATGAAGTGTAAATGTGCAGGAAAAGAAAAGAACCGAATGAGCCAATCTGGGAAGTACAAATGAGGAGCAAAAGACACCGACAAGAAAACAAAGTGAAGACTCCTCCCAGCAAATCGAATCCAAGATCCAGCAAGCCTACCCGTGCCGCCCGTTTCCGTACTTTTCACCAGGCTTTTAGTGTTGATTCCCGAACTCCCCGGTCCGTCGAAAGGTATCAAACTCCATCGCCCGAAATGTCTCCAGTCTATAACCACCCGCCACCCATTCCATGCCCGCAAATGCCACATAGCTTTACCATTCTGATTGAGAAAACTCCAAAAGATTTCTTCCGCCAGTCAGCCCGAATATACCGTCCCATGTCAAAAACGCTTGAGCAAGTGCCAGCCCCGAAGCGATATAGATACCTGATATGTACGAATCCCTTAGGCGGGAGACTTGCTCGCAGCATTCGCGTTGCGGCGGTCATCGTTCATGGACAGTCCACCTAGGCCGGTGGAGAGGAAGGAGAATGGGTCGTTGTGACCATCACCGAAGCCGCCATTAGAGAACCCTGCTCCAGCTGACGCTGGAGCTTGTCCAGCCGAAGTAAAAGCGGCTTCGGCTGAACGGCTATCAAAGGGGGTCGAATGCATACCGCCATTTGGGGCATATGGAGCACCTCCCATGTGGGGATATGGGCTGGCAGCACCAATACCAGAAGGAAGTGCATACGAGCTTGGTGGACCACCGAACTGCTGGGCAGGGAAACCTGCACCAGAGCCGAAACCTGCTGCACCAAACGGCCCGGGAGTTCCGGCCATAGAAGGTGGTCCCATCCCGAAGTTCGATGGAGTGTCCATAGGGGAGGGGAAGGCCGAATCCGCAACTACGGCGGCACCCGCACGGCTAGCACCGCAACGAAGACACTGAACATTCTTGGCAAAGTTGTGGTAAGCACAGCCCTCTGCACCACACTTCCAGTCACCGGCCCGGAAGGGAACGGCGCCTCCAGTCGCTCCACGCATGTGCCCCATACCATGGCCATGACCCATGTGATGGGTAGGCGGCATCATAGATGGATGGCCGTAGCCATATGGATAGCCCATAGGATCGCTTGGTGGGCCACCCTGAATGGCAGGGAACGAGCAGCGGAAGCAAGCTGTCCGACGTTGGAAGTTGGAGAAACCACACGATGGGCAAGTCCAGTCACCAGGGCGGGGGCGGTTCTTGCTGGGCGGAAAAGGGGTCAGAATGTCGGCGGCTCGGTCGAGGACACGGCTCGATGAGGGTGAGACCTCGATAGCCTTTTCATTGAGAGCGCGGCCATTCATGCAGAGACTTTCGGCCGCCTGTGCCTTGTCAATACCATAGAGAGACAAGGGTTCACATACCTTGAACCGTTGGACGGGAGGGGACGTACCTCTTCGTGGGACGAAAAAACGGCAAAGCCGGAGCCTGTTGGCTTGTGCTGGTCGGGAGTGCGAAGAGTCCAGAAAGCGATCGGGCGACCACCAAACTGGGTAAACCAACTTTCAAGTTCCGACTGCGTGGTATCGTGTGGGAGTCCGCTCATGTGGAGTACTTTGCTGCGTTCGGACAAAAAGGCTCTTACGTCTGCGCGGGCATCCATTGGCTTGGTCAGAACGTCGGGATGCTCTTGGGGAGGTTGAGATTTACGAATGAGGCCTCGCAGTACTCGTGCCAGCGTGACTGATTCTTCCATGGCACGCCTTGGCGATGCAGGCGCGAGGGCTTGGAGATGGAAGGGGAGGTTGTGTTTAATCGGCGCCGAGGACTGAACAGGCTCCACCTCAAGAGCGGCACAAATGTTGGTCAGAGCACTGGACCCAAACGGCAGAGACTCGGGATGGTGGGCTTGCCACCTCTGGTATTCGGTGCGTAGGTCGAAAGTGCGAGAATGCTGTAGATACGGGGGGAGTACGACGGCCTTATCGCGGGCTTCACGAGGCAATTGCACTCGGAGGTCCCATGAATCTAGTGTTACAAAGGCAAACTCAAGGTTCTTAGGGAGCAGGTGCTCCTGGGCGAACTGGTCGAAACGGTTTATTGCGTCACGGAAGGTGCCGGCATTGCGGACCTGGTCCCAAGTGAGGGTGGTCAGGCTAGCTATTGGAAAATTTTACCTCAGCGATTTTCGGAGTGGCTTTGGATGCTTTCACTTACTGCACAGGGCCGTAATTGGAGTATTGACTGGCTTGACGAGAACACTTTCACGGTGCAACTGGGTGACGTATGTCAGCCGACGTGAAAAGGCTGGGAGCGGAGCTAGGGCCCTACCTCTTCACAGGACTTTGCATCAAGCAGTATCCATCCAAGCTCGATGACCTCAGCAGAATCTTTGGTCACATATACGCCGTGCTCGTCACAGGTTGTAGCTACGTGAATAACCACATAGCGGTCGAGGTTGGGTGCTTGTGGTGGTTGGGTTGCCATGGCAGTGGTGAGGTGAAGAGGGTGGATGGTGTCTAGTCTATGCTTCGTTGGTTGGTGAAAGTGCAGCCGAGGTCGTTGACGTCGAGGTTGTGTAGCGGGAAGGAGTGATGGAGGTCGAGGACGGAGGGGTGAGGAAGGAGGTGAAGGGTGAGAAGGTTTGAGGACGTCAGCGGCCAGCAGTGAATGGAAGCCAGTGATGCAGTAGGAAAAGTATGGAGGGGAAGCTTAAAGGAGCAGAGGGTGATGGCAATGCAGAGAAAGAGGCGTAGGCAATGGATGGCGAGAGATGGTGATGTGCTGATGTGGTGAAGGGAGAGAGGCCAGTGTTGTTCCCTCTGTCGATGAGACTCGTCACGGACTGTTGCCAGCAGATTATTCTCTGGATTCGCTACTACGTTCGGGAGAAGCTAAAACGGCCCAGCGATGTGCTTGGCCGGGAGCTGGATAACCGTGCATCACCAGCCAAACGGCTGGACATGTCATCACACCAAAAACACCACGACTCGGCACGCAACCTATATCATGGCCCATAAATAGGCCAGACACATTGGGAACCCTCTGCCAGCTTTGAGTCGTCTGGCAGACGCCTCTTGCCCTCGACGCTGGTGCAGCAAGAACACCTGCGGTGCAATTGCGGTAGCGGGCAGGAGCTCTCCTCCGCGCTGGGCAGGCGCGCTTCGCCGCTTTAATTGGCACTCTGAAACACATTCGACGCCCTCTCATTGCTCACGCGTCTGTGAACGCTTTTCGCGTGGAGCCTCCGCCGCCTCCCCTGTCCCACCCTGTGCCTCCGATGGCGACAGCACCTAATATTGGTTGATTCAGCAAGAACACAGATACATCATATTTTCAATAGTGACAACTGCTCCCTTGGGCAGAGCGAACATGGCGAGCCGGCTGCACGGCGATACAGACGCGGAGAGCCCATCTCCAGTGCAGGGTTCAAGGTACTCTTCTGTTTCACTTGTCTCGCCGTCAGAGGGATAATTGGGATATAAGCATAGCAGCAGCAGTATCACCTTCTACTATCAATCCCCTAACTAGATGCGGTGGGAAGCACAGTTCGGGGCAGACCAGCCCAAAAAGCAAAGCTGAGGGCCTGAGGACATTCATAAATGCGAGCAGTTGCCGTCTTAAACACTTCTCACAGAAGTACTGCACTTGTACCTCGTACGCCTATTCTTGCAGCGTCCAGCAAGCACATTGGGTGGCTTGCCCCTGGATCGACATGGCAAGCCTTTCCCTCTTAGGCCACAACCCGTGACCTTCGCCCTCCCCAGGCATTCACTTTGCCGCATCTCATCGCCCTCTTTTGGAGCCCCTTCGCACACTTGCGCGAGCCTTGGTTTAGCCACATCAGCGGACGACATGCTGCCATACAGTTGGCTCTGCACTGTAGTACCTCCGTCTTGACCAACCCTTTCCATTGGCGCCAGCAGGATGCTCACATCCTAGACAGGCACTAGCATTCGGGGTTCCTCCGTGATATGTTGAAGCTGTGAGACTCCCTTTTCACTAAAAAAAAAAAAAAGAACAGGTCACCCCTTAAAACACCTTGACGTTCCCGTCCCCCTCTCATAAACGCCACCCAGGGCAATTCGTCGTCGCGGCGTGGCACAATCGCCGCATTGTCTTTGGCTCTGCCTCGTGACGCTGCACCCCTCCACTGCTCGCACTCACTTTGTTTCCGACACACAGAGCTGTCCCTGAATTCTGGAATCCTTTGATTGCTAAGTCGGAATCCTTCGACGACCATTCGCCTGGTGCAGGCATGGCTCGGCACTCCGCGCTGCCACCCCCGCGCAACAACGGCCATCCTCAACGCGAGTAGGTAAAATGATAGTTCAGGCAGCCTGGACAAAGACCACCACGCCTTCACCCATACCCATAACCATACACGCACCCCTCCCCCTCCTCCGCAAATCTCCATGCACGCTGCAAATCCAGCTTAATTGCCCGATCTAATCCTATCCACAGCTCTCTCTCGTGTCGCATCATGGGGTTCATGAAGCGCTTCCGCTCCCGCAACAAGCTCAAGGACAAAGAGAAGAAGCAATTTCGCGACGACGTCCGTTGTGCGCCCGCTTATTATGGTCCCGATTGCACAGCGCGCCTAAACGACAAGATCTTGCGCTGCATATTCGAATTCGTCTGTTTGCACTCCACCGACGAGAGCTACGATGCGAGCGAGCATTCCGAGATCGATGGCTGCATGCTCTGTGACATGCGGGACCTGGCACACTGCGCCCTGGTCAAACGTCAATGGTATGGGGCTGCCGCAGGCCAGCTGTAAGTCCCACGTGCGTTGTGCCGACGAGATATTTTATGTACTGACAAGCTGTAGCTACAGGAGCATCCGGATCGATCCCGTCCACTACTGCGAGCTCGAAGAAATCTACGCCGAACAGCGCCGCCGGAAGTCTCGCAGCCATGACCCTATTGACCCTCCTGCACAGCGACTACAGCAGCTCTGCAGGACCGTGAGGGCCAATCACCACATCGCCTCACGAGTTCGCTTCCTGAAGTTGCCGTACATGACCCGCGAGGCCTGCAAGGCCGATTTAGCTCGAACAGTCTCCGTCCTCCCGAACCTCGAGTACGTCGATCTGCCAGATGGCTTCTACACAGGAGACCCGTCATGTCATACACTAAGACAGGAGCTGCAAGCCCGGTGTCCGCACATTCGGAAAATGAAGTATAATGACGGGGCCGAGCAGTCGCTGGAGTATCTCCTGCAAGGTCACTGGCAAGAATTAAGGGTTGTTGAGATCTCAAGGCTCCGGGTCGAGCCTAGTGTCCTCCGACGAGCTTTCGGTGTGCTGCCGTGGCTGACTGAAGTCTCATTCTCCGACATTGCCTGGATGAATGACACTGTCTTCCATTCGGCCGCCGGGATCCCCGACTTCCCACCCTTAGACACCCTCACGATGAAGAACATACCAAATGTTACCTCGCAGGCTCTCGTTCAATACCTCTCAGCCCCGGTGTGTCGAGAGTCTCTGAAGACGCTCAATATCAAAGATTGCTCTGGCATTCAGGTCTCGGAGCTTCACAGTATCCTCTGGGCGGCGAGCCGTCTCGAGCACCTCACATACATTGCGACAGTCTCGACCTCTCTGCCCCTCGAACCCCTTCCCCCGCTCGCTTCCATCACCCTCCGCATCTTGAACTATGAAATCAGCGCTGCGCCATCCAACCAACAATCCCTGTATCCACCAGTTGCCTCGTACTACCAGTACCTTACGAACTCCCTCATGTCAAGCTCCCTTCCCGCTTTACGCCAACTCTACGTCCGCGATCCCAACTTCGCGGAATCCTTGACACTGGCCCCACCAGTCCGTCCTTTCGCCGATTCCCCGCAGCACACTCCGCGTGGTTTCAACCAGCCACTCGAAGTGTTCTCCAAGGGTCTCGACGAGCTTGAATGGGTCTTCACCTCTGTGATGCCCGCCGATGCCTACGGTCGACGGGGCTCTATGTCAGGAGGCCGGCCCTTGAGCTCGTACTCTGCAAGCAAAGGCCTAGGGCCCCAATGGGGTGGCGAGGCCAGGAAATCAATCGTCGTCGGCAATGGATTTGGAGGTTTCTTGGCAGTTCCCGTCCCTGATGATGACCGGCCAAAGAGCGCAGGTAATTGGAGCGCAAATCAACCTGGCAATGGGAACGGTGTGAGGGCAAGCTGGATGAGCCACGGTGGTAGGGAGAAGAGGGGATCGAGAGCTGATTTGTGGCGGTAAAAGGTTAAAAGACACGTACAAAATTGTCCTCAAATGGCATTGTATGAGGTGTTAGAAAAGCCTATGCATTGCGGTTCACATGATCTGGAATGACTCCGGCAAGAGCGTGAGGCGCACAGCCCTACGCTAGCAAAGCGATCCGCTTCCCATCGGTATAAACCTGGAATAGCGTTTTCCTTTCTTCACCCACTTTCTGTTAACTTTTTTTTTTTTTTTTTTTTTTGTGTGTGTGTCCAATACCCCTTCCCATTCCATTCACTTCAGTCGTTCTGCTTGCATCGGCGGCGGGCAGGCCGAGGCAGGCCTTTACCTTCAATCTTTCTTTCATGATCAGGGTTTCAGGGTACACGACAATCAGGCTCAAGGGCGAGGTCATCTACGAGGATATGGGTGTTCTGGGGGTTGGTGGAAAAGGGATCTGGGGAAATGGCATGAATGGATGGCATGGAGATTTCCTTAATCATGTGCCAAAGGATCCAAGATATTTTGGAGTTGTGCCGGATTCCCAATTTCCGGGTGTTTTGCATGGGATCAGTACTTTTGTACATTACCCACCAAATTCACAGAGAATCTTGATAGAGTATGGGAGATGACCAAGCTGTGGTGTTCTCGAGCCCCGCAACGTCGTTTTCGAGGTTCTATCTTGGAGAGAGACTTCTGCATAATTCGTGTCCAGGTTCCATTTCGCGCCCCCTTTTTTAATTCATCGGTAGGCATATCCCAAGCGCACATTCTTCCCTCGAACATAACCTCTTGAACTAATCTCCTTTACTCTTCCCTTTATCGCCCACCATACAGACCCTCGCTCCACGGTGACTCCCCACTAGCGTACCTTGGCTTGCCCACTTCCAGCATATATTGCTTCCTCTCTCACCCCCATGACACACCCATCCTGGTCCCTATAAACCAACCCAGGTGGCCCATCTCCCCCTTTCTTGCCCCTGTCCCTCCAAGTCGTCTAAAACCCCTCTCCCTTTCTACAGCTTATATCCCTTCCTTTCACATAACATCTCGTCGCCTACCTTGTCCCGATCGCTCACTACATAGGCCCCGCTTCCGTTCCTTCCTATTCTAAAACTTACATCCTTCTCTCTCATATAGCCCCACATCGCCCGTCTTATCCAAAATCCTCAGCCCTGCGAACCCCACTTCTCTCATCCTTGCATCGTAACGCTTATCAGAGCTTCGCGAACAAGCCTTGTTTGACGGTTGATGGTCGAAGCTTCGCTCATATCGTCTTTCATGCAGCCTTCCTCGACTCCTGTCATCTCTTCGAATGCCGTGCTGCTGGGATTTGAATAGAGTGGGCTGACTTGATCGACTTCAAAAGTATCACTAGCTTGAAGGGGAATAAAGGCTCGCGACTGGTACCACATGTTCACAGACAGTAGCTTACTTACTACTCTAGAATGTTTTGTCAGCTAGTGTGATAGGTGTGTGATGTCTGATGGCAGATCTTTAGGGACGGAACTCTGATTTACATATACAAAGGAACGATGGGAGGACTTGTTCAAAAAAAGGTCCATGAAGAAGGGAAGAAAGTGAGACGTGACGGGCACATGCCGTTGGGCGTATGTGGAGATACGTTAGACAGGAGATAGACTGAAGAGCGGGGGCTTCATGTATAAAACATGGGGTACTCTTGCCAGGCGTGGCGATGAACTTGTATGTTGAAAACCGGAGTACAAGTATGCGCGAGATAGTTGACAGCATATCAAGAATAGGTGAATTAGGTTTGGTTGTTGTAAGGCACGGCGAAGTTTTATAACATGTTCGTTCAACTTACCCGGCAAACTTGAGCACGAATTCAGAACCAGGAACTGGTAAGTTGCAAGATGAACGTGGAAATTTAAGGCAAGTTACAAGATTGGAAAGAAGGATGGTGGTCGTGAATACTTGTTTTGTCCTACGCTCAATGGACGTATTGATTTCATCATCCCTGCAGCCACACACCCATATCCTTCTCAACCTGATCCATCAAGCACCCTCTCTTCCAAGCACCTCCCTCAACCACCCAAAAGTATCCTTCTCATCAGTTTAAAATCCCCTTCCTCCTTGCTCCACAGGCAATATTCCTTGTTCCCCGGGCCTTCTCCGTATTCCCATTCCCGTCGGACCCGTCCTTCACAAACCCAAAATCCGCATTCACAATCTCGCACACCCCCTCCACATGATGCAACAGCTCCGGATTCACCGTATAGCACTCCCAGTCACGATAGCGGTAAGCTTCTAGGATGCGTTGGGCGGAGGCACACGTTACGGCGTAGGCGAAGGTGCAAAGGGGCCAGTAACTTCGATACGCTATCCTCGTGAACTCAGGGAGGCCGGGATCCGTAACGAATTGAGCGGTCTTGGGGTCGAGATGAGAGAGTAGAGGGAGGGAGGTGTTTTGGTAGGCTTGGTAAGGGTATTTCTGGAGTTGAGATGCGTGGAAATGGTCGCCGCAGTGGCCTAGGTAGAGGATTTCCCATGAGCTAAGAGAGCCCCAGTAAGTGGTCGGAGCCAAATTGAGGCTCGAGGTTGAGTTGGAAAGAAGCTGGCGGATGGAAGCTGCGGCTAGCGGGATCTGAGAGGTGCATAGGCGGATGTCCCAATCGATGTCATCTTCGAGGGTGAGGGCTGTTTCAAGCGGTGTAGATAGAAACCGGTAAGTCAGTGTTGAGAATTTTTTGGCGGTGCCAGTTGACAATTAGTGGTGTGATGATGTTCTTAGACTGTAGCAAGCAAGGTTTGAGAAGGATTTTCAGCACTGATATCAGCCCAGGGCAAGAATGATTTTAGATCCGACGGGAGATGTAGGATAGGTAACAAGGGGCGCAGTGCTTCATGATCTTTTGTGCGTTGTTGAAGGGCAGCTGAATCGCAGGAGACCTAGAATATTTGCAAAACGGTAATAAAAGTTCCATACCACTTGAGAGTATTCAGATGCCCCATCCATGCCAGCGCTGACCCCTTCCTGATCCTCGACTTTTCCTCCGATCTGAAGGCTCGAAGGTCATCATCCGTCCAAACTGGCTGCTCAGGAATGGTGATGCCGATATCCGTCAAGTTGGCGGCATAGATGAGATCCTTGCGTTTTGGTGATTTGGCATGGGAGACAGCAAGCACAGCGCCAAACTGCGGAGAATTGTCAGTTTATATTACTCTTGGTACACGGTAGAAAAAATGTTGGTGGTTAGTGGCGAGGGAGCATGCGCCCAGAGTGGCATTTGCAGCCGCGAGGGCTGAAGTGGACCCGTTCGGGTATAGCGGCAAGCTTAAGCTAGCATGATGGAGGTAGGAGAAGGAAATAGACGCGATGGCCAGCAAGCTGACGAGGCAGCAGAGGCGCTTCAGGTTGGCGTCCATGGTGGAGTGAAGTGTGCAAATAAAGGTGTTGACACTGTTGACATGACTGTCGACGGCTGCCCTTTCGCGAAACTGTGTTCTCTGCTTCGTGCTACCAGCGTAACCGGCATCCCAGCTCTTGCCCGAAGATGGACGCTCGTTGGTGCTCGTAAAAGCCTCCTCTATGCTAATTATTGGCAGCCGCAAGCTAACGACCCCCCCTATACTCACGGGATACGTACTCGTTAATCTTAAAAAGGCGACAACCTGGCACCTGGCACGAGACAGTACTTAATTAACTCCCCGTGGATCGTGGCTGTTTTCTGCCCTGCATGCCTGTCTTCTTGCAACAACCCCCCTTCCCCGCCAACGTTCATGATCATCAGTCCAAGTTTGGCAGCGCTGCATCCCCTTTACATTAAGACAACGCAGGAAGGCAGAGGCACATCGCTCCGCAGACTTGCACAACATGGCGGCCGGAACAGCGCAGCCCGCGCCCGACACCACTGCAAAGTTCTCGCGGTACCGGAGTGTGCGCCGCGCTCAGCAACAACAGATGAAGGATCTCGAGCAGCAACCGCCAATGCCCACCATGCCTCCAATGGAGCCCCAGAAAGAGGTCGCTGTCAGTAGGAGTATGTCGCGCTACCACCGCCGGCCTCAGACATCCCAATCCGCTGGGCAAAAAGGCCCTCCCGTACGATCGAATACAGAAATCGTCCCTCCTCTACCCACCACCACTGCCGCAAACACGACCTCATCGGCGCGCATTCGTGCGCTCAGTTCTCCACAGCAACCATCACGTGTCCCAAACGATGCACAACCCTGGCTACCGAATACTTCGAAAGCGCGGGCGGAGGCTGCACCACTAATGGCCAAAGGGGGCGGGGAGCCCTCCCAAGCAGCGCGCGATGAGGCTAAGCAATTGATACAGCATGAAGCTGAACGACAGCGGCGCATGCATGAGAAATTGAAAGCTGAAAGGAGGGCAAAGCTGGAAGCTGCGCAGGCCGAGCGAGAGAGACAGGAGAAGCTTCGGACGGAGGAAGAAGAGGCAGAGCGCTTGAAAGCCCAGCGGGAAGCCGAGGAAGCTGACCAATTGAGGCGGGAAAAGGAGGAGCAAGAGCGAGGGAAAAGGTTGCAAAAGGCTGAGAGCGCCAGCAGATTAAAGAGACGGGAAGAGGAAGAGCGCAAGGCAAAGTATGAGGAAGCAGCTAAGAGGACACAGAAATCTCAAGCGTCATCACCGCCAGTTTCACCGCCAAGACATAATGGCGGAGGCTTTGGTCTGTTTAGGAGACGAAAAGATGATTGGCCGGGTTCACTGGAGGGTCCGGCGAATACCGGGCGACCACGGCAAGCCACCAGCAGTAGCAATGAGAATCGAGAATATGACACTATCAGACCGGGAGGTGGGGGTGCAGTACTTGGCATCGACGCTCCAATATCAGCCGTGAACGCCGGCGACAGGGTATGGCTGTTCATCCTCATGAAGCAATGCAATTCTAATTACCACTGCAGCGTGTTATGGTCGTGTGCAACAAGTCACATATATTTCTCCCTGTTACTCCTACTACGACTCCCCTGGACCTCATCAAATCGGCGTCCAATTGTCTTACGGAACCGATTGATGTCCGAACAGCCGTCATTCTTGAATCATTCCAAAAGGTTGGGTTACAGAGACCTCTGAGGAACTATGAGCATGTAAGAGATATAATGAACTCCTGGGACGAGGACAAGCAGAACGACCTCATGATCGTCGACTCGGCTTCAAACCGTATCGACCAACAGGATTTACTCGCTTCCCAAGTACCTGATTCGAAACCTGAAGGCATGGGTTGTTATATTCACTATTCCCAAAAACCAGGGAGGTGGTCAAAACGTTACTTCACGTTGCGATCTGATGGGCAACTAGTGATGAGCAAGAGTGAGAGTTCAAAGGACACTGAGAATGTGTGCCATCTATCGGATTTTGACATTTACTCTCCGACTGAGCGAAAGCTTGCCAAACAAGTTAAGCCGCCCAAGAAGATATGCTATGCGGTGAAGAGCCAACAGAAGTCAAACATGTTTATGGACGAGTCTAGGTTCGTTCATTTTTTTTGTACCAACGACAAGCACACTGCATCTTTATTCTACAAGTCTTTGCAGGGTTGGAGAAGCTGGTACCTAAAGCATGTGATGGGAGAGGGACAGAAGAAGACAAAGGCTGCCGAACCAAAAGCCACGACTGGATTTGTAACCAGTCGAAACGTGTCAGGGAGTACTGAGCTGGGCATGGGCTCAGCATCCCATAAACGAAGGTCTTCGACTGGGTCTCATTATCAGCTGGGGTCTTTCTCGCCATTGCTTGATCTCGACCAGTTTGACAAGGATTCTAGAGAGGAAATCGGCGGAACATCATCTTTCCCCGATGACGCTCCTCTTGCAAGGTTCAACACCACCAAAGCGATGCATGCGAGGAAGATGTCCACTCGCACCAAAGGACCTCCGCCACTATCATACAATTTGGGTGCCGTGACAAAAGAGGTTACCCCTCAAGGCCCCAACAGGCAGAATTCTCTTACGCAGAGTACTTCGTCTCAACCTGAGGGCGAGACTTTTGCGCCTGGCGGCCTACTTGGAAGGACCTATTCGCAACGGCAACGCGCTGTTCAGGAACGTGAGAAGAAGCCATCAGGCCCGTTCACCGAAGGTCCTTCACTTCTGAACAATATCAACTATGCGGCGCCCGTGTCCACGAACGACTCTGGACTTGGTCGACGAACTTCGGTCCGTAGCAACCACAGGCGGACGTCCAGTGACATACAACGCAGCACCTCCACACGTATCAAACCGAAGCCTTTAGTCGACTTGACACCTCAGTACAAAGAACCTCCGCAGCATGCTCGGAAAGGAAAAGGCTTTGTTCTGGACGCTAGTGGTGCTGGACCACTTATCGACAATGCTACATCCCCCGAGGAGGCATTCAAGATCCCCTCATCCACTGACTGGCGTGCTCGACCGACTACTTCGGCAGGACATAAGGCACATGGCACCTACGGTGTAGGTGGAATGGAGAGAACGCGTTCCCTTCGAGGTGGCCACCGAGGAGAGGGACTCGCAGGGTATGCCGTGAACAACCATTCCGGTGCTCCAGAGGACGATAGCAATGCCTTCACTGGCGGTGGACTTCTTGCACGCGCAGGCTTTAGTCAGGGACACGTGCCAGTCGGTCGTGGGGTAATGGACGGGTCGCAGGCGAGAGGCCCCATGCTGGACATGAGAGAGAACAACAAGTTTGCTTCAGGCAGCTTGCTTGCGGGCGTCGAGAGGATGCAAGGACCGACAGGCCCTGTTATTGATCGAGATCGAGTTTAGCGGTGGAGCGGATATGGGCTATCGAGATCGCAAGGGGTGAGATACTGGTCATGAGGAAAGGTGCATATGAGCATTTGTTGGAGTTTAATATCCCGGCATCCAGGAAGGGAGATTTTCTTTTCTTTTCTTTTCTTTTGTTCTTTCATCAATTTTCCTTCTCTGTTTGTGATACCCGGTGGGGATCTGCTAGCAGCTGGAGCTCTTGATCTGTTTTGGGTGGGTGTCAGAGTGTTTGGATGACATCCGTGTTTCTTCATAGTATGGGTATGGGCATAGCATGTGCTGTTAAGTTGGTATCAATACATACTTCACGGTGGGAGGCAGTCTTCTTGTCTTACGACCTGGTCCTTGGAGAGATACGCTGGAAGTGAATTAAACAGGCCTGAAGGTCGGGCACTAAGGTGTGTCGCGCAGTGGCCAGATGCTTTGCTAATTGATTACTAACCTATCTAGGATTCACCACCGGTCTAAACAAAAGCATAATCTCCTTATATATATATAAGATTAATGTAGACATAGAACCTGTTAACGTGCAAATTTATATTAATATACATTATAATTTTAATAAGATCGACGATAAACATGTAGCCCAGAAATACATTTCGTACAACCCTTCTTCTAGACGCGATATCTTAGCCAGATCAAGCCTGGATTTCAGGAACAAAACTCACTCAAGAGCACTTGGGAAGGGCTTTCAAATGAGATCTTAGTTGTAAATTTAGCCCTCGCGTTGTAGAGTCATAGGGGCCGGAAATAAGTCGATTTTGATGGAGTTCTATACAGTCTGTACATATTTGAACGAATGGCGCTACCTGACGCACAATTTTGGCCTATTTTGACGTCCTTTCTGTTGAGTTACATGTAACTGAAAAATTTGTGAGAATTTTAGTGGAATAAACAATCGACTATGGAAAAAGCGTGTGACGCATTCTAACTAATTGCAAAATCGCTGTGGAAGGGACTACTTCCATCCATGACGAGTCTGTGTAGGAGTCACATCTACTACTTTATTAGGATATGTACCCTTAATTTCTCTATCCGATTTAATTGTAATAGTGTCAGTAGCATTCTTCCAATTTTTTTTTTATCTGTTTTGAGTCGTTTTTGAGCTGCCTGTTAGGCTCCGTGCGAATTTTGCTCCTCCCTTTTTAATACACTTCTCGGCCTTTTCAGCAGCTCGGTCCCTGCGCTTAATAGCTCGAGTAGCCTTGTGGTGTTCAAGAAGCCGTTTGTTCTCAGCTTTCTCCTTCTTCTTACGCAGCTTCTTCCTTCTTACGTGTGTGATCACGTGCTTGTTGGACCTTTGTCTGGGCTATAAATTAGGCCATACCATCCTTAGGCGCGCAAAGTTCGAGGTCTAGTGTCCTAGAACGCTGAAGACGCCTCTTCTCAATAAATAGAGAGTTTTCTAGACCTCTAATTTGTAATTTGAAAAGTACGCTCTCCGTCGTCAGGTGGTGAATCGTCCGCTAGAGCTTCTGGGAGTTCTTATTATACATATTACAAACAGGTTTCTTTAAAAGCTTCTTAATACGTTGCCAGCCTCCAGCATTCAGGATAGACGTTGAAAATTCACTCGATAAAGGCCTAACATTCTGAGGAGTAGTAAAACGCTTCAACACGTTCTCGGGGTCCTATGGGATAAGACCAAGCCTCTCTCGCCCAGAGAGTGTATTTATTTTGTGTAATAAACTTACCCTATGCAGCCCAAAACACGCGGAAGAGATCTCTTTTTAAGTGTTTACGAAATCCTTGACAATTATGCGGAAACTTCTTAATTTCGTTACTGTAGGCCCTAGCCAAAGGACTAAATAGTAGGACACCTAGAGGCTGCAGGTCATGCATCGAATGAAGTGGAAAAATAACCAGAAGGATTTGTTGTCTCTGCAGTACCCAATGAACTTCATAGTCACGTGGAAGCCATGGTCGTTGAGGATAAGAAGCCTGTACTTTTGCCGAGCTTTCGCTTTAGTTTCCTTGTTAAATGTATTGACGAGCTACGTGTACCCGATTTTGTCCTTAGTCTACCCGTTCGGAGATGAGGTAAAATAGTACCTCTGCTCCTTTGGATCGTAATCCTGTCCCTTTTCCCCTGACAGCTTGATAGATGAGGGTTGGTAATACGAAAGTTCCGTCAGCGCAAACAGCGCCAATTGAGGTGATCTACCTCGATTTCCATCGTAGAGGCGTTGTTTGAGGCCAGCCTTTTTATGTTTACGCCGGAAGAAATATCTTTCGCCTTTCTGTAGTACATCGAGTAGAAAGCCTTATCTATATTATATGTATAGCAGCTTCTATCTTATATTGTTGAATTTTTCTCTACATAAGCTTAAGATATAGGGCGTATTTAAATGCTGAGTCGGCGGATTTGCGTCCGTTGTCAATTTCAGTACTGTAAGTATACACAATCTCCTCAGAATAGCATTCTCTCCAGCGCTTAGCCTACTATCTTCCTGGCTTCGTTTTCGCTGCGGCGAATCTCCTTCGCAAAGTTGCGTCATATCTCATTTGAAGGTAGCAATCCTCGGGCGGTAAGCTAATTTATATAGTCAATAAGAACTTTCGATTGTTCTTTAGTCAAATTTCGCCAATTTTCATACTGCCTTGGTACCCTGCACACCTCGGTGGCGTTTCGGGAGCGTTGACCGATTGCAGCCAAACTTGCTTCCTGTCGCAGTATAATCAGAAGATTCTCCAGATCTTAACGATTTCAACGACTCTAGCGCGGCCTCAGTTGGTTGCATTTTGACGGTACTACGATTATGTCGAAAAGTTTGGTGTTGTGTGGGTAGCCCCTCGTTTGGCGTTCGTCAGGTGGCCCCATGCGTCAGATGTGCACAGACTGTTAAACTGTGAAATGCCAGAGGTCGTCGCTCATTAAATAGTCCAATCCTCCGTTAACAATTTGGTCTTAATCTGCCCTGCCTTGCTGTGCTCTGTCTGCTTCGCTGGCCAAGCCCATCAGATTACACAGATTATCCGTCTTTGCTCAGTCCTCCCTGGCTCCGCCAAAAACAGGCTACTTTGCCCGCGGTCCTGTAACCGGCTGTTCTTGCTCCATTAGCTGAGTAAGCGTCTCGACCTTCCTTTTGCATCGATGCAGCCCCGCATGCAAATCGTCGATGTATCGCTCTTGCTTATCTCTCTGCCATATGATTCCTCAAGCCATTGCTCCTGAGTCCTAATATTACCGCTTGTAATACTATATCAGGCTGGTGTTTGTGAGGCGTTTTTACGGTAGGAAGCTTAGGGAGCTAAAAAGGGGGTACAGGATAGAATCAAGACGAATCCTTAAGGAGTACTTTAGGGTTGGAGGAAAGCTATATATGTGCGCTGGCACGTAAACAGTAGTGCGCGCGAGGCTAGGCCGTTAGAGCAGCCGAGGCCTCTCCATGTGGCTGGTTGCCAGAAGTACCGTAACAGTGTTAATAATGGAGTTAAATCCTTGTATATGTAGTACATAGAGTTGTTTAAATTTCAAGCTAAAGTTACTAGAAAACTAATTATCCAGCTAAAATAAAGTTCTATTAATTAATATTAAGTAAAAAGCATACAAATAGTAGTTAAAAAACTTTATAATTTATTTATATAAAATATAATATCTTACTAAAAACAAAACGTAAATAAAATAAAATATAAGTTGTAAAGTTTTTTTAAAGTTACTTTAGTTTATAATATGTATTAAGATTATAGAGCTAGATAATAAGTATCTAACTATTAAGTACGTTACGTATAGCCGATCTCGAGTTTTGTGGCCTTTGCTTCGGATAACCTATTCACTTTTACTTGGAACGGCTCATTACAAGCTCCGCAGAGCTCCACACAGCCCCTCCACATCTGCTCAAGACCGAACGGCAACCCCGCATTCACATCCATTATGACGCAAGAGTGCAGAGGGCTCGATAACGGCTGGCGAAGTTAGCTTCATCGAGCAATCACCAGGCCTCGTGAGAGATCGGATGACTTCCAGAGCCCTCACTATCACGACAATCGTGGAATCACGCTGCCTGCCGCTTTGTGCCATTGACCAACCAGAGGACTCGTATGCTTTTCTTAGTAACGTTAGATATCGCCGTTGGAGGCTTAGACCCTCGCAATTTTAAGATCGCTTCCTGCCGGCGGCTAGTGTGACGTAATTAACAAGGATACAGCTCTCTATCACTGACCCGGCTTAGCCTCTGTGCCTCTCCAGCGTTCAGACAATCGCCCTGCCAACAGCACCTCTCTCACTTGAAGGGTCTCTCGCCGCATCCTTACATTCGCCGCAGTCAATTGCGTTTCATGCTAAGTATATGAACGCCTGACACCCTGCAATATCTGTCAAATCAGAATCCTTATCTTGTCCCGCCGGCCCACTTGTTGCCCAAGCTTCGAGCTCAAGCTGTACCTTTATTCATCATCACTTTTCCAAACATCAGTTATAAGCTACCTTTTCGTGCCTCTATCAACCATCGGGGCTATTTCACGGCATCATCATGGCCGAGACACCTATGCGAGATGTCAACAACCATATTCTCTTCGAGATCGCAACCGAAGTTGCGAATCGAGGTACACTTAACGCTCGATTTTCGATTGAGGCGACCGGCGAAGCTAACTTTCTGCAGTCGGTGGCATCTACTCCGTCCTGAAGTCCAAAGCGCAGGTGACTACGGCCGAATATGGCTCAGCGTACACGCTACTTGGGCCGCTGAACCGTCAATCTGTAAGCTGCAAACGAACAATGGGAATAGCAAGCCACTGACAGCAAGTGAAGGCTGCCGTCGAGGTCGAAGAGCTCCAGCCCAAAGATCCCGCTTTAATTGAGACGATGAAGTCCATGAACGAGCGAGGAATTAAAACTTTGTATGGAAGATGGCTGATTGACGGCGCACCTCGAGTTCTACTTTTTGATACAAGTACTGCATACGGATATCTGGACGAATGGAAGGGTGACTTGTGGAGCGTTGCGGGCATTCCCTCGCCTCCCGGCGACTCTGAGACCAACGAAGCGATCGTTTTTGGCTATCTGATCGCCTGGTTCCTTGGAGAGGTAAGGGAAATCCAGCCTAGTGTACGCTCAACAGATGGCTGACTTTGGAATAGTACGTGTTTCATGAAAAGAAGCGCGCTGTCATCGCTCAATTCCACGAATGGCTCTCGGGTGTCGCTCTTCCTCTATGCAAGAAACGACGCATCGATGTAACGACCATCTTTACAACCCACGCTACGCTCCTCGGTCGATACCTTTGTGCCGGATCAGTTGACTTCTATAACAATTTACAATACTTTGACGTGGATGCTGAGGCTGGAAAACGTGGCATCTACCATCGGTACTGCATCGAGCGTGCTTCTGCACACTCTGCAGACGTCTTCACTACTGTCTCCCACATCACTGCGTATGAGAGCGAGCATCTTCTCAAGAGGAAACCGGACGGTGTCTTGCCAAATGGTCTGAACGTAAAGAAATTCTCAGCCACGCACGAGTTCCAGAACCTCCATCAACATGCCAAGATCAGGATTAACGACTTTGTGCGAGGTCACTTCTATGGCCACAATGATTTTGATCCTGAGAATACTCTCTTTTTCTTTACAGCGGGGCGATATGAATACCGAAATAAGGGCGTCGACATGTTCATCGAGTCATTGGCGCGTCTAAACCATAAGATGAAGAGTTCTGGATCCAACATAACGGTCGTTGCGTTCATCATTATGCCCGCTCAGACGCAGTCACTGACTGTTGAGGCGCTAAAAGGACAAGCTGTCATCAAATCGTTACACGATACGATTAAGGTCATCGAGGAGAATGTGGGCAAAAAGCTGTTTGAACGCTCAATTGCTTGGCACGAGGGTCAGGAGTTGCCTGAGGATGAAGAACTGTTATCTGCCTCTGACAAGATCATGCTCCGCCGTCGACTGTTCGCTATGAAGAGACATAACCTCCCGCCGATTGTGACTCACAATATGGTTAACGATGGAGAGGACCCGGTGCTGAATCAAATCCGCCGCTGCCAGCTGTTCAACCATCCCTCCGATAGGGTCAAAGTCGTGTTCCATCCGGAATTCCTAAACTCCTCTAACCCAGTTCTTCCTATGGATTATGACGATTTCGTTCGCGGTACACATCTTGGTGTCTTCGCCTCCTACTACGAGCCATGGGGATATACGCCAGCTGAGTGTACAGTCATGGGTGTTCCCAGCATCACAACCAACCTGTCTGGATTTGGTTGTTATATGGAGGAACTAATTGAGAATGCCCAAGATTACGGGATTTACATCGTCGATCGACGAATGAAGGGCGTTGATGATTCGGTCAACCAGCTCGCAGACTACATGTTTGAATTCACTAAGAAGAGCAAGCGACAACGAATCAATCAACGCAATCGGACTGAGCGGTTAAGTGATTTGCTCGACTGGAAGCGGATGGGTATGGAGTATGTCAAGGCCCGCCAGCTGGCGCTCAGGCGAGGTAAGCTTCGGTTCTTCATCCAATGGAGGGAATTGCACCGCTAACTCACTTCCAGCATACCCTGCCGCATATGAGGAGGACGAAGAACCTGACTTCTTCGGGTCCCACGAGGTGAAGATTTCTCGACCACTATCAGAGCCGGGATCGCCTAGGGATCGATCAGGAATGATGACCCCTGGTGACTTTGCATCCCTCCAGGAAGGCCGCGAAGGGCTCAGCACTGAGGATTATATTGCATGGAAGCTTCCGTAAGTGCCATTGTTCGGCGATTAGCTGTTTTCCACTAATATCGTAGTAGGGAAGAGGAAGACCCGGATGACATTCCGTTCCCGCTAACGCTCAAGATGAAGAAGCCTACAGGTTCAGGCACAGTATCGCCGGCGATCAATGGTACATGATAGACATCAGCGGGGAACACGGGTGGTAGAGGCTGTTAAATTCCATGGACTGATTTCTTTTTGTTGTCGCTTTTTCGTGCGGTCGTATTGCATAGGGGAGTCCCTGCATGGCGGTGATGTCTCTTTCAGCTGTGAATACTTTGGTGCGAGACATGCATTTAGGTGCTTTCATCCCAGAAATATCTTGTCTACCTCGTCTGCAGTTGCAGTGAGTACCATCAGATTTATCATGTCTTTGCATGTGCCTGAGCCAGCTGTGAGTACGTATGCCGAGATGCATGGAACAGCAGTTGGGAGGAGACTTGTCGGTCGGGCCAAATGCGAATGGAAAACGTGAATTGCGGTCTCAAAGCATGTTGGAAGATCAGATGTGATGCTAGCGGGGGTGTCGACCCTCTTTTCGGATGGTTTGCACACTGATGTGATACTGTATGTTTGACGCGAGATTTTTTGACGCGGCCGACGCCGCAATTCTGGAACCTCAAGTCACGGACTCGCTTGGCGTCATCGAACTCGACTCTTCATTTCTATTCTCCCCCTCAGCCACCGCCATCATTGGGAGAATTGTCCAATATTCACCGCTCCTATTCATCCCGAAAGCATGCCCATATCTTCGAGAATCCCAACACCTATTTGTTTACTGGCTTCCGGCTCGGTCTGTTGGTTGCATTGACCATGATTTGCTAGCATACTCATCTTCAGCTCTCCGCTGCTCTCACCACCAAAAAGAAATTCGCGATAATAACAACCGTCGTACCTTCCGTATCGCTCTTTCCCTATCGCCATCATGTTCGGGCCATGGATAGCCGTCTTTGGCTGGCTCAAGAGGCACATGCCGAGTCGAATTTCGGCCTTCAAACCCCGTTTCAACTTCATAACCATACATTGTATGCTCGTTTCCAGGACCATATGCAAGACCAACTAGGTTGAGCTGACCCACTCTCTAGATATATACTTAATTAGCATGGCCCTTCTCGGATCCATCCTGCTGTACCCGGCCGGGGAAATGACATATATCGATGCCTTGTTCTTTGCGAGCGGCGCTGCTACACAGAGCGGATTAAACACGTACGTGTTGGGAGTTGGTTGATGAGGAGCCGTACTGACGCACCTTTAGAATTGATCTTAATAAAATCCATTTATACCAACAGGTACCGTCGTATTGGGTAGCGTTTGTCAATAGAGTGGCTAATTAATGGTGTCCACAGGTCGTAATCATGCTTATGGCATGCGTGTGCAACCCCATATTCATCAATTCGTTTGTTGTATTCGTACGCCTCTACTGGTTCGAGAAGCGATTCCAAAACGTTGTCCAAGAAGCTCGGAGTTTTCGCCGTACTCGCACGAGATCACGAACAAAGAGTGAGACCAAAGCTGATCTAGAAGGAGATCTGGGGAGAGAAGAAAATGGCGTGGGGAATCGAGAAATCATCGTACTGAGGGCCTCCAATGGCGAGGCGAAGGGCAAGAACATTGAAGATGAGAACGATGCCTTTCAGGAGTTGAGGGACAATGAGGGCGATAAGGAAGGCCCACCGCCGGAGCTGGGCGAATTCGTGGAGTCGTCGCAAGAAATGTCGGAGAAAGACCAGTCAAACGTCCCTTTCCATCGAGATATCATGTTCGCAGATGAAGTCAACTCTCCTGCTTCGTCCCGACGGATAACTAACCTCGAACGTATACCAGAGCAACGAAGCAAGGAACAACATATTGCTTTCGTAGAGAACCAGCGTAATCCGAAGGATAAAGCGTCTCTGCGTATACCCGGCCCCCGCGACTTTGAGCGAGGTATCATACCGCAGCGCATTGAAGAAGGCGACGAGCGGTCGTTGAATAAGGAAACTACAAACGATACCGACGACAGACAAGTAAAGAGGAAGCGGTCTAATTCCATACCTCCTGTTGAACTCAATCAGGATGATCACCCTCTGAAGCAGAATATCACCATTGACGAGCCCGATCATCCCCGCCGACCTGGCACAGGACCTTCAGGATTCCAACTAAGTAGCAGAGCCAGGACAACTGATGGAGACACGCCAACTTCCGGTATGCACCTCCGCCAGAGGGCTCGCTCGAGAACGTTCGGTAGCTTCATGTCAAAAGCTCAAGATGACGATCCGATGCCGTATTTAAGCTGGACAGCGACTGTTGGGAGGAACTCGGCTTTTGTAGATCTTACGGAAGAGCAGAGGGAGGAATTGGGGGGGATTGAGTACCGCTCTCTCAAACTTCTCGCGATTATCCTTGTTTGTAAGTGACCATGGCCTCTCCACTCTGCTTATCAAGGTTCTGACACGATTTAAGGCTACTTCGTTGGCTTTCATTTACTCGGAATGGTGTGTCTGCTGCCCTGGATAGTTAGAGGTCAGAAATATGTCAACGTTCTTCGTGAGGATGGTGTTAACCCCGTGTGGTGGTACGTCTCCCTTGATCACGTTGACTTGCAACTTGAATAATATTGTCTAGGGGCTTCTTCACACCAGCTTCCATGTTCAACGACCTAGGCTTTACACTTACGCCGGACTCCATGATATCGTTCCAATTCGCGGTGTTCCCATTGCTATTCGGGACTTTCCTAATCATCATTGGAAACACTGGCTTTCCTTGCATGCTCCGCTTCATCATCTGGGTAACCGAGAAGCTTGTTCCGCGTGGCAGCGGCATCTGGGAAGAATTGAAGTTCTTGCTTGATCATCCGAGGCGATGCTTTACACTTCTGTTTCCAAGCAACGCAACATGGTGGCTGTTCTGGGTTCTCATCCTCCTCAACGGCATCGATCTCATCTTTTTCGTCATTCTAGACGTATGCTTCATCCCATCATTTGATACTACCCAGAACACGACTAACTATACTACAGCTCAACGATCCCACTGTGATATCCCTACCTCCTGGCTTCCGCTTTCTTGATGGTCTCTTCCAGGCAGCCGCTACTCGTACCGCCGGCTTCGCGGTTGTCAACTTGGCTGATTTGCATCCTGCCATCCAGGTCTCGTACCTTATCATGATGTACATATCCGTGTTCCCCATTGCCATCAGCATGCGTCAGACAAACGTCTATGAAGAGAAGTCCCTTGGAGTGTGGGGCAATGATGATGATGATGAACCCAGCAGCTATCTCGGGACCCATTTACGCCGACAGCTGTCTTTCGATCTGTGGTTCGTCTTCTTGGGATTCTTTCTAATTGCTATCATCGAGGGCGGGCGGTTGGAGAATACCAACGACTACGCATTCACGTTGTTCTCTGTTCTGTTTGAAATTGTCTCTGCCTACGGTACTGTCGGCCTCAGTCTTGGGTACCCTGGTATCAACGCCTCGTTCTCCGCCGAATTCAAAACTCTCTCCAAGCTCATCATCATTGCGATGCAACTACGTGGTCGGCATCGTGGTCTCCCGTATGCGCTCGATCGCGCGATCTTACTTCCGAGTGAGAGCCTGCACAAGAAGGAGGATGAGGACGCGATGAGGAGAGCAAGGAGAAACAGTCATGTTGGCGAACTTCCAGAAGGCGTAGGGTTGATTCGTACGGGAACAGGTAGGAGTCGTAGAGGAAGTGCTGCGACTGCTGACGCGGTACTCGTTAGTGGACGATCGCGTACACAGGACCTCACTCGTTTCCTCAGTGGGGCGTTGAATGCTGGACCGACTATCCCTAGAGAAAAGAAGGCTTGATGGAGGATAGGGCTCATGGGTTAGGGTTTAATATTTTGGCGGATGGTCTTGTTAGACTTGGGCTTTAGAGTTCTGACGTTTTATTATTTTATAGACGGCGTGGCAGCAGTGCGTGGCTTAAATGATATGGATACCCAGCCTCTCGGCAACTCACCACATAGTCCAGTAGTAGTGGTACGTAAATGTTGCTCAGTATCCCAAGATCGGAAAGAAGTCCCGACTGCGCTTATCTCCGCTCAGTATCAGGCGTACCAATTCAACACATGACATATATGTGGTAACTTCCTAATGCTCCCTTCTTCTACCTACTTAAGGGCAATATAAAAACCCTCAAAGACGAAATAGTGGCCGCCGAAGTCGATCTCACTCTCCCCTCTGACGCGACAACTTTCCAGGAAGCCAGTTCAGTCGCTTATCTGAGTTCTCGGCTGGCATCCAAGACAACTTCTCCTGATGATTCATTCGAGATTCCTGTGGTTGACATCTCCCGTTCCTTCTCGTCTTCACTAGCGGATCGTCAATCAGTGGCTGACAAGATCCGTGCCGCTTGTACGACTAGTAGCTTTCACATCGCGAATCATGGCGTGCCTGAATCTGCTTGTTCTGGTGTGCTTAAAGAAGCCGAACTGTTCTTCAATGAGCTACCAGAAAAGAAGAAAGAGGCGATGCATCTGAGGAATTCGAAGCTGGGGTATGGCTGGGAGCTGGGAAATTATACGAACCTTGCTGGCGATGCGGAGACGAAAGAGGTGTTTAATTTTGCGTATGAGGTGAGGTTGGATAAGACGGGAGGGAATGGGAAGTATAGGGATCTGGATGGGACAAATTATGATGGGAATATGTGGCCGGAAGAAGAGGATCTGTCGGGTTTTGTAAAGCGGTTGGGGAGTATTATAGTGAGCTATGCTGCAGTCCTACCTAGCTGTCGACCACCGATCAAGCACACTCGATTTGATGTTGAGTAGCTATAAAACCTTGCTGATTATGACACAAGTCCTCCAACTAGCCCGCCATCTTTCCATCTGTTTGCCCTCTCGCTCTCTCTCCCGGAAACCCACTTCGACCACATGACCACCCACCCAGGCGGTATTGCACGCCTGCTCTACTACCACCGCCCAGCGACCCACAGCCCTTCTTTCCCAATGCCACCGAAGAGGAAATCTGACTCGGCCCCCACTCAGACTACGAATGCTTTACTCTCCTCAGCTCCAGCACGCCCGGCCTCGAAATCCTATCTCCGTCCGGCCACTGGCACAAGCGCGATCTATCCCCAGCAGCTTCATGGTCAACGTCGCGGATTTTCTCATGTGATAGATGAACGGCGTGCACAAGTCGACTATCCATCGCGTCGTGAATAGAGGGACCGAGGCGAGGTAACGTGTGCCTATTTTTCTTTTCGGTGAACTATGATATGGCGATTGAGACGTCGCCTGTGTGTGTGAGTGAGGAGTATCCGAGTAGATATCCTCTGGTTAAGACGGGAGAGTATATCCTTGAGAGGTTGAATACTACGAAGGATGGGAAGGGGTATTTTGGGAATGAGGCGGTTATTGAAAGGAGAAGTGCGATGGGATGGTTCTAGTGAAAGATTCGAGATGGATACACGGCTTTCTAGAGTAGAATTGCTGAGAAAAGCTTTGGGAGTAAACACCTCAGAAATACTTGTCTCTGTAAGTGTCTGTCAGGTGATCCGCTTAGTTATCTACAGGGTTTATCTCTCGGAGCTTCGTTCCGTAGCCCCATGGACTTTAGAATCCAACAATCCTATCCATGAATCGTGCATTCACATCGCCAACCAGTCTGCCCCAGCCCAGCCCTATATTTTGACACCGCTAGTGAATCAGCAGATCTGCACTCTTCTTCATAAAAACGTCTAGTCCTACGATTTTGTATTCGGAATCAAATGTACCAGTTCTTTGAATTCCCCTACACAAGAATTCTCTCGCCCAGGCTTCTCTGAAAGCTACCGCCACATGAGCCCGAGGACCAGGAAATGTCTGTGTCATGCAGGCATACAAGACCCGACCACGGAAAAATATATTAAACGCTCAGGCAGCACCACTAACCAGATCGCCTCTAGGGAACGAGGGGTTTGGAGAAATTCGGTGTACGTTTACCCCGTGGGGTATTTCTGGCTTGAAAAATAAATAGAAATATAGCATGGAGGTACAACAGGAGTGAATCATCAAGAATATCATTGTTTTTATTGTTGTTCTTGTCGTTAGTGAGGTGAAGATGTTTGCGGTTTTTGTCACAGTTTTCTGTGCCCTCTTGCTGCCGGATTTGGCTCTTGGGCGGATTGACAGGTGAGTACTGGAGCTGTTTTAGAAGTTAGGTGTCTTGATGTTAAAGGATGAAGACACCGTATAGTCTCTCGATTCAATGTCGTCCGTTCGAGCTTGATCGATAATGGGACGACGCCCCTTCAAGTTGGAAATGGTAACTTTGCGTTCAATGTCGATAACACTGGGATGCAGGTAAGGTTCTCGTATTTTATCTATCGTGTTCATGCGCTCATGTATGATTTGTTCGGACCTTCCTACCATTCAACACCTTGTCGAGCTGGGCCTGGCATAATGATTCTTTACCAACCAACGGGTACGCACCTCCTAGAGTTTCACGTTTCCATCCATTTAACTGAATTGCGACCAGTGAAAACCTCAGCAACTATCGCGGTGTGGGCATGATGACCCATGGCAAAAACGTATCTTACGACAATCCTGATCCTAATCTCCCACAAGTCTCCCAGTGGTTGATCGGGAACCCCAATCGTATTAATCTAGGTCGAATCGGCCTCAAATACAAGAACAGCACTCTCTCTGCATCACAGATCACTGAACCAACCCAGAAGCTCGAATTGTGGAACGGTGTCATTACATCGACTTTCAAAGTCGATGGCGAGACGGTTAAAGTGGTGACTCAGGGCGACTTTGAGTCTGATGCTGTAACTTTCCAGATTGAGAGTACACTAGTGAATTCTGGTACTCTGCAGGTCGAGTTTGACTTCCCGTACCCGCCAATTCATACTACAAAATATAAGTACGAGGTCTTTGCCGGAGTCTACGATTTCCCGTTGAACCACACCACCTCATTCGTCGAGGGTCGCAAAGAATTAGACACAGCGCACATCTACCACGAATTACAAGGGACCAAATACTTCGTCAACTTGCGCTGGCCATCCAGTTCCCACTTTACACTCTCTCGGAATGAACCTCAGAACTCGACGGCCGTCACAGCACATCGGTACACACTTTCCACCGCATCGAAATCCCGCCATACATCGAGTATGATAGCGTTCACAGCGCATTTCTCACCAGACAAACGGACACCTGATTTGCCGTACTTTATCCAAAAGAGGAATTCTGCCAGTTGGAACCAGTATTGGGAAGAAGGGGGATTCGTCGATCTCACTGCGTCATCGAATCCAAATGCGACGGAGCTCCAGCGACGCATCATCTTGTCACAATACCATGTTCGGGTTAACAGTGCGGCGAAGGGACAGTCGCCGCAGGAAAGTGGGCTTATGAATAATGGATGGTATGGGAAGTTCCACATGGAGATGGTAGTGTGGCATAATGCTCACTGGTGTACTTGGGCTCGACAGAAATACTTTGATGATATTTTCCCGGAGCTGTATGAGGTGCTTTTGCCGTCGAGTTTTGCGAGGGCGAAGGCTATGGGGTGGGAGGGGGCGAGGTACGCTTTTAACCCATCTGCAATCTACTGAAACGTTGACAAATTTTCTGCAGGTGGCCGAAAATGACTGAACTTGATACGGGTGTTAGTTCTCCAGGTGGTATCAATGCTCTTCTTATGTGGCAACAGGTCAGTCTTGCTGCACCACAGGTGATTATTGGAAGTATGCTGATAGAATTGAATCGAAAGCCTCATCCCATGTATATGGCACAACTAGCGTACCAGGCCCATCCAACACGCAAGACGCTCGAACGCTGGGATCCCATTTTGACGGCTACGGCTGATTACATGGCGTCCTATGCCTGGTACAATGAGTCTTCGGAACGCTATGATCTTGGACCGCCGTCAGTAACCCCATTCTTCTCAAACTGCATCATCTAATACGGCACGCAGAGCATACGGTGTAACCGAGAACACGCCTCCGAAAGAGACTCTCAACTTAGCGTACGAAGTAAGGTTCCCTATACATACAAATCCAATAATCCATCTCTTACGGTATTGTACAGATAGCATACTGGCGCTACGGCCTCGACGTAGCCCGCGAATGGAAAAAGAAGCTCGACCAATCCATCCCTCAAAAATGGACTACTGTGGCGCAGAAATTGGCTCTCCCGCCACAAATCGATGGACTTTACACCGTCTACGAGGGTCTGAACGCCTCATGGTGGGATGACCCGGCGCTGAACGGAGATCCGCGTTCCCTGATTATGCTTCAGGGGATGCTGCCTGATACGCCGGCCGTGGATCCTAAAGTGGCGTTGAAGACGGCGGATAAGGTTTGGGAAGTATGGACCGATCAGAAGATTAGAGGGTGGGGCCGCCCCGTGCTCGCTATCAATTCTGCCAGGATTGGAAATCCGGAACGGGCTATTTATCATTTGACGGCGTATGATTATTGGATTTTTGACGATGCGGGTTTTGCAGTGAGAGGCGGTGATGGAGGGACGCCACCGCCGTTCATGCCGGGGAATGCCGGGTTTCTATATGCTGGTGAGTGCTCTTGATGGGATGAGAGGAGAGGAAAGACTAAGCGGATTACAGTGGCGTATATGGCGGCGGGTTGGCAGGGGTCGAAAGGGGAGGCGCCGGGATTTCCGAAGGATGGGGGTTGGGTGGTTAAGCATGAGGGTTTGAGGAAAGCGCTGTGATGTGTTTAAGCGTGTTGGAAAGAGAAACGAGGAACGAAGAGACGGGAGAGGTTAGGTTTGATGATGAGGATGGAATGATGGATGAGATGTGAAGAGTAATGATTTTCTACAAAATCAACAGTATGGTTCATGTGACGAGAATACTAAAGCATATAACTTCAATCAGCAAAGGGGATGGCTCATTTCTTGCTACCAAAGAGGCAGTATAGCGGTACTGATGCAATGTGCATGCTATTGACAAATCGATGTATTAGTAATAAGAGAACGATGTACCTTCATTGTGAATGCAGCATCATGCTGATGAAAACAGGTTCATCAGAATATCAGTGTGTTGAATCTGATGATGACGAAGAAATAGTGGTGTTGAAGTGTGTTGTCGTGCATGTCGGGATACCGATTTCGATTTGATGTCTCGGCATACCGAAACGTCAGCGTCTTGGCTTTGTGGCTCGTGCATGCATATTCACGGAGAGCTGTGAACCTCGATCGAAACTCATAGTCTTTCACATTTGTGCATCATCAGAACTCTCTGCTTTGCCCATTCTAATCCCAGATCCCTTCTTATGTCGCCGCCTTCGAATCGCTGATATACGAGCATGATATGACCTAACAATATCGACCGGAAGCCTTTGTTGCAATCCATATGCCTCGACCACCCATCCACCCTCATCTAGCGCCACGATCATGTCTTCACCCTCTCCCCGGAGATCTGTCGATAGCTTCGAATTCCTCAACCCCCCACCCGCACCACAGAATCAGTTCTCATTCCCCCAACATGATTGGACTCCTAGACCGAACTCCACCGGCCGATTCCCGCCACGTCGTGGCTCGACTGCGAGCTCGATACACTCCGTGGGAGGAACACTGGATACCTCATTTCAAGGGAGAATGGGCGCGGTGAGGGAAACGAATCACAATGGTACTGGGCATACATCCTATTCGGAGTCGGCGCCGGTAAATGAAATACTGACTGAGCCTTAGCAATATCAACCCTCCTGCAACCTCCCATTGTTCGGACTGGGATGTTACCACACACAGCTGCCTCCGTAACCTCCGCACACAGACCTCCATCCACCAAAGATATCCCTCCCGTCACACTCACCAATATACCTCACGTCGAATCTACCGCATTCAGTACCTATCTCTCACAAGTCGGCAGCCTGTATGACGCCTTTCAGCGAGCGAAAGCTGAAGCGGAGGGAGGATCATCACAGACATTTCGGCGGGATTCTACGAAAAAAGATGAGTTTGCAGACATGCTCGAACGTGGCCTGCAGACGGGTTCACCAGCAACCCCTAAGCCATCTGGGTCGGGGTTCTCTCCCGCCGGAACACCACAAAAACGACGCTCAAGCGGAAGCAAACGGACACTGCCACTTGTGACACCCTTATCCACTATCCCCAACGTATACTTCGAAGAGAATTTCCACCTTGAGAACCCCCGAACATTTGACATTGTCAGTGAGCGATCGGAGGTGGTGCGGCCTGCCCAAATGAAGAGCAGTGACGAAACAAAATCCGCGAATGGCTTCCTTGAGACACCTCAACCCCCGGGAAGGAAGGCCCTAGCCACTAATGCCATATTGCAAGAGAAGCTGTCGTGGTATATGGACACAGTTGAGGTACACCTGATATCATCTATCTCAACAGCCTCTACTTCATTCTTTGCTGCCCTGGGATCCCTCCGTGAGCTTCATTCGGAAGCCTCAGAGTCAGTGGCAAAGATTAAGTCGCTACGGGAAGATCTTAGTCAGCTAGATCGGCAAATGGCGATTGGGGGTCTGAAAATTGTCGAGATGAAACGACGTCGGGAAAATCTGAGGAAGTTGACTGATGCTACGGACCAGTTACAAGGCGTTATCCAGGGCCTCTCTCACTGCGATGAGGTGGTCGACAAGGGCGAGTTAGAGCTCGCGATGACCAGGCTGGATGTCGTAGAACGGCTGATTTCCGGCACCCTAGATACACCAGACTCATCGGCACTTTCATGGATGCAGACTCGTTTACCCCCAATAATTATTGATTTGCGTAGTCTGAAAGCGCTAGATGGGGTAGCAGAAGGGATACAGCAACTGAAATTCCGCATTGGAAAGGGATTCGAAGCGAGGTTTCTTGAAGTCCTGCTTGCCGATCTGCGCCAGCACGTCCAGAATGTGCCTAATCAGGATACTCTGAAAAGATGGGTTACTGCCTCGCAGAGGTCACGTGGCGAGCATTCAAGAATTAATTCCATCCTGCCGGCATATCTGAAGACAAGCAACCAGTTCCGCTCCGATTTACGAGCCAACGTGATGGGTCTCAGCAGCTCCAATTTCACAGGCCAGGCAACCTCTGCGCTCAGGGACGCGATCATTCGAGAAATGAAGGTGCTGATCCGGCATCATCTACCCAGTTCTACAGATGATGATGCAGAATCCACGACTTCCGTATCGACAAGGAGTAGCGGCATGTATAGCCAGCAGGACAAGAATTCCATTCTAGCTCGCAACTTGCGTGCAATGGATCCGGTCGATGCAGAGGAGTTTTTCGTCGATATCTACACCGACATCGGAGAGACTTTACGGAGGTTGAGCATACAGGTCAAGGTGCTGCTCGATGTCACCAGCGGAGTCAGCACACCTCCTGCATCAGGCGGCGGGTTGCGCTCGCCGCCCAAGAGCCCCAATGTTGGTAGCATCGATGGTTACCTGGGCGCTGGCAATGCTAATTTGAACTCGACTGACCTTCAAGAAGAGTTGATGCAAGCGTTAGACATGTCTAGCTTACTTGGACAGGCCGTTGATGCGGCGCAAACTCAAGTCACTAAACTTCTCAAGGTCCGGTCTGAGGCGACGACCCATCTGCCTCTGGACCGATTCTTGCGATACTTCAACCTTAATAGGCTTTTCGCAGATGAATGCGAGGCCGTCTCAGGACGTTCCGGTGCAGCTCTCAAAGGTGTTGTGAATAATCACATCAATGATTTCGTATCACGATTTGGGGACATAGAGAAGCAACAGCTTGCTCAAGCGATGGACTCGGATCGGTGGGAGCCCAAAGATTTCGATGAGACAGACAAGGCTGTTTTATCGAGGATATTGCAGGGTATGACAAGCGATCCAAGTGAGTGGGCAAAGACGGGGACTGTCTTGAGCGACCAAAGTGACACAACGAACGGTACTGCAGCAACAGATACCAACGGAACGACAAAAGAAAAGGCCAAGAATCCAACCGCCGCGATCGTCGATGAGGAGAAATACATTATTTCAGAGTCGTCAACTGTTGTCCTCCGTGGCATCGATCGGTTCGAAACTTTACTGGCCGCTATTCCAAGCATGACATCAGAAGTCTCCTCAGCATTATGTGACTACCTAAAGCTTTTCAACTCTCGACTTTGCCAGTTGATCCTTGGAGCAGGCGCTATGCATAGTGCGGGTTTGAAGAACATTAACACAAAGCATCTGGCGATCGCATCACAGACATTGAGCTTCGTTATCGCAATTCTCCCATACATTCGCGAATGCGCACGCCGCCATGCATCGGGAGTTAAACCGCCACTGGCTGAATTTGACAATGTCAAGCGATTATTGCAGGACCAGCAGGTCAGCATCCACGACAAATTGATTGACATCATGAGCAATCGGGCTACTGTCCACGTTCGAAACCTAAAGAAGATCGACTGGGATAACGATACGGAGCGGGATGTCAGTCCCAACATGGAGACACTGACGAAAGAGACGGTAACGCTGCACAAAGTCATCAGCAAGTATCTTGCTGAGATCACTGTCCGCATGATCATGGCTCCAGTCTTCGAGAGCTACAGGGAGCAGGTGGGGAATGTCTTCAAAGAAGCTACAGTCAGGACAGCTCCTGGAAAAGCGAGGTATGTGCAAGCGTTTTTGTCCACACCTTCTATGATAATGTTAACGCATTTTCTGCCCAGACTTCTCCGCGATACTCGGCTATTTGATTCTCGACTCGGTCAGATCGATGGTGCTGGAAACATAGGGACATACCTCATACAGCTTGTCGAAGCGAAGCTGCCAGCCCAGCAGCGCGCTCCTGAAAACAGCGATAATGAAAAATCTCCGGAAGCCCCAAAAAGTGCGGATGTGGGGGTTAATGCCTAAGGACGAGGACATAATGAGATCGAATGTACCCATAACTTCAAGTGCGAAGTCCTAATTGAAGTTTGGGTCGCAAATTTCAAGTTTTGACGCACGATCTTTCAGAATAATAAGTTGAGTGCCCCCTATTGCTCCGAATTTTTCATCTCGCGCACACCCACGTCTTGAGCCACTCATTTCCAATTGTCGCTCGTATATCGCCACATACCATCTCCGGCAGAATACACAATCGACTTCAACCTGCGCCCTACCATACATTTCCTGCCGAATCTACAATTCTCCCTCGAAAAAACACCTAGATTTACTTCTAAAAACTTTTTGGAGCCATAATTACAGACAGCGTTAAGCTTGAGTAATGGTGTCGGAAGTGACAGTTTGTGATGTCCCGTCGGAAGTGGAATAAAGCGGTACCTTGTCGCCACGCCGATCAATCCTAGCAAAGATCGTAAGGACTCACATATACGAGAATTCATGCATTCTAGGACGACACGGGCGAATACTGGCCATTCTCCGAGATCAAGCCGATTCCGCTTACTTCAAAGTTCTGCAAATATGGGCTCATCCTCTCCGACGCCCAAGAAAACGCTTATTTCCATGGTCGCAAATGTTCTCCTAGGGTTTATTGTGAGATAAAGGAGCGCGGTAAAAGAAAAGGCAATTTTAACTATGTTCTAGATTATGGGGCGCTCAGTTCTTCACGATAGATTCAATACGGATCACCACATTACGGACAGTGTCTTCAACAGGGAGACTTTTATCGGCAATGTCAAAAAATTACGTCGTGCGATAGTGAAATATGACCTCATTATATCCAACTTTCGAGCAAGCAATGATCAAGAAGGCTACCTTCTCCTTATTCCGGGGAATCCAGACGAGATCGCACAGCGAAGAAAGGAGCAGGAAGCTTGCACCGCAATTGCGCGGTATTGGTTGGATCGATGGGAAATCTACCACACCAACTATATGGAGCTATCAGACCCAGACTACGAGGCTATAACGAAACTTCTTAGCCTTGCGAAACTTATTCGACGCGATCCACGAAATCAAATGTAACAGCGAGAGTTCATTAATGCGGACAACGGGTCCCTTTCCACGGAAGATGAGAATTGGAACATGGTTAGAAATGGGGATTATAATGGATATCTGCTTGAGCCTTGGGCTCTTGAAACTTCACTGGAAGTCGTAGATGATGAGGACGCACCGGAACCGGCAGACTTCGACGATTATGCTGTTGATCCTTAGGTCAAGGAGCGGTGCAAGAATACGAAGATCGTCTGACTCGGATGAAGACATCTCAGATGCGGAGGGTAAGGGTGAAGAGGAGAAAGGAGAGTTCTACGGGACGAGCGAGTGGAAGAGGACGGACACGGGGTACAGGTTGTGACTGCATTGCTCCCTAACGGTTGAGTTTTGCCTGACACCAATTCATCAACTCATTATTTCATCGGTTCATCAAACGCGCTGAGGAGCGAGATGACGCTTTCGTTCTTGTACTTGTATCTTTGTATGAGAGGACCCAGGTGTTCACGGACTAAGCGCATAGAAATGGGCGATGTTTGTGAGGTGCATGCATGCACCGTGTTTGAGCAGTATGCGTTCTCGACATATTCATATCCATAGCATACCCTGCAATGTATTTCTCTTCACAAAGTCAGTTCTAACTCCAGGATTCTACTACCGCGCAAAGATATTGAGATACTACTATCTGCTCCGCTCCGCTCCGCTCCATCCCGTCGATATCACACATTCCCATCGTACAACACCTCTCTGCTAATCCCGTTTCCGCCCTGCACAACGCATTCATGCGCCTTCAACGTTGACATTGTGAAGCCCATGTCTCGCGTTGCGTATTTCCGCTCCACCATGACGATGGTTTGTTCTTCATAAGCACAATGTAGAGAAGAGTATTGCTACATTGTGTAATATTGTTCATGGTGCGACTTGATTTGGTGTAAGGGCGCAAACCTAGCGTATAAGAACTCTCCTCGAGACGTACGCCGTCAAAATGCTTTCGTAATCAATCTTTTCATTCACTGCTAGATAGCTATACTCCTATTGACGTGCTCTTCGCCACTTTTCTACTGTATATAATGACTATAATCATGGATAGCCGAGGGCAAGTCTTCTCTTGCGATAATATACCAGATGTATATATCACGAGCTTTCTCCCACTCAAACTAAAGCCCTCCGCTCCGCAGGACTCATCGGAAGAGCGGAATGACCAACAAACCCTCCTCCACTCTCTCCTCCCCAAATTTCCTTCGACCCGGTGCATCTAAAAGTAGCCTTCCCAAACTGGCCTCGTACCTCGCACCTCACGAATCCTTCTTTGACAGACTCTTTCTCAGCGGAGCATATCCTGGGCATGATTGAGGACCCATACAACTACCACCCTCATCCCTCGCCTACCTTTAGAGAGAAGGAGCACGTGACACATCCTGCGTACGCGTTATGAGGCATGGAAGTCACAAAACTAGTATAATAAGAAAATGGAGGAAAACGACGAGGAGACGAGGATGAAAGAGTGGCCACTAGATGTTAGCAGTTGGAATGTATGGGAGATCAGCACTGCGATGGAGAGGATGGGATTGCCAGAAGGGAGGTGCGAGAGGAGTGTGGTTAAGGGGGTGGAGCGCTGGGTGGGGGTTGAGGATCCTGAAGAGCTGGCTGAGACCCTAGTTATTCCCGGGACCGCAATCGGGTCCATAGCAACTCTCGCGGTGTCGTCTTTGGCTTCTTCTACGTGTGTTGGAATTCAGGGCTTGGAGAAGCGTAAAGGAGAGTATGAGGGTGTTGAGCACTCCGCCTCTCGTCGTGCCGTGCCTCGCCGAGGTGTCGATAGCTTCTTTGAAGCGGGGGGTCCGTTTACGGACTTCGATAGCACGACGGCGGTGGGTCAGCAGGTATCTTGACTACCGGCGGAACTGGCTGGGGAGTTTGAGCTCCTTAAAATCCCAGTCAAGAAGCGGGATGTGGCGAGTACGGTAAGCCTATTCCTTTCAGTGGATGCGTATCGCGCGTATGATCTGGTGCAGTGGAAATGGGATGGCCAAACTGGCTGCCCCTTGCCCCGTCTTCCACTCGAACAATGGAACTACTTCTGCTGTGATAAATGCTGTGGTCCATGTAATCCAACAGCACATGGCGAGCCTGCACCTGCTTCTACTTCGAAACCTACCGTTCAGGATCGTTGTTCTAACCCGCAGCAAGGCGAACGGCGAGAGTGGGGTGCTGTCCAGGCCCTGCGGCGGATCCAAGCGGTAGACAGTCTAAGAGTTGTTCAACAGTTACAGGCCAGCATTCATGCAGCCTCTTATCAGGCGGAGATAGATATTCTTACGCCACCGCAGAGGCCAGCTATAAATTTTAAGCGCCAGCAACGTCGTGGAGGTAAAATTCGATATCCTGCCGCACCGTATGCTCAATATCCTGCCTTGGGGATAGGCCGTTGTTGGATGAGGATGAAGATAATGTTACAATCACTCCGGACATGGAAACGAATGAAACTGTACATACTGCTGCTGTCGATGCCTTGGCTGACGATAATGAAGCCACTCTGGAAGAGGATAGCAGTGAGGCGATTCTTGAGGATAGCGATGAAATCTCGGGCTCCGCCCATATTAGCCCAGCACACAACTCTGGACAAGGCTATCATGTCACTTCACGTCCCTGGTGGACGCTTTTTACTGGCAGACGCGCGGAGCGACCGAGTAGGGATGGTGCTCATGCTCAGGAGCAAGATCAGCAGCGTCGCCGTTTCCTTAGAGGATTTTGGTAAGGGTCTAATGTGCTTGAATGAAATACTACATGGGGAAGTATTCTGAGCGAGCACATAGTCTTCCTGAACAGAAAGGAAACTTGAAATTGAGATTATAATGAAGCGATTACACCAAGAAAGGTACGATTTGAGTTCTTGAGATGGATTGGCCATGGAAAAGAGCGAGATGGCTCTTTAGGAGCTAGGACCTACACCTAAATATCTATTAGGCGGTATAGCCTACGCACTATCATTGATAAAACTAGTATGTTCAGATCGTTGTGATACATACTCGAAGTTTGAAATATGAATATGTGTTGAACGGCATCCACAGGTCATGTTGGCACTGGAAACTCCCCCACGGCTACATGCTTCTCGCCTTTATTCCGTTCTACCCAATCTTTCAAGCCTTCCTCCAAGCCTCTAATGAAGCCGCGATTTAGTGCATCTTCTTCGAAGCTCACCCGATTCGGCCACCATGCCAATAGATTCTCTGCTCTTGTCCCACTCTCGGCATCATATAAACCCACCGAAATATCAACCAAGCTAGGTCGTCCATCCCAGAAAACGTTTGCCCCACATGTCCCACAGAACGTCCTCGTGACATTAGGCGAGCTTTGGTATGTCTTCATCGTACCCCAATACGGGTTGCGCTGAAACGGCTTCGTGCCTTCCTTGTCCAGCGTGATATTTACGATAGGGATGAAACTCCAGAATGTGACATCGAAGCCTAAAGAACGTCGACAAGAGTGACAGGCACAGGTTCCAGCAAGGAATCGATCATCGCGTGGCAGCCACCAGGGATAGTTGGAAGGGTTCGCAGACTTCCCTAGGCGATCCGGGATTAGGAGGTCGGCATAGGCTGATTCAGCGTTCCTAGATTCGGCATTTGGACGAGAAACCCAGAATTCGACGCCGCGGCAGTGGCAATGAGCATGAACAAGATCCTCCTCCTTGAATTCTTTAGAACTTATAGAAGGATTTCGCCAGTCGAGGGGCACTTCGTCACTCTGTCCAGCCTCCTGAAGATATCTTTTCAGCGTCTTTCCTTCTATGTTACTGATAAATTGACTCGCTCCTCCATCCGAGGTGTCCTCGATCCACATGTTGGTTTTCCATTCAATGATACCATCTGTACTATCGAGTTTCAGTGTGCCGGTAGCAACTTCGAAATGGCCATCACTTTTGTACTCGAGATACATGTGCGTGCCACATGTTGAGCAGAAATATCTTGTCAAGATGTCGGAGCTTTTGTACGGAGTAAGAGCAGACAGATCCGGCTTTGCAGCATTTGTATCGAACGTTACGTTCACATAGCTTGTTAGGAGTGTTCCTGATATTCGACGGGAGATATCGCAACTGCAGAGGTTGGTGGGAAGAGGCAGATTAGAAGTGGGTATGGAAAAGGAGTGGTAAGCAGCACTACACATGCAAGAAACCCGAATCTCTTTGTACTCTGCCATTGTGATATAATAAATGTACAGACAGAAATAATGGCTTGTCAGCTGAAGAGTGTAGAAACTTAAATGGGAGGAGGGCTACCCCGCAATGAAATGCGAGTACGAATGCGGGACACGGAGATGCGGCCCGAGATAACGAAGAGATCTACTTGCTAGTAGTGACTGTTTCTTACATCGTGAATGCTCCAGTTGTGTGAAGAAAAGACGTTGAAAGAAAGTTTGTCGTTAAAACCGAGGATGCTAAACCCTGTCATTCACCTGATGGCATGCCCGCTTAAGTAAAGAAGCTTGGCATCGGGACCAAACTGGTCTCACGAGACATTCCAAAATAAATTTTCACACTTTTCTTCTACAACCCCCAAATATGGCTCCAAAACAGGCCGTCATCTCAGTCGTAGGCTCTCTGAATGTCGACCTGGTCACTCGAACGTCGCGGGTCCCTGTGGGAGGCGAGACATTGACGTCGGAGTCTTTCGATATTGGCTTTGGAGGAAAGGGCGCTAACCAGGCCGTAGCCTGTGCCCGTCTATCGAGGACTGGACGTCAAGCACTAAATGCAGAACCATCAGATGTCGAGGTGCGGATGGTGGGGGCAGTTGGCGAGGACCAGTTTGCTCCGGACTTCTTGAAGAGTCTGCAGAAGGATGGATTGAATACGTCTAAGGTTCAGGTGCTATCAGGAAAGAAGACTGGTGTTGCGGTGATAATTGTCGAGAGCCAGAGTGGAGAAAACAGAATCATGTTCTGTCCAGGCGCAAATTACGATGTACCTGTCGTTGACCTTGTGGATAGCGATTCCTCTGTTGCCTTGTTCCAATTGGAGCTCCCAATGAACGTAGTACGTATCAAAAAGTAGGAGTGATATTTGGGAAACTAACCAACATTAGGTCCTGCACAACATGAATGTTGCACGTGAAAAAGGCGTGGAGACTATTATTAATCCAGCACCTGCAGTACCGCTTCTAGAGGAAGCATATCAAGGACTTGGCCATCTTATTGTCAATGAGACAGAAGCTGCTATCCTCTCTGGCATCTCAAGCCCAATAAATTGGGACGAAGTTGCAGCTGTCTTCGTCTCCAGAGGCGTCAAGAACATTATCATAACCCTAGGCGGAGAAGTCCGTATCCTGTCCACCGATTCCTCGCACCCTGAAGCTGATTTTGAGCAGGGCGTATACTATCAAACAGACAAACTTCATTCGCAGTCCAAGGGAGGAAAACTCATCCCTGCGAGGAAGGTGCAAGTGGTCGATACAACGGCCGCAGGTGACACCTTTGTCGGTGCTTATTCCGTTGCTGTTGCTCGATGGAAGTCTAGCTTCAGTGGCGCTGACTTTGATCTGGACTCTGCCATCACATTTGCCAATCGAGCTGCGTCTATGACGGTACAGAAGAGGGGTGCTCAGTCATCGATACCGTGGGTGGACGAAGTTCCTGCCTCATCGTAGCCTGACGGGAAAGTCCATTTTCAAATGTCTTAAGAATATATTATGAAACCTCTTTAAATGATGAAACTATTTATTTGTTAACACGCGTCTCATTACGGGACAAAAGGCACACTCTCTATGCCCACGACTCTGAACAGAATACGGTCAATTTAATCGGATTATCGGTCCCATGAAAACATTCAAATTCACCTGTCCCATCAAGTCATCATTGCGACCAGACTCCACTTGCCCTCATTATTCAGTACGTGAGATAATCCACCTTGCTCACGTCACTCAAAACACAACTGCGTGAACCTCGCGCAAGCATAGGATATTATCTGCTATATTGCCTTAGACACATAACCAAGGATAGAATAAGAGTTAGGACTCCAATTCCTAGCCCCCACTCCAAAACCGACCTTGTTCTCCGTACTTTACCCTCCACCGCTATCGGAATTCCGTCCTCTAGAACTTGGAAGAGTTGAGGAACTCGGCAACGATACATCGATTGGACCAGGTGAGAAACTTGGCAACAGTGTATCACTTGAAGCAAGTGGGAAGTTTGGAAAGATTTCACTACTTGAGACAGATGTGGAACTCGACGATGCACCGAACGATTGCGCGAGCTTCAGTGCGGTTGGGTTGTTGGGCGCGTAGCAAGCCGTGAAAGCACCGCAACACCGCCGTTCCGACGAACTTGTACCGTCGCGAGGGGTCGGTTGGGGGTAGTATGGAGCATCAAGCTGGACTAGCACTTTGTTTTCAGTTCTCTTCGTGATGTGGCAGCCTTTCTGAGCGTGACCAACAACTGACGTGTCCGCTCAGACAACGACCGCCAGCCCACAACTCTGATTACTGGAACAAAGACTATACTCACACCACTAGTGCAGACATTCAAAAAACCTTTATTACTCCACTCCGTCTCTGTACAGAAGACACTGTAATAACGCGTATGTAGACTGCCAGAGAAGATACCGCGATTGCGACACAGCCCATTCTGTAAGCATTCATGCCTTACAAGGCCATTCTTATTGTCCCCCAGGAGGATTCTTGCGGTTTATTGCACAACAAATAGTATGAAGGGGTTGGTTAGGTTGTCTGAGCAAGGTTGCATATCTGGGTCCTTGACAAAAGTCCAGTTGGGAAAGTAGCAAGTGCACAAGGCTGGAGTGGACAAGAGAAGAATAGCGACGAAACTGACGAGCCTAGGACTCGCAATGGCGTGTAACGGCCTTATCCTGGATATTATGGAGATCAAACAGGAATGAGAAGACAACTAGATGGCGGGGGAACAAGAGACAGTGAAAAGACAAGCCATACATGGCTCAGCGTCTCCCTTATACGTGAAACTATTTGAAACCTCCCCTTCATGAGCTGTTGGAGCAGTGGAAGACAATTTTCCTCCCTATGCACACATGTTCAATGGCTGTGTTCAGTCACATAGGGCGAACGCCCTGGGCCTATGAAAGAGAACCGTCGCCAAGAAGGCACACAAAATGTAACGCTCGCAACTACAAGATGAATTGCCTCGTAAAAGAAACATTAGCAGCCTTACCAAAGCCTCTCTATAGCTGGGAAAAAAACCTACCAAGGCGAGGCAGACTTCTTCGACGCCACATCAATGTATTCCTTTGACTTGGGACAGCACACTTAGACGCACACGGCATGTTCAACCAACCATGCAAACTTTGTCATTGAAATCATCTCAGTGATCAAATCATTCCACCCCTCCGCAAGCTTGCATAATTTAGAGTTTCAAAATGAGGCGAATTAGTACTTGGGCTTACATATCTCCCTAATTTGCCTTATCTCAAGGGTCTCTCGGCTCTGTTCTCGGCATCTGATCCTCTCATATGGTCCGTATTGAGCAGACATACCAGCGTAACGCCCGCAGTGTAATCAAGAAGTACAAATCGCTTACTATCGCTCGTGCCATTCCAAAGATCAACAGTTAGAAGATGTTGTAAAGTAACTGGGTAGATAAAGCCGTCTACCTCCTCTGTTCTCCTCTATATCCCCCTTGTCAATCCATCATCCTCATCCCCTCTAAATATATCACACGAACACTTCCTCCCTCAACCCACCTCTCAAAATCCTTAATACTCGTCTCCTTCTCACATGTAGACCTACTCTTCTCCCACAACCTCTCATAGTAGCTCTTCGTCAATTGCTCTTCTCAACCCGCTCTCTATCCTTACTCGAAACCTCCACAAATCTAAAACGGCCTGAGTGATCTGGGTCCTGAAACACGTTGAAGAGAAGGCATTTCTGGTTCGGCGGCGCACGCGGGCCAGACGGGCCGATGGGCAGCGAGGAAGTCGGGGATGAGGTGCGGTATGATGTGGAAGGCTACAAAGAGGGTGAGATGTTTCGAGGGGACAGGGTTCATTGTGGGAAGTGGCAAATATGGGACGGGAAATAAAGTGACGGGTATTATTAGGAATGGAGAAAGTGCATGGAGAAAGGACTTGACCTTATATATTTGGGACGGATTTAGAGGCGGTTTTAAGTGGATTGGAGAGAGTTGGACACGCGGATGCTAAGATTAATATATACCAGATCGACATTTTCCCTTGGAGGCAAGATACTATGTAATGGATGAGCGTATTCTGCGCTTCAGGAGGATGACGAATCGGGCGTCACGTGGTTCTGGCCTTAAAAATGTTGCAAAATGCTGGTGGTTCGCTCGAACTAAGTTGGGACCCAACGCAACTGAGCTCGATCATTGTTTTTCTACAATGACCATAATATACAGAATACACGTACAAAATTTTACATTTTCTCCAATGCCGCCCTGACTCTGCTTACTGCTTCTCTCGCGGCTCTTCTCTGCTTCACATCCTGCGGCTCGAATTTTGGCGTTTCGCTAGCTTTTGCTATTAGTCTAATTGAATCTTCTGTGTGCTTCAATGCCTTTCTTCCTTCTTCCCTAACATCAGCTTGCCACGTAGATCGTGCCGTCTCCCACAGCTTCTGCGTGCGTCTGAGCGAATAGACAAGACCTAGGGCGGCAACAGCACCAGCTTCAAAAACGCTGAATGTCGGTATAGAGACGTAAAGGAGGACTGAGAGAGCGGAACTCAGGGATGTTGTTGTTAGCGTCGTCAAGACTAATCGTTGGGCAAGTGCTTGAAGGGGAGGAATGATTTCTTTCAGAAGTTCGGCACGGTTGGTTGCAATTTGTGTCGGCCAAAGATTTGCGGCCTGTATCGTGTTCGGGCCCGTTTCTTTGAATGGGGAACTCTCCGGCTTCTCCAATCCTTTCTGTTCATGTGGAAATAGTGTGGGGTTCTGGATCGTGCTCTCTTGGTCGGTTCCTTGGGAATATATCTGACTTGGCATTTTCATGGCTGTCAGCAGCCCAGCTTGGTTCATACGCCCAGCGAGGTATATGCTATTCTTCTCTGCATCGACCAGCCAGCGCCTTTCGAGTACCTCCGAGGCAATCATACCCACATCATCCACTCGCCAGAACAGCTTCCACCAAGCCAGCTTATGCCAGTTGGGAGCCGCGAAGGCTTCATCAAGCCGATCACGTAGTTCAGCATGCGATTTTTCGGCCCAAATCTCCAAGTGTAAGAGGATGGCCGCAAATGTTTGTTGATGAGTGTTCGATGTAATGGCTTTCTCGAGCTGCCGTACGTCTTCTTTGGTGATGTTTGCTTCAACATCATCTACTACGGAGATGATGAAGCTTTTTATCGCAGGCGTAATGTGTGATTCCGGTTGCCGCAGTCCTTTCAGAAGCCACTGGGATAAAATTGGTATCCCGCTCCTGAACCAGCCTCGCTCGTAGATATCCGAATTTGTGATGGATTTCCTGAGGCTCTCCAGAGCTTCCTTTCCAGTTTTTATGTCTACTGATGAGTATGTGCTTTGCTCCTCTGTGCCAGGCTCTTCTAGTGGGGCTGGTAGGTTGATAGCAACCTTGGCTATATCTGGCATATCCTGTGTGTTATCAGAGGTGAACCTCCCATATTCTACAGCGCTTCCAAGTCCCTCCCCAAGCACCAGTGTTTTGTGCACAGGATAAGGGACTGGAACCCCTCTGGCCGAAGTTGTTTGTAGTTTGGGGACCAGGATTGCATCTTGGGAAGCTTTTGAGGTGGCGGGCGTATTGATGCTCGAAACATTTACGTTGAGGCTGGAGATAAGGATCTCAAGTTTGTGTGATTGGAGTAGCCTAGAAGGAATGGAGAGGGTCTCGAAAAGAGGATTGGGCGGGTTTGCCTCGGATTCGTCCCCATAGCTGAGGGTTTTATTAGCATCTAGTTTGGCGTAGGATTGAGCAGCAAATACCATAGCAATAATGCCCTTCCATCTTCATCCCCCAATGCCTCGAGTTGGTGTTCCCATTGACCTTCCGCGGCTAATGGATCCGCAAGTAGCAGGCGAGCGAGCTTTTGTGCGCTTCTTTGGCTCGTTAGAGACAAAACTAAATTCATCTATACGTAAGCTCATAATTCCTCAGTTTACCAAGTACTTATCTTGACATACCGGCAACCCTAGTTACTGCATCTTGCCCCACCAACCCTCGCAAAGCCAATTGAAGCCTGCTCATATTCACGTACGTCTCCGCCGTATTCCCCAAATCAGACAATGCATTGTAGAGATCTTGATTTCGGGGTAGAACGTTCGTTGGTACATTTATAGCGGTCGGGGAGATGAGAGTCGAAGCTTTGCGGACGTGGAGATTCGAGGATCCAGAGGGGACTGAAAATCTTGGACGACGGGGCCGGATGGCGCATGTACACCATTCAATTCCTCTTTGTCGTAGGAGACTCCTCGATCGCGGCACGTAAGCCACCCATGGAGGCATCGGGTCGGACGCTAGGCGTTGTCGCGATGAAGAGCTGGAGATAAAGTTTAGGGCTCGGAAAATATATTACCCAGATATCACGTGGGTGCATCTCGCACTATTTGTTGTGTTGTCATGTAGGAGGCAAAGAGGCTCTTTCACGTAGGCATAATCACAGGCAAAGTTACTGCTTTAAATTCAAAAATTTTCCACTGTGTACGCTGGATCTCGAAGCAGTAAGCACTTGACCAGCCAAATTACTGACATTGCATCGTGGGTAATCTCCTCTAGGTCATAGCCTCTGGCTTTACAATACGCCTGGTTGGTATACTGGTGATAACACGTTGTCCAGCCGAAAGAAAAGTACGAGCCAAGTGATGTTAACAAATTGAGCGATCGGCTCCTTCCCATAAGCCTAACTAGCCCCGCCTACCGCGCCCGGAACCGGACGACCTAGTTCATGTCAATACACAAACTAATCAATAACTGTAGGATTAGCACTCACATGCTGATTCTTCTAGCAACTGTTTGAAGTCCCGAATCATTCTCCGCTTCCTTGCTAGCCTTTTCGAGAGCCTGTTCTCGGCTGGCTTCCTGTGACTTGCGAACTTCGTCGTGGCTCGGCGGTAATCTCTCGTTCTGGAGATCAACCTTTCGAGCGTCTTCGAAACTGTGAATGGCTTGCTTGATTCCTTCCGCTCCAAGCATGAGGGTACCCGCAGGGAGTCGGCCTCCGGATGCTGTCTTCAATTCAGTAACCCGCTCAGACTCTTCACGCAATACCTGGAATACACGAGAGAGTCTGCCAATAGCAAGAATCTTGTTCTTGATAGCACGCCGTTTGAATTCTGTTGATTCCGGGTCCATGTTAGCAGTGAGGGGCGGGGAAGAGGGTCCGGAAGAGCTCAATGGAGTATCCTCCTCTAGCTCCTCCTTAGAACAGGTGTTCAGAATTGCAATAAGCATGTCGGTAACTGATAATATTAGCACGAGTCAATTAATAATCGGAAAGGGATACGCACTCTTTTCACCGACGAATGGCAGTGACCAGGTGAAAACGTCCATGAAGTTGGGCAGCCAGTACGGATGTGGTGTGCAGTCTGTACTAGATTAGCGGTTGAGAGGCTGACGCTTATCATGTTACTTACTGAACTGTCGGATGTTCATTACATTATTCTCGTACTTGAGAACGGCCGCCTTGTTGTTATAGACATCCAGATAATTGGGCGCGCTGAATATCGTCATCACACTGGGAAAGCCGGTAGTCCGAGTCTTGCGGTACATCCGATAGCCTGCATCCTGAGCCTCATGGGCACGGATGATTGATAGAAGGTTGTTCTTCTCGAGAAATGCGCATGCGGCAGGGTAAGAGAAGAAGTAAGAACATCCACGGACGTGATTATGAACGAAGAAGTCATTAGTCTTTTCTTGGCCAAACTCTTCGAGTGGGTCGGCCCAAAGAATGTCACACATCAGTCCGTGAGTTGGTGGTTCCCGGAACCTGTCAATCTGCAAAATCGTCAGCGAAATGTCACCGACACCCAATGTCTCGCCACTTACACTCTTGAGGTCTTCCAAAGTGTGAAGCTCGGGGCTCAGCCCTCCGTGTATGCACAGAAACTGCTTGTTCATAATCGCCGCTAGCGGTAATGCGCAGAACGATTCCATGCAAGCCTCATAAACGGCCTCGGAGTACTTGTGTTTACACTCGAGTTTGAACGTGAAGTAATCAGTCAGGTGCCGGCACTCATGATTTCCACGGAGCAACCAGAGGGTGTTTGGATACCAGATCTTCAACGACCACAGGTACAGTACACACTGGAGTATGGTTAGTATGCCTCTTCCTCAAATTAGGTGTAAGACAGACCTCAATGCTGAAGTAGCCTCTATCAACATAGTCTCCCAGAAACAGGTATCGCGTTTCGGCTGGATCGCCGCCCACCTCGAACAATTTCATAAGGTCATAGTATTGCCCATGGACGTCGCCACACACAGTGATGGGTGCATCCATCTCCAGGAGATTAGGCTCAGACTTCAGAATCTCGGTGCCCTTCCGTATGATCCATAATGCTTGATCCTCGGTTAAACGACCTTCGCGATAAAAATGCTGTTTGAGGAATTGAAGATTGGGCTTCGTGCGATCTTGTTGCGACAAGAATTGGTCTTGGGTAGGTGGGTGGAAGGCAGGGGCCTGGACATCTGACAGTAGTGGCGGGGTCAGCTGAAGCTCGCGCAACAAATTCAAATTCGCACAAGCAAAGAGGCCTCAAGAAAAAGAATAAGGCTAGATATGTAGTCATACCTTTGCAAACCCGCTCCAGAGTGCTTACTTGAGTGCCATCTTCCATAGTATGGAGGGTGAAGTCGATCTCCGGGAGGGGCTTCTTCTCCTTGACGGCACGAATGGCATTGTCAAGGTATTTGCTTTGGTCGAAGGGTTGTTGGCCGTTGTCCATATTGGCTGGTGTCTACGAAAGTGGTGAAAGAAGGTTGTTGGTGTAGGCAGTGGAGTTCGTGGCAACGAGGGGGGGCGAGTTGGGAGGAGGGTACCGGAGACCCTAGGGGTGGCTGCGTGAGCAACTACAGCCGAGGCTTCCAGACGCGCTTTCAAATGGTTGTAATGATGTATGGTCTCAGTGTTAGAGTGAATAAGGTGTACGTTGTCGTCGTCGCGTGCGCTGTCAGTTACTTGCAGGTAGGGCTGAGAAAATCCACAAGCTGGTTTAGCACTTTAGGTAGCAGAGGGGGTTTGCTTAGTCAGCATGTAGATTCATGGCCCAGTCAGGAAGCTTCCTAGTTAACGTCGCGACTACGTTGGATAGGTAAAGAGCAATTGCAAGGTCATCACATTATGTTCACCAATTCACAAACAGCAGGAAAGTTCTGTTTTGTGGGTATATGTTCCATTTTGATACTGTACCCAAGTACTCAAATGCTTGCTTGGCTTTCAGGCAAAGCTACCACGGCGGTTGAAGAGAAACAAGAGGACATGCCGATCCTGATCGCAAATTTCAAGATAGAGAAATGAAAGAAATAAAACAACATGGAAGAGAAGTTAAGTCCAAGTCGGTATTTCCGAGCATGGAGATATGGTAAAAGCATGAGAAAGTTGAAAGTGGCCTAAATGGTGTGTATATACAGGACCTCAGTCCATGTGCCCATAACCGGATATCATACCCAAAATACTAGCCACCAACGCCGAGGAAATGCTTGCATGTTTAGATGCATGGACCATAAGTACTATGTGATGTACTTAGATCTGCTGGGAACCATGTCGGCGGTGGAAGTGTGGGCGTCCACCTCGTCGGACAGAGCGGCGTACGATCGATCCATTAGAGCAAGACATGCCAGCTGCAAGAGCTTGCGGGACAGCGAAGCCACGGTCGCAGATACCGAATTGGTTGTTTCCTATGCAGACGACGGCGCCATCGTTGGTGCAAGGAACACCAGAGGCCGAAGGGGTGGAGGGAGCGTCCGCGACACCCGTGCCAGTGGGCCCTGAAGATGGGCTTGGGGCGACGGCGGGAGCGGAAGTAGGAGCAGGGGCGGCATCGGCGGTCTTGGTGACGAGGGTTGTCTGCTGTCCTTCAGCAGCTGAAGATGCTCCAGGAGCAAAGACACCACCCGGGTTGGAGGCAGCAGGCTTGGAGGCGGGAGCGCTCGTAGCAGCAGGCTGAGAAGCTGCGGCAGAGGAAGGGGCATCACCCTGACCTCCAGTAGGTTGCGCAGGAGAGCCCAAGTTCCCGGCACCAGCACCCATCTTGGTCATCTGGGCACATCCACCACCGACGAGCTGGGTACCGACTTTGGCGCCATCACCGGTAACGACAGAACTTCCAGCATCGGGGTATGCGAAATCTTCGCCTTCGACGGTGCCACAGGTCGTGTTCGGCAGATTCGCGACGAACATATCTGGGAGCTGCCCCAAGGAAGCTGATGCATCCTGAGCAGTGGCGCCACCACCGGACACCATGATAGGAGCACAATTCATGTAGAACTCACGGTTTCCGACCTTGTTCAGCCATGTCCACGCAAAAGTGTATTGACCGTCGGGGAGTTCCTTCGGGAGGGTGACAGGGAAGGTCGCGGCTCCATGGCCTGAGGCATCCTCAGGAAGGTTGCCAGGAACGTTGGCTGGGCAGCCACCAATGACGCTTTTGATGACCTTCCACTGAGACTCCTTGGTGGGTTCCTTGTCGGTCGTGATCGAGAATTGGCACGATCCACCACCGTGTACTGCAGATCCAATGAAGCTGACCGTCTGTGTCTCGCCGGCCTTCCAGTTGTTCATTTGAGAGATCTGATAACCACCCGATTGTGCTTTGCAAGGGAAGTCGGCACCCTGTGGGTCTAATGGACCGTTCTGGAGCGTATCTTTTGAAAATGGAACGGGATTTTCCAATTTCATATGAGCGCTGACGCTAGCGGCGAGCGCCAAGATCGAAGTCGCGAACCTCATCGTGAAAAGAGTGTGAGATCAGCTATGAGCAAGGATTTGCTGAGATATCGCTAGACCAGCTGAGCGATGCGTCGACTTGTTCGGAACTGGCGTTCGTTGTCGCAGAAACTATGCTGACTCTGGAAAATTATCAGTATGAGCAGCTGTGGTGACGGTCTGAAAAAGTAAAAACATGGAAATGATATAGATTTTATACGCGCAGACGAAGGGGTTGTGAATGGTATTGTAAATATGTGAACAATAGCTTAGGAGGTATTGCAAATGGTAGGTGTTGTTCGCGATGAGGCGAAATTTGATCGAGTAGCAAATAAATAGAAGTTGTCGGTTCACAATACGAAACACTATACTGAGATAGACCAAGACAATGTGCACCTACCGTAAGGAGTGTGTAAACTCGGGGCGACAGTAAATGGTCGGAATCAACACAAAGCGAGTCAACGCTCTTAGAGATGAAATCAAAGTTCAGCAAAAGGAGTGTGGGGTGCTCAGCAAACTCTGCCACAGGCGAGAGTCAAAAAGAAGATGAAAAGAGCAAGAATATAAAATCGAAGCCTGTGGTTAGCCAGCGATGAGGAAGAAACACAAAACGGAGGATATGATCCCTTTATATCAAGCCGCCCCTGAGGCCCCCATGCGGGCTGGAGGGAACAAGCATCCATCGCGTTTGCCCGGCGCAAGGCACCAACACCGTAGTGGTACGGCGGATCATCGTGAACAAGCATAGGCTATAGGAGGTGGAGGGTCTATCATGCAACGATTCGAGGGGGCAAACGGCCATGTTCCAGACACGGTTTAGGTATGAAAGGAGAGTGCAGGACTAGTGGTGCAGGAGAAAGCAAGCATGCTGGTGGAGCGAGGCTCGGCAGGTACGCCGAGAGCATTACTGGCTGAGAAAAAAGGTGAAGGAATTGTTTATGAAACGCTCAAGGTGAGCGACCGGCGAGACGTCAGGTTCGAGTGGGCAGCGCTGAAGACCGACCGCCTCGCGGACCATGCAGGGGGACCAGTTGGGAGCTGGGATGCGCAAGGGGAAAGCCCCAAGGTTCTGGCTTATCGATAACTCTATTTTATTAAGGATAGCCGGGGCTAAACCGAAGCGAGCACTTGCGACCGGTACAGATCGCCACTCTTTAAGCTGAAACACCAGAACTTCTTGCGCAGGCCCCCATCACGACCCCCATTCGCCAGCAATTCAGCACTTGTGCTCCCCTTCCTTACCTACCGCTTGAGCACCAACCCTCGATTTTGCGACTCTTGTGTTCGTAGACTCACGCAGACCATTTGCCGCTGAGATGTGTCAGGCGAGATCGTGAGCGTGTACGTCTCCGTTGGATGCTCCCGGCCTCACGCAGTCGGTTGCTCGCTGGGATGTGATTTTGTAACACGTTAATGACCAGGCCGGCTCAGGACATGGGCACCACTCCACCCATCGGCCGCAGTCAGGAGTGGACGATCATGCATCCACACCGCAGTCGGCTTCTTCTGAAAACAGTTCCGTATCGCATGCAACTCACTCTAATTTTGGTAACTCTTCTGTTTATCCTTCGGGTCTTCTTACACTCTCTCTAAGAATAACTACTTAGCCTGTTTTCTGTCGTACCTTCATGTACGAGTTTATTATGCTAGCTGGAAGGCCAATCTGGGTAGACATCCCACCATGAAGAAAATAGAAGACGTAATGGTGAGTACGTACACAGCGCTGGGAAATGAGCCCCACCCCTCTACTGCAGCCAGCCGTCGTGGACGGCCGGCTCAGCAAAAGCATAATCCCCAATCGTCAGCCGCAATGATCATCTTGCTCCACCCACGATCGGCTTCTGAAAACCGGCGTTTCTTTTGCAGCTTCCTTTGCGCATTTCATTGGCTCCGCCTTTGCCGCTCACAATTGTTTTGGGGAAATGGAAAAAGCGGTTCTTTTTCAGGAAGATTTACAGGAGTTTCATTCCGTTGAGTTAGGCAGCTAACAAGAATTTTCATTCGGCCCCGATGCCTTCACCTTGATCAGCTTGTTTCTCAAAGTCGTTTATTTGGGAAGCTAACAAGACTTTACCTCAGCCCCAAGCGCCTCAAGGCAGGGCATCATGCAGTGCTTCTGAAAGTCGTTTATCTGGGAAACAGACAAGAGTCTTCCTTCAGTCCCAAGACCGCTACGGAGATGACAGGGTTTCTTTAAAAATCCGTCTTTTAGGAAACCAATATCCCCTATAGTGCTCAGTCTCGCCTGGGAGCTGCACGGTGTTGCTCACGCCCTGGAGTCCCTCTACAGCACTGAAATAATCAGAGTATCCCTTCGCGGCTTGGAAAACTTCATTTACAAGTCTGTTCCCTTCCAAAATGTCTTCGCTTTCCTCTCCAGCCAAGTAGGCAGCCTCGTGGTCCTCACGAACGGAAATTTCTCAACGCCAATATGGACTCTCCCATCGGCGCCAATGTAGCTTCCGTAGCCGTAACGTAATCCAAGTTTCTCCAGATGCTTTGCTCGTTCTTTCTTGGAAATTTGAGATGTACCCCTCATGTCCTGGACCGCCGCGCTCGCTGCAAATAGTGCGATAATGGCAGCTATGGAGGTAGGCAAGCGAGCCAGATATTTGCCTGGACGCCGGATGTAGACCATGACAGCGACGATGGCGTAAGTGCACAGAATTCCTTCTGAGATGGCCAACATTGGGGTTGACAGAAATAGGCGTTCAGATGGCTTTATCATCCACCCAGATGTCGAAGGTGCATTTACTTTCGTGAAGGGGACCAGAAGCTTTTCCTTATTGGTACCCAACCATATCGCAAACAACTTCGAATAAACCTCGCTCAACGGTCCTTCCACATCGTCAAATGATGGAGAGAACTTGTTCGGATCGACTAGTCGAATGCTATTGCGAGCCTGGATAATAAAGTGGTTCATGAAGTCGCTGGAGAAGGTATCATTATGCCATATCGCGCCATCGGATCTGAACAGATAGCGATTCGACTGAGCTATTATGTTGACAGGGTCATTGCTGAAGTACTGGTTCAGCTTATCGCCCTCTAGATCCGTAGCCACATTGAATGGCTGTACGCCGTGTTGTAGTTGGCCTTCAGCATCCACTACCACATCAACCTCCCCAGTCACGAATTTTGGACGGCAACCAACGAAAAACGAGTTGCTCGCATCCAGGGTCCGGTTCTGGACTGTCCGACAGGAACCATCCGGATTGCGTATCCATCCGAGGGAAACGGTTCCGGCACAAATCTTTCTCTTGTTGCGTCGCATTGGGACGAGCTTCCAAAAGGAACAGGAATTCTGCTGCTACAGGGCCGCGTTGGCACACATAAGCAGCATCAGTATTCCCAGATATTCCAGTGATCTGTCCAATACGCACTTGGGCACTACCGCGACAGATAACAGACCCACTGCTTCCAGTGTCCATCGTTGTGGTGAAATTCGTATAAGTCTGGTTATTCTCGTTGGTCCATAAATCTGCCGTATAATTGATTCCTGATCCCAGGGGTGTGCATTCCAGTTTTGCGCCGAAAGCCTTCGTTCGTGCTTTATAGTGGACACCATCTATCTTTTCCATACTCCTAGATGTCATAAACGGCAAGTACATCATCTTTTCATCTGTCCATGCTGGTAAAGGTGTCCATCTAGTGTAATTCGATTCGGCAATGAGGAACTGTTCGTCTCCCTTTCCACCATTATATGCACCGGATGCTTCAAAAGAGCCAAAAGTCCGTTCGCCAAGTGGTCCAATAGATCCATTGATAGATACGAATTTGGCTTCAAATGGTGGATTGAACGTCATCGCGCTCGAGACATATTTTGTATATTGATTGAAGAGATCAGAGAAGGCAATAGCTAAAATGTTCGCGAGAAGAGCCATGGAACAGACAGCTGCCAGGACGAAGTGTCGAGATCGTAGTGCTTTGAAGATCACGAGTTGCGGAGGCAAGGAACTGTAGTCTAGATCGATGGACTTTGTGGCATGAGGTTTGCCTAGACGGAGCTCCGATAGTGGTTGTAGCATGCAGAGGAGCCGGTTTATTAGGATCCAGATTGGTTCGATTAAGGTTGCGATGGCTGTGGGGATGTAGTTCTCTAATAGTTGCTGCACTATCTTGTTCTCTGATGGGAGGGGAAGACCTAGTCAGACGTCAGCTAGGCTTTAGGGTTTTTTGAGCAGATAAAAGGAATCAAGTTATGCACAAATGAGCGGGACTATTCGTACCATTCGGCTGGCTTTTGATGAATAGAACACCTAGAATGACAGCCAAAACGACATGTAAACCGACAAAAGGGACAGCCATCAGGAGGCGAAACTCTACTGGTCTCACCGGCTTCGCGATATCCTTCTGGGAGTCTTGCCTCGCAGGGAGGTTATCACCGTCCACTGTTGGCGCGCCCAGGCTGATTTCAGCAATCCTACGGTTCACCATTAGCATATATCTTCCTATCTGTCCCTAACTTGCAGTTACTTACCCAGTCCTCACATCATCACTAACAAGCTCGAACCTCTTATGTTGCAAAGTCTCTTCAATGCCCTCCATTGTGCAGCAGTCCAAGTTCTCAAAATTCTCAAGCAGGGGCTGATTATCTGCAACAAGGGACATAACACTAGCAATGGTGCTTGGATCCGACCTCAGTTTTCTATCCCTCGTCACAGAAAGATACAGCAGCGCCAGGGCAGAAATCGAAACAAGTCCCAGTAAAACTTGCACACTGATCGTGAAAACCGGAACAAGGATAACTGCTTGGGAAGTGAGTTCCCGTTGTCCGAACGTTTGTTTCGTGGATGAGAAGTTGCCGTCCAGTACATCGGCCATTGCCCGTACAAACAACAAACGGTATGCCGTCTCATAAGATTCTCCAAGGATTTTGGGGTCAAGATAGTCTGCTAAGGGGCGATTGCCAGCTGCAACAGCTTGGGTAGCCATAGGATGAATAGCGGCTGAGCCAGACATCATACTCATGTTTGTACTCTCGAGACGTTCCACGTAACTTGGCATATTCTTTATGGGCAATGCACCCCTGACTCCTCTTTTCCCCATCCCCGAGTTCAGTTGCGACTCGAATACCGTGGTATTGAACATTTCCGGGTCCAGCTGTCGTTTTGGTCCCAATGGAACGATATCCCGTGGACTACGCGACGAAATGTCAACAGTAGCGTTAATGTCCCGGGAGTAGTAAAACGGCTGACAAAATATCGCGGTCATATTATTCGGTGGGTCAGCCTTTTTCTCCTTATTCCTCGTAAACGCGGCGTAGAAGATATGATTTGCCTCTGCAGGGCAGCTTCCCCCCAGCGAATAATCCGCGAACCCGATATCGTTCCAATAGCCGACGTACGTGCCGGAAAACGCTTTGGTTACGAGAAAGCTGGAGTTCAGACTTGATTCGTTGTCACCAATTGTTGCGTTTCCATTTAGGCCGAGAGACCAGGAGCAGCCGTTGCTGCTGTTGTAAATTGGGAATGTGTCGGTGGTTGTTTGTGTTGCTTCTTCGCATTGTAAATCCAGGCTGTAGAGTTGAGTGGTAGCAGTCCAGGTGCCGCTTGATCGAGTATCCGCATCGTTCCCTAGAGCCTTGAACGGGGCCAGTGTGTAGTTGCGCGACATATAAGCGGGGAGTGTTTCGTTGAGCCAAATGATGCCGTATACCGATTGTGCATACCGGAGTGTTAAGGATGATTCTTGTTGGGAAGCTGGCAGGAAACTAGTGGAGAGGGCAAATGACGTTGGAAAAGTTCTGCTGACTTTGTTCGTACCGAAGATACTAGCTTGCGCTGGTACTAAGCCCCATGTTACAAGAACAACAGCAGTTGAGGCCCAAAAGACTGGCCAATGTCTAGACATCATAAGCATCGTGCCTCGACACTCTTACCGCTAAAATAGGCTTGAAGAAGGGGAAAACTCAACTTACCGACTCCTAAACGCCTTCACAGGCACCAAAGGAATAAAATCAAACGGATAATGCAACAGCAACGAATCCTTGCCCAGTGCCCCCTCCGGCTTCGATAACTGATAATACGGTTCTAGCCGCTTCGTCTCGAGATCAATCCAGCTCCAAAAGATGCTGTAAATAATCGCCACAACAGTGGGCAAGTAGCGATACAGAAATGAATGTGTGAGCGGAATGGCGCTGACTTTTGGCGCGAAGATGATTCCGCCATCTCGATTACTGCGGTTTAAGAGCAGTTGGAGGACGATAATCAGGGCCCAGCAGATTAGGATGGCGCCGATTAACACCCAGGTTCGGAGGGCGCTTGGTTTCCATGATGGATGCTTGGTACCTGGATCACGGTCAGCACGGGCGAGGCAGTGGTGGAACTGGGATTTGGTGCGAGAGTAATTCGAATAGAAATGGAAGACAAGGTTCTAGCAGCAAGATGCAATCACGACCCTAGAGAACGAGAAGAACTGCGGTTTCCTCCCTGATGATGACTTTGATGAAGGGAAGCCTGCTGCATATTGGAGATGTACAAAAGACCGGTCCAATTGTGAAAACTCCTTTATTTGATCCCACTTACCCTTAACGCCTTTGCGCCCAAAGAGTAGCAATGACATAATGCTTTCCTTATTCTGTTGTCCTGCCTCATGATTCGATGTCTGAAAGTTTGATCTCGTCTCACGCAATTCGAAGGAGCTGTCCATTCCAACTATAAAAGCAATTATGAAAACGACAAGATAGAACGATAAAAGCAAGAAAAAGTGTAGAACGCGATCATGGGCGTAGCCATTGATCCTGCAGAACGCCCGACGATGGCAGCATGAGTATTTTGTATGCTGGTTTTCGGTTTGCGGCGCAGCCGTTGCCGCCCCTCATGAAGCAGATAGCCGCCGACTACGCCGCAATACAGAACGAACACCACTCGTTAGCTGACCAACCTATGAGAATCAAGGGCTAAGAAATATGAAACACAGCTTTGGATTATTGTAGAAACATGAAAAAGGATTATAATGCTCGTCACATATATGCTTCTGCTATATGCTGGAGTAAGGTCGTTCTGTTGACACCACAGTTCGTGCATTACAGGTAGGAGCGAGAGAACATATGAAACCAATATAACTTATTAGACTCAATTATCTTTTAGTTGTGCCGCAATGGCCAACATCGCGCATACTTTCAAGTAAGCTGAAAGTCATGTGCTGGATGTTATTCTAGTAAAAGTGTCGATCGACCGCCTGGGCTACCTAGCCAATGTCTGAGACATGAGCCTCTCTGTATCTGATGAAATCGACCACTACAAATCATCGACATTATGAACTCACCTCAGACCATTTGTTCAATATTCCCTCTCGACCCGGGCACGACCCTGGTCGTAGGATATGTGCAAAGCGCTCATCCCGAACGGTCCACCGGATCAAATATTCGACTAGTGGCGAAAAGCTCCTACTTCCCTTCTCCTGTAGTACCGTTAGCGGAGCCAGTTGGGGGCTTGAGATAACATACCACCAAATCCTGAAATTAGCTGTGTGAACATCAATGCCCAACTCCTTCAAAGCACTCGTGTCCAGATGACAGTCATACGGTCTCTTGACGCCATCATTTAGCACCTCTTCGGGTTTGAAGGGCTCCAGACCATCAAGCGGAAGTCCCATAATCTCCCCGAAGATATTGCAGATTTCCCACTTCGTCATCTGATCCTCTGAGCTAAATTGAAGGATACTGGGCAGATTACGGTTTGCGTTTGAAGAATCGAGGTAGAGCTTGCAAACGTCGCGACACACTCGGGCAACGTCCTCGGTGTTGGTCGGAAAGCGCTGTGCGTAGTCGTCTACTTTGATCTTTGCGTCCCCAGCCTTGACTTTCTGTGCAGCCCAAACCTGTGACATGAGAATATTCACCGCGCTCTCGGTTGGATCATCGCATGATCCGTACAACACAGGCACGCGAAGAACTACGATTTTTTTCTTCGCCCCAGTTGCTTTGCTTGCCACATCCAAGACGGCCTTTTCTCCATCCAGCTTCGTTTGGCCATATACGTTGGGTGGATCTGCAGCAGAGGTCGTCTTGTAGGGCGCTTCTCCCGGACGGCCGGAAAAGACGTAATCGGTGGATATGTAAATGAGGAAGATTCCCCGAGCGGAAGTCGCTGATGCAATGGCACGGCTTGCATCACCGTTGAGCCTTTTGGCGGCTTCCGGATTCGCCGCGCAGGAGTCCGGAAAGCGGTTTGCGGCACAGTGTACTACAGCAACTGGTCTGAGAGTGCCAATCTAATATTAGCGCATCATTGATCAGTAGGAAGGCATAACTCTTACTTCACTTCATCCAGAACGCGCTCTATCTCTTTGCCATCGAGTATGTTGAGTTTGATAACATTAGGTGGGTTTACTCGAGTGAGGGCAGTGCCTATGGTGTTCCAACTGTCAAGCTGGAAGGTCTTCTGAACCTGACGGCCGAGTAGGCCGCTCGCTTTTAAGTATTGTTAGTCCCCTAGGGGTAGGATCTGAGCATTTGAACGATTGTTGCGCAATACCTCCAGTGACTAAAACAGTTTTCATTGTGACTTTTGCTTAGTGCTTGAGTTTCAGGATCCTATATTGTCAATTCGAACGTTGAGACATCTGGTGGAGGTAACTAGGTATAAGAACAATCAACGTGGCGAAACCAGAGCTTTGGTTGTGCTTTCCTAAACACCACTCTTGGAATCGGAGGCAGAGAGGCAAGACATGAATGATGTCGTTGAGCAAATAGATAATTAAAGACGAGGCACGAATGATGTAGTTCTAGCTTGGACTGTGTGCACTCACGTGAATAGAAGTTGCAGCATCCCTGCAACATTTCACCAACTTCACCCTCTTAGCAATAACTTTATGGTCGCACCTCTCTCCACTCTTCTTTCCCCAACACGCACGCAAGCTCAGTTCATTCAGTGCATAACAATGTCGACGATTACCCAGCGAGCTTCCCAAAGCTCATACCCGTAAGTGGACTTTCAGCCTTGCGCCTGTTCCCAACATTAACATTTTCGCAGACCCACTCTCCCCAAAGCCTTCAACGCGAACCAGCCCAAGACTATTCGCTTATATCCTCTCAGTAACTACACATTCGGAACGAAAGATGGCCAGCCAGAAGAAGATCCCTCCGTACTTGCGCGATTGAAGCGCCTTGAGGAACACTACCAGGAACATGGCATGCGGCGAACTTGTGAAGGAGTTCTAGTCTGTCACGAGCACAACCACCCACACATTTTGATGCTGCAGATCGCAAATGCTTTCTTCAAACTGTATGATCACTCTTTTTTCTACATCTATACTATGGCGTCTATTGCTAACACAATGCCCAGGCCGGGTGACTACCTACGCGCCGAGGACGATGAAATTGAGGGGTTCAAAGCGAGGCTGAACGAGCGACTTGCACCAGTCGGAACACAATTCACAGGTGAAGGAGTGAACGATGAATGGCAAATTGCGGATACACTTGCACAATGGTGGAGACCCAACTTCGAAACTTTCATGTACCCTTTCATCCCCGCACATGTCACAAGGCCGAAGGAGTGCAAGAAGCTCTACTTTATTCAATTACCACGAAGCAGTACGTTATCCCATAAACTTCTTCGTAGAAGCAACACTAACATGGGTTTGTAGAGGTCCTGAGCGTCCCAAAGAATATGAAGCTTCTCGCAGTCCCACTCTTTGAGCTTTACGACAATACCGCCCGGTACGGTCCCCAGCTGTCTGCCATTCCTCACCTTCTCTCTAGATATAACTTCGAGTTTGTGGACGAGCAAGGCCAGGTGGTCGCTGTAACCCCGGGCGGTGGCCCATTGGATGGCTCGAATCTCCAGACCAAGATCCTAGCTGGAGGAGAGGATGTCAAGATGGAGCAAAATGGAGACGCATCGAGCGAGAATACCCTTTCATGATTGGATGGCGGTGTCATTCTATGGTCAAAAGTCCATTGCAGAGCATCTCCTGGGATGCTGCATTCTTGGAGTCTGGCGTTGAATGCTTCGGTACTATCAGAGTTCCCATCAGCGGAACACGAGGCGCAAGCTCTGATCTGGCGTCCTTGGAAGGGATTTTAAGTAGCTATTTAGTTAATCTGCAACTTCAAATGTTGCAAACGGATTCTTATATGAATGCACTGATTTCCCAATCAGAAAGCTCCCGCCACTTGATAATGTCGTGCAGAAGCAAAAGCTCCCTACTGTGGCCCGAGCTCCGAGGGACAAGCGCCCCGCCATTCACGACTACCTAGGTACATTGTAGAGAGACCCTCACGCCATCTCGCAATGTGAGCCGCTCTTTATCTCAAGAATACACCCGCCCCGGGAAGTCATTCTTGCGAATCAATCATTCTAGCTCTCGACTTCTTGCACACTATGCTGCTCCTCGGCCTCACAGGCTCCATCGCAACCGGCAAATCCACCGTCTCCTCCCTCCTCTCGCGACCACCCTACTCCCTTCCAATCATTGATGCCGACCTCATCGCGCGCCAGGTTGTCCAGCCCGGCACAGCTGGCTACAATGCCATAGTCCGTTATTTTGGCTCCACAACACCCGACCTGCTCCTGCCAGAACATGGCTCGAGCAGCTACCCTAAAGGACCACCACTCAATAGACCCGCCCTTGGACGCAGAGTCTTTGGACAGGGTGAGGAACGTGAGAGGGATAGAAAGGTGTTGAATGGGATTGTACATCCTGCGGTCAGGAAAGAGATGTACAAGCAGATGGTGTGGGCATATCTGAAAGGTCATTGGGCTATCGTCCTTGATGTCCCACTCTTATTTGAGAGTGGATGGGAAAGGTATTGTGGGACGATTTTAGTTGTTGGAGTTAGTGATCCCACAATCCAGATGAGGAGGTTGAGGGATAGGGATGTGCATCTTAGCGAGGAGGATGCGAGGAACCGGGTCCTGAGTCAGGGGAATGTGAAGGAGAAGGCAGAGAGGGCGTTGAGAAGAGGAAAGGGGAGGGGGGTCGTGGTGTGGAATGATGGGGATAAGGAGACTCTGAAGAGGGATGTGGAGAGGGTCATGCAGGATGTGAGGAGGGGGAGTCCTAGGTGGTGGAGTTTGTTGCTTTGGATGTGTCCGCCGCTGGCTGGTATTGCTGGACTGGTCAGTTGGTGGAAGATGAGAAGGGTACAGTTGAGTTGGGAGAAGGAGAAGAAGAAGAGGGAGAAGTCTAAGCTGTAATTAGGCGCACGTTACGGCAGGCACATTGGGACGCTTAGGTAACAGTTCTCATAGACTCCTTTCTTCATTAGCTCCTGTATCCTTTAGTTTATCATTCCTAAGTTCTCTAAATTACTCTAGTTGGATATAGAGATCCACACCATTCCATGTTCATGATGGTAAGCTTTACTAATACGATCAATCAACAAGACTTAGGATAGACAAAACACAAACAGAACCAATTCTCATATTCTAGTCTCCTTTTCTGCACTCTCCTCCAGATTACTGAAATCGAAAAAGGGAAGCGAGGCAGGTGTGCTGTTTGAAAAAGCAACGGCTTTCTCACAGCACAGAAATTCAATCTTAGCTTGAACTTGCTTTTGTATCTTATAGTTCACAAAAGAGGTACTGCTTCTAGCTGCGTCATAAAGGGTTTGTAAATATTGACGAGCACAGGATTGGTCTCCAAGGTGGGCTGCTGTGGAAACGGCTATCGAGCAACGCAGCTGCTGTTTTCAGAACCAAGCTCATTTCTTCCACCACACAACCACTCGAGGCTCACCGACTCACAACACATCCCATATCCCACACAACGCCTACGAAAATACCGAGCACTACATCCCAATACATTACGAACAAGATGAGTGACATCATGAGCTTCATGGACGACTTCGTCGGCATCGAAGACCGAATGCCAAAAGGCGACCACGACCCGCCCAACATCGCCGCCTGGCTCGGGTTCAACAACTACAACTACGACGCCTGGAGCGACGATCGCAGCTACTACGATGACGGCGCGGACCTTCTCCCCCCTACCCCAGGCCGCGCTGGCTTCGGTAAGCCCAATCCTGAGTTCTATGCGAAACGGACACGAAAGCCTGTGTCTATACATTACCATCCAGACGTCGAGAAGGCGGTTTCGGCAGATATTCGTAATACGCTAGAGAATTATTATGCTGTGACGAAGAATCTGAAAATTGAAGTTGGAGGGGATGAAGGGGAGAAGGAGAACAAGACTGTGACGGTGTGGGTCCCACCAAGGATGCCTGACTTTCTGATTAAGGGGAATAATGGGGAGGTTATTATTGTGGATGGTACAGAGGAACCGATTGATTCACGACCGGCTCCGCGGATGCGTCCACCATCGATGAGGGAGAGAGAGAGGAAGCTAGAGCCGGTCCCCGAGTCGATTAGACCAAAGTCTTTGACGTTTGCTAACATGGTCAAACCTATCCCAAGGCCTCGACGTACTCAGAAGCCGCAAGATAATCAATCAAAGCAAGGTAGCGGTTACGTTGGAACCAGTGGAAAGGACAAGTCAGACCACAAAGCTTCTCTGTCTCATCACGTATCTCCCCACGAATCTCCCCACGAATCTCCCCACTTTGAAGAGCGAAGCAGCGCTCACGCTGGAACCAGCCGCAAGGAAAAGTCAGACCACAAATCCTCTCGGTCTCATAGAAGTAGCAAGGAGCACCAGCATAAAGAGAAGAGCAAATACGTTGAGCTACCGCCATGGACATTTGAAGATATAGTCACGAAGCCGAAAACGGTCAATGATGTGCCAGAGGATTACTTCATGAGTGGTGGGCTTGGGTTCCCGTCGCCGAAGGGATCGGTCAAGTCAAGCTCAAAAGCAAGCACTGTGAAGAAGGTGGATGATTTGGATGATGGGAATGGAGTGTTCTGGGATAAGGCTGGCAGTGGAGGAGGTCCAAGGGCTAAGTCTAGCAATGGAGGGAGTTCCCAAGCCAAGTCTGGCAGTGGTTACGCTTCCCCGGATAAGAAATCAAAAGCAGGAGGGTCTTGGGTTGGCAGTGGGAAAGTTGGGGCTGCGTGGAACAATGACAATGGATGGGACGCGTGGAATGACAGTGGAAATGGAGGAAATGACGAGCCAAAAGCTGGCACTGGACAGGGTTCTCGGAACAATGCTGGCGATGGTGATAGTTGGAATAAGGATGGTGGTGGAGGCGGTTCTTGGAACAACAATGGCAGTGGCGGATCGCATAGGAGCGGCAGCAAGCATGGAGGCAATTCCTGGAGCCCCCAAGACAGCAGAGGATCCCATCACAGTCGCAGCAAGAATGGAGGCGATCCTTGGAAAGACCACGGCGGCGCAGGATCCCACCGAAGCGGCAGCAAGCCTGGAGGTGGTTCATGGAATAATGATGGGGATGGCGGGTCGACTCGAAGTGGTGGCAAGCATGGAAGTAATTCCTGGAAAAATAATGGAAGCGGAGGGTCTCACCGAAGCGACAACAAGCTTGGAGGCGGCTTTTGGAACAATGATGGCAGTGGACGGTCCCATGATAGTGGCAACAAGAATGGAGGCAATGCCTGCGATGGCCGTGGAGGATCGAATCGAAGCGGCAGCAAGCACAGCCATCAGGTACAGTATACCAATCCCTATAACAAACTGCTGCGTGGTGCTTACCAGAGAAACCAGTCGAACAGATGGTGTTCTCCAGAACAGCCATCCAGCGTCATGGCACCATCTCTTCGATCCTCAAACTACAAGCTGCCGACCGTTGAGACACTGCCGCCAACGCCAGGAGAGCTGTCTCACAACACAACACCAAAGAAGCGTGTAAGTAAGAATGGATATGATGATGAGAGCTATTGCAATGCGAACTGGGGTGGGATTCCAGTGCGGGTTGCTGATTGGAAAACGCAGTAAGACATATACTTATCTGGGATACGTCCGTACGTAAAGAAATGGTATACGAGGAGGATGAGAGAGGAAAGGGTAGTATGTCATCAAGGCAGAAAAAGGAAAGGATGTGTTTAGCGGTCAGGCCTGCCCTGATGATAGATGTCCTATATCACGCGCCTGATTTGCTGCCACGCCAGGGTCTGTAATAGTACATATGTACATTATGAGTTATCGGCATTGGGATACCCTTCATATTAGCATGCACTCCCATCGTTACAGGCTTGGGCGGCTGCATTCGACCAGAAGTCAAAACGTCTGGAGCCAACAGTCATTGTAGGGCGAACAAATTTGACAATCAACTGTATATCGAGGTCTCACTGTTATACCATACATTGTGATTTATGCAGACCAACCAAAATGCACTGCCGGGTGCATAGCCCGCGAACTCGGGTGCATTCTGCCTCATCGCGGTCGTTAGTAGAGGGATTGTGCATCCATCGCGCGATGAAACGAGCGGCAGTGTGCAGAGTGGATCGAGAAAATAGGATTGCGAGAGGTTGAGTAATATAGCATGGGGAAGACTGCTGAGTGGACGGACGCAGGAATAGGTGTGACGCTTCAAGACGCAATGGATTTGAGAGAACCGCTGTGCTAGGTTGTGAAGCTGCAGAGTGCTGCGAGGCGTGCTACAAAGGGTGCGGCGCGTTGCATAACGTTTTTACGAGCTATACGAGCTTGTTCTTGGCAACCTCATCAAAATGGGCTCACATCAAAAACAACCAAAAATCATCGAAAATAGGCGCAAATAATCAGGATTTTGTGGCTCATTCTATGCGCGGAAATTGTTATTGCCTTGGTGTTCAATGCAGAGCTTTGCCACCCGTACAAAGTAGTCAGGGTGGAGATGTTTGGCCATGTACGACTCCATTGTAGGATCTTTCTGCGAAACTGACTCCACCCACCTCTCTGCCTTTTTCTTTGCCATTTGTGAAGAAGACGTTACAGTGTAGCTATTAATAAATCCTTCCAACCTGCCAAAACAGCGCTCAATTGGGTGTAAATCTGGTGACCAGGGCGGGTGAGGAGCAAACTCAATTTCCTTCTCACGAATTGTATGGCGGAGGTAACGGCGAGCAGCCTGGTGGAGATGAACGTTATCCTCTGTAAGGTAGATCCATGATCCTTGATTCTCTTCCCTGATCGCCTCATAGTACGGAAATACATGTTTCTTTAATATATTTTCAGCGTACCAGATCGCGTTCATACCTTTGCCTTCAGTGTACGTAAAAATCTCGTGCTTAAAGACCTGCTTTGGCGATTTCCTATTATGTAGACCCTTCCTGCCGCAGCCTGGGTGTTTACGACGATATTCGGCGTTCTCAGCTTCAATTTTGTTATTGATCTCCTCCAATTGTTTGTACTCAGGCGTGCCAGGAATAAGAGCCTGTTTTTGCTGCCACTCACAGTGTAACCGGTCTTCTTCATTGGCGGCTATAACCTTAGTTTTCAAGCAATCTTTCTCATCCTTAGATGCAGCTACCTAGGTAATACAGGGCCTTTCGTATGAGCAGGTAACATAGGAGGATGCAGCAGCGCAAATCATAAGAGAGAACCGAGGAGAATCAACGTGTACAGCAAAGTTGTTCAAATCAACATTACGACCTCAAGGCGCGGAGATCTTCTGCTTGCCTCTACAGTTATTAGTGCCTCCAAAAGGCTTTAAAGTCTCGTCATAACAGACGAATATAAGCTTAGGGAAACGCAAGTTGTACTCATCTATCAACCACTGTGAGTAGTCAACTTGCTGCTTCTTATCCTCTTCATCTAGCTTGCTCTTCTTAGGCCGTACTTTTCGAACAATTGCGTAGTCATGTTCAGGATCTCGGTGCTCCTTTGCGACGTTTTCAACCTGCCTCCGGTTAAGTTTGTTGATGCCAACTTCTTAAAGAACTGGGCGAACTGCAGCCACTATTTTCTGGTCCCCTTTGTTAATTATCGCCTTCCGCATTCGACTGGATAGCTCGCTGCCGTTCTCTACCTTTGGTTTCTTACCAGGACGGTCAGATTAAGGAGGTATTGAGGCCAACATCGCGTGAATATCGTCGCCGCCAGCTCGGTTTCGAGCTCGATAGTAAACAGTGCTTGTAGTCGACTCAGGGACCCTAGATCATCTGCTATTTCGCCGAATTTTCGTCCGCTAATTTTCCTGAGGGTAATTATAGAGGCTTACTCCTGTTAGGAGACGTCTGCAGCGCCTGTAGCTCTGCCCTGGGAGCGTTGTGCTGACATGTTGTTAGAGAGGTTGCAGAAACTCGAGATTAACTTCATTTGATGGGGTGCCAAGACCTGAGAGCGAGGCTCTCCCATTGGCTGAAACTTCGCTTAGTAAGGAGGGGAGGTCCTAGGGCCCGTGCGCTCGCAAAAACGTTATGCATCGCGCCGCACCCTTTGTACTGTACAGGAGATATATTAGACAGGCATCCGCGCTGGGAACGAGTGTTCTACTTTCGCACCGCGTCCGCGTTCTGTGGCGCAGACAGCGGTCGTCGAGAGCCAATTGCTGCAGACGCATTGATTGAATCTGCACGCAGAAACTGGAACACCCCCCTGCATGATGGAAGAGATGGGCCCTGGTGCTTCACGAACAACGCGATTTCGCCCCTAAGTCCGTTCAACGCGCTAGCCCGATCGGGGACGCGTCGAAGAACCTCGCACATCTCCGTCCCCCAAATAGACTCCACAGTTCGCCGGCCCTCTCTTTCCTTTTCTCCAGGCTTGCTCTCCTCCAAGTCCTCTTCCTTCTCGCCGTCGTTGCTTGCACCAATTCATCTCTAGAGCCCCCAATTCTTCCTGGAGCCCATATCAGCTTCGTTGCTGTGACGACTTAGCCTTTTGCCCCGTCTCGACATATATTCCCCGCATTCTTCGACCTCAATTCTTCTGCATTATTGGATCTTCTTGTTTTGCACGATTGTTTAGTGTACCAGTCTTCCGAACCTTTTTCATCATTGCACGTGGGAATCTCGTTCATCTGTCATTCTTCGTAAACATTGCAGCAAACATGGCTCTCTCTACGCGCCAGCCCTTTGCCGAGCTCGGGAGCCCAAGACTCCAGTCTCTCTCCAGTGCTAAGAACAGGCAGAATGGTAAGTTCTGCAAGTCAATAGCTCTGGAACCAGCCACTAAATCCCAATCTATCAGCTATCACACCAACCTTCTCGTCCCCGCTCAAGCACACTCAATCCACTGGCAAGCGCCGATATGACGCCTCGGCATTTGAAGAACAAGACTCGGAGAACATCGACCCCTCTATCTTCAACTCCCCTACGAAACGCTCTAAAACCGGTGACGGACTGTCAAAGCCATCTCAATTCTCCCTGTTAACAACTTCTCCATCCATACCGAGCCAATCAATCACTGCTTCACCCTCAATCCCCTCCGTCCGTAAAGCCCTCTCTTCGACCAACACCAGCGTCTCAACGCCCATCAGCCTCAGCCGCGGATCTCCCAAACACAAGCGTATCGGCCTCCTCTCCAAACGTCGAACCTCCAGCTCCCCATTCCGACGTGTCGATCCCCCATCCTTCTCTCAAAGCAGCCCAGCCCTCCCCTTCTCTATCGATGCAGCTCTCTCCGGCACCATTCCAAACTACACCCCAAAGTCCGTCAGTGCACCATCTCATGTCTCAACGCTCGAGGAATCGATGCCCAAGTCCTGGTTCTTCGACATCCATGAAGATACACTGGAGCAGGAAGCTACCAACTTGATGGAACACTCTGCTCAGGTGCTCGACATTAGTTCTGATGATGATTGTGAGACGAAGAGGAAGAATGAGGAGTTGGAGAGGGGAAAGGAGAATATCCCCCCACCGGACTTTTTTGCAGCGCCTGCAAATAGGGAGCAAGCTGCTGAAGCAATGGAGGATGCTGAGCCTGTGCTAGATGCTTCCCCTGAGCATGTTAAGATGCCGCGACTGAGGAAGATTGCACAAGATGCTATGGATGAGGATCGCTCGCCGCTATCTGACCTTCCGGCTGCGGAGTTCTATGGTCCGGGATTGGATGCTACGTCTTATGTTACTGTTGATGTGACGATCGAGAAACCGTCTGGTCTGTCCAAGGAATTCGATTTCGGTGTTGCAACGCCAAAGAAGGAGGGTGTAAAGGAAGAGTCTGAAACTGTTGATGCCCCGATTGTAGACCCACGGGCAGAGGAGCCGATCCAGATCTTTGCCGATGAGACCGCTAGTGCTGAGGTCCCGGCTGTCTCCCAGGAGGAGATGCCGGTTGTCACGGAAGCTGTGTCGGAGCCCGTTGAGACACTGAGCGAAGTCACGCCTTGATTGGTGTCATGGCTTGAGCTGAGATCCTCTTTTGTACCCTGACATGCTCGTCACCTCATCCCGCCGCTTCGCTCCAGCAACGACTCTCTAGCCCTACTGTTATGAAGATGTCGAGAGACCAGTTGTCCCCACTGTCGAAACAGGAGCTTTCCTTCCCATGCGCGTGTGAGTGGGGATAGGCTCTTTCCTTTCGGCAGGAAGGTGGGCTGGACTTGACAGTGTCTTCATGATCCTAGGACTTGGATGAGCTGCTGCTAAGCAGTGGTGTGGAGATACGGATGCATGGAAGGGGGGTTGCGGTGCTAGACTGCTGTGCTTGGACTGAGATTGGCTTGACAATGCATCGTTGCTGGCTGCCTACACTACCTTCCCTACCTACTTTATACTCTCATTAACCACATACGTAATACTTTCGCTTTCTGATTACTGGGTTGAGTATTGGCGTCACAGTTTAGGGTCTTAACTTGGTATGGTCTGATTTAGTTTTGGCTCTGTCCACTGCGAGGCGTTTCGGGGAACAGCAATGTTTGGGAATACCTTGTCTTTGGTCGTCTCTATTGCGAGGTCCTGGCTTTTGCGAGTCAATCTGAATCCCATTGCAATTTTGGGCCTATGGTTCATGATTCAAGTGATGTGAAGTCATATATTTCTTTTATTTATTGTCTTTCTGCCGACGAACATTCTCAAATTTCCCACTCCGGTTTGGAAACTCATTCTATTCTCGGATCAAAACAGTCTCGATACGAAAGTTCAGAACATGAGTATTAAGATCCTTGAGCATATATATATTAGGTTTCCATGCCTCCGATGAGTTTTAGGAGAATGGTTCTGGGTGCTGAGACAGGGATTGTGACGACAATGAGGTGATGTATAGGAAGAGACAAGGTCACAGGCATGGACCACTTTGTGATGGACTATATTTCGCTTGACCTCTCCCGTTCTGTTGGGAGTATATAAGGTAAGAATAAGCTGTACACTCCTAGCAACGACATCTCAAGGTTTTGTGCCTTAGATTTAACGACTTCAAAGAGATTTGAGAGCTGAATTCCAGATGTGTTGACTGATATTTTAACGGCAATACAGTAGACGGAATCAGAACAAGGACTATACCTAGTCTTAGGCTGTTTCCTCGGGAACCGTTGGTATAGTCCTCTGACTTCTATCCTGTAGAGAGTGTATTAGGCGGGAACAAGCTATAAACTAGAGTACCCCCCCCCCGCAAACTATCCAGAGCTTTTTTCCATCCTAGGATTCTGAGACCGTGAACTTGTGTCTTGCTACTCCCCATTTTCGATTCATATTCTTTTATTAAGTTATTTATCCAGGGCACTGAAAAGGGGGTATGATAAAAGAAAGATCTGCTATTACGCTTCCCTAGAGAACAGAGTAGATATAATATGCTGAGCTGCTGGCAGGATCATACATTGAGCTATGAAGGTATGGACCAATTGAGAGGTTTTGAATACAGGGGGTTGGTGGACGGTGGGATGGAAAGCTATGTCGTTACTCTTTGTTTTAGAGTGCTGCTTTTTGGGCGGTTTGCGCGTACAAAGAATTGTTTGAGGCGTTTGAGAGGTGGGAGGAGGAATGTTAGGGGATATAGATGGAAGAAGGATGTTCAACGGCGAGTTTTGAAGGTCAGTTTTTGGTTATAGGGTGGAGCGGAATAGATTGTTTGGGGTTAGATGTGAAGTTCACGTAAGACCAGGGACGGATATGGGGATGGGGATTGCATGTGGGATGAGAAATGGAGGATATGAAGGATAAAATAGGTATATATATTTAGAAAGGAGAAAGTCGGTTTCGAGGTAGCTGGTAGTGGAAATAGGCATGCTTGTGAACTCCCTTCATCTTTTATGGCAAATTGTGGGTAGCAGCCATCCTTGGGAGTAGCAGACAAAGACATTCTTCTAAAAACAATGACAGTCTCTGATAATAGAATTGTTGTCTCGTTAGCTGTTTGTAAGAAACAACTTTTCGTCATAGATGAAAAGTACACTCCTGCTAACGTCATTCCGAGATTTTGGTAACCTCATATCCTGGATTTTAATGCCTACAAAGAGCCTTGCGAGACTAACGTAGATGTCGTAACCGAGTCGAGATCTCTACCCACGGCCTTCGTTGCACTACCACCTTTTTAAGATTCTCTGTCAGCCTCGTCGCAGCCTTATCAAACCAGAACCACGCAGGGCATCAAAAAATTGGCACTCAGAAGCATACCGTGGGCAGCAATCTCCCACCAATCCTGCACGTCGCGTGATGTTGCCAACAGAATCGTATGAAGAGCTAGGAAAAGGTACAATGACAAAGGGATTTTGACTACAGTAAGTTCGTCAATAGTAAGGGTCAAGGTAAAATTCTAAGTGTTGTTTTTGGTACGCCACCTGTTCTGTGCCTCATGTGAGAACCACTCACCTACATTAAGAATGGGTAGAGGTAATCCAAAACCTCCTCAAACGGTTCTTGGAGCCCCTGCCCAGCCCTCTTTCAGTTATCCTGGGAGGATTGGAATCAGGATCATTTAGCAGGCGGTAAAACAAGTAAGTTGTAAAAGTGTAATAGAATTATTGTTAAAGAACACTTTCCAAAAAGGTATTCTATAGGAATTTTATACGAGAAAGGGGGGTTTCAAGGACCGTTTAGGAGGTCCGTTGCCTCCAACCAAGGAGTCACTGGGAAAACTCCTTAGCAGGAACATTGGAAGCGAGGTTTGAAAGACGATAGCTTTTCAACCCTGCAAGCTTGATTCGTGGTTGTCACGTGGTTGGAACGATCCCGCGGCCTGCCCCGCGTCGCGACTTGGCAATAGCTTACATAATTTTCGTCACGCGCCAGCCAAGCGAGTCTTGGCACGTTCGAGCTGTTACATCAGCTCCATTTCCTCTTTCCTTTTTCTTTGCGACAACCCAACAACAACAACAACGCCGTGGACCACTACGGCAGTAACAATGGCTAATACAAATCCAGGAAATCTCACGGTCGCAACGACCCTCCTTAAGTTGCACTTCGCACAACCCGCAGGCCACCTCAACAGCATCGAGCGTGACAAAACGAGGGGGTTCCTCGCCCGTCTTGCAGAATGCATTGATCATTCCACCCGCGCCAGAATTCAGGTACCTAATTGAATGAGTTTTGATATCTATCTGTGAAACAACTAATAGCCATATGATCTAGTTTTGCAAGACCTGGATCTTAGATCATGTAGTCATATCGTCAACCCGCGTTGATCACCTCGGTCGATATTTGGTCGCGCTGTCGCAAAGCTTCGAGCCAATTCCCGAACAACCGGACACAAAATGGGGCAGCGATTGTACTGTAAATGGCCGCCGACTCCGCCTCCTCTTCATTGTCTACGATACGTTGCATCATGACAAGTTCCACACGGGCTCCAGGGGCAGTTTCGCGACAGATATCCAACAGTATATCCCTGCTCTCGTCAAGCTCGCCGCGTCTGCAATTTTGGTCAAGGGATCTGGGCTCGAGGAAAAGTTCTTCTCAGTCCTCAGAGGCTTCGAGAGAAGCCACTTCTGGGGTATCAACTTCACCCTTTCAACTCGAGATGAGGCACACACTGCCCTTGCGCTCGCGCAAAACTCGGAGCAAAAACCTAAGGTCCAATATACCCTCCCTCAACGTCACGGCGATACAAAGACCGCTTGGTATAATCTACCGGTAGGCAACACGCTCCATCACCTGCTTCGAAATCCAGACGAACCCATCCCGGTCAATGCCCTGAGGCCGGTAAATTTCCAGGCTGGTCCGGCAGACCCGGAGCTCGTACGAGACGTCGACAATTTTATGGAGGACGTAGAACGGATGTACAACCACGAACGCGACGAAGAGGAAGCCGTAGACTTCGATGAGCTTGGACAAGAAATTCAGAATGGCCAGACGAAACGCAATTACTATGGATGGTCAGTGAATTTCTGCAACGAGATTAAAGAACATGGCGTCCCGGCAAAGGTGGCAGAGACGAGAGCGAACGGCCGCTCTAGTGTCGGCAGCAATGACAGCAGAGACAGACAAGGAACCTACGAACGACGTCGGTTTTCGTCTTCTGAATACGAGCGCGACCGTGGCAGAGACAGTCGCTCAGCTTCGAGGCAACCATCTTACAGTAGTCGTGGCTCAGGATCCCGATCTCGTTCTCGATCACCTGCTAGACCGGTCGAAGAGTCATTCACCCGCCGCGACCGTTCGGAGGGTAGTCGCTTCTCGTCTTTACCGAATGACGGCCCGCCTCGACCCCAGCACTATACCCCAGCGCTGCCTCAGCAATCTGATGCCCCCCACGATATCGTTCTAGGACCTCCAGGCATGCCGATGTTCAACATACCTCCGCCACCGCCTCCTTCCAGTGTGTTGTTCCCCGGAACTGTTCCCCCTCCACCACCACCGCCACCTGTTGGACCACCTGGATCTTGGAGCCAGTCACCAACACCCTTTCAAGGTCACCAAGCGAGCTATGGCAACAACTACGGAGGCCACAACCAAGGCAATGGGTTCAACCATGGTGGCCAGAATCCATATGGCCACTCTCAAGATCAGCGCGGCGGTTACTGCAATTACAATCTGCAGCAGCACCATGGCAGCTACAATCAGAATGTCGGCTATACTCAGCACCAGCGCGGAGGTTATGGTCAGATCGGTTCCTACCATCAGAGCGGAAGTTACGGGCAGTCTGGTGGCTACAATCAGCGCGGAGGACAGAACAGCGGCTACGGTCCCCGTGGTGGCTCCATGAACTCCTACAATCAACGTGGCGCTCGTGGCAGGGGCAATAGACGTTAGATTACCTACGTCCAAGGCCTTTTCAGAGCGGCTAGGCTTTTAGGTAGGGGTGCTTTCTTGCTAAATTTAGCTTCAAAATTAAAGGTTTCTTGAGTTTTAGGGATAGTGTATGGAAAAGGTCGACCCGGGTTCTTGGGATATAATGCATGGCGATAGCGATGGTAGACCCTCTTCTCCCAGTAGATACCCAAATTCACAATACCAACTTCAAGGTTCTGGTTTGGCCTTGTGAACGTGATGCTTATGTTCTGTCACTACATAGTAGAGATAAGGTAAAGGGCTTTCTCGTGGAACCCCATCTCCCGTTGAAGGCCTCCAGGCTGCTGCATGGGCACCCAATTCTAGAACTGTATAGTAGGTTGTAGTCCTCATTACCCCGGGAGGGGAGTACCGGGAACCCTGATGGCCAAGTTTGTCCTTTTTGCTTGGCTAGCCTTTGCCCTCTACTAGAGACTTTCTGTCCGCCTCTGTTTTCTGCCCTTCCTACCTGCAACTTATCTCTGCGTAGAAGTACAATGTGGATGTACCCTGACCTCATTGCTAGTTGAATTCGATATCTCTTCGATTATAGACCCAAAGTTGGCATTGTAACGCTCCTTATTGCCCCAAAATCCCTGTTTGCATTGAGAAATAGGCGTCTTTGGAGGTGGCCTACACTCTATTGCGTCATCCTATTGTGCATACTATTGTGTGCCCTGCGTGGCAGGATAGTGAGACACGAAGGTGCGAGAATCCAGTGTGAATGGCGGTGGATCTCAGCGCCTTATTTATGAATCGGCCTCCCACCCTCACTTCAACTCTGCACTTTCCTCCACAACGCACGAGTTTCTCAGTGCTCCTGTAGCCTCTTGTCAGTTTACTCAGAACTGCGACCAGCCGCTAGCATCACCCCTCTTCTCAGCAAAGCACCTATCTCATCCCGCCAACTCACGACCTTCTCACTACTTCATCATCTGGTGCTGCACTCGTCAAGAGGACAAAAAAAGGGTACGCAGGCGGTGTTTGCAGTACAGTTTCCAGGTGAGTCTGCTTTATATCTCAATACTATCTCGGTATTCACCCCTCTATCTCATTGGCTCGGCGCCGTCGGCGTTCTCACAAGTACGCGTTTGGTGGGATGTTCAAGCTTTGACCAGTTGCATGGCCGGCTTCTTCCGCGCCAGCTTCGCTGCGTAGACACTCGACTTTGTCGCATTCATTCTCCATGCCTACCTCGCCTTGGTGAAACTTCCTGCTAACCATGGACTCTTCTTTCAGTCTTCATCCATCTCTGTGCGGTTACGCCGCATAATGGCGCCTTCTAGCACTAGAAATTTGAAGCGGAAGAGACAAACGAATGCGACCGCGAAACAGAAGAGATCAAGATTCGACGAACCATCCCCAGACCCAGAACACCGCACAAAGGAAGGCGAAGGTGAAGGTAGTCAGCAGGACTACTGGAAGGCAAATTGCATCCTTCAAGAGACGAAGACGAAATACCTCATTGAATGGGCTGGTGTAGACCCTAGCACTCGTAAACCATATGAGCCGACTTGGGAGCCGAAAGCGAATGCTAACAACGATCTGAAAGAGGAGTGGAAACAGAAGAAATCTGCGAAGAAAGCTGCTGCGAGGGCAACTCCAAAAAAGAGCGCCCAAAAAAGCGTTGGTCGGAAGGCGAAGGAGGTTAAGAGCTCCTCAATTCCTTCGACGCCAGCACCATCTGCCCCAAACGGTGCCTTCGTGAACGAGACACCTCTTTCAACAGAGCCGTCCACTAATACCTCACCAATTGCCCCTCCACCTCAACCCGGACGAGCTGCCCTGTATGTGCAAGTAGAGCCACCAAGTGACTTTGATCCGGCCGATTACGAGCGCTTCTCCCAGCTTCCTTTGACACAGCCGTCTTCCCAGCCAGACCCGCAGTCCTCCGCTCTTCACGTAGAGGATCCCAATAGCTCTCTCACCCATAATTCTCCGACTCCCGCCTTTGTCTCTACCGGTATTGTCCCTGATTCGCAAAGCCTACCAGGCTCATCCAGCTATATCCCTTCCACGCAAGCTGCCTCAGGTTCGAACCAGCGACAAAGCTTAACGACAACAAACGGCACCAACGAGGCGAGCGACACAAATAAGGAGGTATGTTTCTGGCTCCAGCTTTTCGAATCTCGCGATCAAACGGTTTCGCTGCTGTTTGCTAATGCCTTGATATCTAGGACAACAGCGCTTCCGCAGTATCTGCCGCCGAACGTTCTCCTTCAGCAAGCTCGCCCGCTCCTGTGCCCGAGACGGACCCTATCGAAAATACTGATAGCTCTTCTCAACCGGAGGTTCATACGAGTGAGGATACGAGTGCAGGCGCTGTTGCAGAGCATTTTTCTCCAGCCCCCCTTTCTCACCAGACAGTCGAGCGAAGCCACTCCACACCTCCAAGAGAAGCGAGTCTTGGAGCCGTTGCGGAAGCAAACACGGCACTGCAGAATATAACCCAGGAAGAAAGTATCAGCCGTCGTGATTTCGCACAGATATCCCAAGGAGAGACGGTGAACCCAGTTGCAACACCCGAATTCCAACAAAGCAATCATTTGCAATCTGCTGGACCGCAAAGCACTCAACAGGAACAGCACGCGCAGGTAGTGCCCGAGGACTCGTATTTGAGCACGCAGGACGAGTTTTCCGAAAGCATTCGACCTACGACAGAGGTCTTCGAGGCTTATCAGGATATCAAGCGGCATAATTCCGTACCAGAGAACGGCACAGACTCTTCGCGATCAAGACAAAACCCTTCGCATTCCCTCATCTCCGCGGGAATACGTCCAAATTCACAATCCGTTGACCACTCTTTACCACCTCCTCGAGGACCCTCACATTCACTAGGTACCATGGACTCGAACGCTCCTCCTAGACCACAAAACCCCGTCAACTTCTCTTCTCTGTCAGCAATGAACGTGCGCGAATCGAACGACGCCGAAGAATTTGGAGCGCTATTCGATGCCCATGTCGCGAAGGCACGGGCAGAATCAGCTTTTGCCCCTTCAAGAAGGGTGCTCCTGACACAGTCGCCTGCAGGAGCTAGTACAAGATCTCCATCTACGATCCCCGACCGAGTGCCACAGCAGCAAGTACCTACATCGTTGAGAACAACTGCCCTGATCAACTCCACCACAGCGGAGGCTGCACCTCCTGTCACTTCCCCATTAGTCAATCTGTCTGTTCCTGCAGATAACGTGAGCGATGTCGACGATACAGCCAGCCTGCTAAATGATGACCTTCAGCTCCTGCCTGAAGAATATATCGTTCCTCTGTCGATGGAGGGAAGACAGAAGAGCATGTACATCAATCAAATTAGGCGCGAAGAAGAGCTGTTAAAGAATTTCCTGGAAGAACCCGACGGCTTTGGTCAAGTGCCTGAGCTGAACGAGCAACTTCAAAAGCTCAAGGCAATTGAGACACATATTGATCTCTTAATCTCTGAGACTGAGATCTCGTCACAAGTAACCGGTGCGTTAACACAAGCCATGTGGGACTTGGAGAACTGTGTCAAGTTCAGATTTCTTGCCGCACTTATCGATTCGTTGAGGAAAAGTGAGATGCACCTTCTGGTCGTTCTGGAGAAGGAGGGTCGGATCTTCGATATACTGGAGAAGTTCTTCCAGGGAAAGTACCTCAACTATAGTTACCCGGCGAAAGGTCGCAAAGCCAATCTATCAGATGTTGAAGGCTCCCTGACGATTACCGTTCTCGCACACGACTCCAGTCCGGTCGTGCGTCCTCCCAACGCCATCCTTTGTCTCGATGGGACTCTAGACTCCGCACAAATTCGTAAGCAGAAGTGGGCTGTGAATCCTGGAGGTCCAGCCGTGCCTATCATTCACCTCGTTATTCCAAGGTCTGTGGGACATATCGAACGCTATATTCCTTCCACATTGAAATCTACAAAGCGGTTGCACACAATATTTGCTAGTTTGAGTCAAATCAGCTCGGAAATTGGTCGTGCGATGGTGGAAACACCTAGTGCGCCTGAATCAGCGGAACTGGTGGCAAACTTCGTGACTACTTATGAGGAGAATGATGGACAGGCGGAGTGGCCTTTGCCTTCGATCGGGAGCATTAAGGAAGTTATCGATTATCAGTCGCAGCAGTCGCAATTCTCGGTTGGCTCACCTGTACATGCTTCTACACCGTTTTCGAAGCGACCTTTGGTAAGTAATCTCAGTTTTTACATTGCTATGGAATGCTAATTCAAGTCAGGATGTCGAGGAGCATCTAGATCCAGCGAAGAGAATACGCATGACACCACAACCGCAAGCAAGCGGAACCGTCGCCGATAGTACGCACATCAGCGATTCAATACCAGGATCGTCACAGAAAATCTCAAAACTCCAAGCGCTGCTGGAGGAGACGCAGCAAGCGCTGAAACAGAAAGAAGCAGCATTCAAAGCTAGTGAAAGGCACAGCCGCCAGTTCGAAGCCACCTTGAATCGACGCCAAACAGAGTTCGAGGATCTGACGAGGAGATGCCTAATGCTCCAAGAGCAGCTAGAAACCGCTAACACGCGCGTCGAGAGAGCAGATAAAGAGAAGGTGATTAAGCAGGAGCAGTACGAAAGAAAGTGTGCCGAAGTTCAGGAAGTGAAAGCCCAGCTCGAACAACAACAACAAACGAACCTTGCATCCGACGACGAGAAAGTCGCAGAAATCACACAACTCCGTCTCGATCTCGCAGCCTGCAAACTCACCGAAGAAAAAGCTACAAAGCTTGCCAAAAGCACAGAAGAAACCCTTGGCTATGTCCGCGAACAATACCAGAACGCGCAATCCATAGCCGCTGAATACGCCCAAGCGAACCAGCTCCTCCAATCCCAGGTCGCGAAATTAGAGAAGAAGGCATCGGGCGAGGCGGCGCGTCTCAAGCAAATCCACCTCGAAAAAAATCACGAGACGATGGTTAAGATGAATGACCAGCTGAAGATAAGAAAGGGACATTTGGAGCGATTACTAGAGAGGAAGGAAGATGAGATCTCGCGGTATAAGAATGGGAAGGGAGTTGGTATGGGTACGAGGGCCGCGAGTGTGCCGAGGAGTCCTAGGGTTGGGGGCGCGAGTGGGAGTCGTGCTGCGAGTCCGGTTGTGGGTGGACGGGATCGGGTTAGGGATTTGAGGAATGGTTGAAAGTGTTGGTAAGATGGAGGTTAGGGGTCTCTGGAGAGCGGTTCTGAGTATGTGATTTCGTGCATTTGGCGATTAAGATTTGGGAGCATGGGTTTTGATACCCTTAGATTTCCCTTCCATGGTATGCTGCATTTTGGGTGGGTGTGCCTGGATATCTACAGTGTAGGTAGGCAAATTCTTTTGGGAGATGATTTCATGAGAATTTTGGTATCAAGGTTTCGGTTGGACGAGGCTTATGGAAAGGATACTGTATTTTGAGAGCCTGAAATAGTCAGCATAACCTTCCACCTCACAAAGTGCCACAGTGTGTTCTCAATATAAATCTCTGTAGGTCCAATCTCCGGAGAAGCCCCACATCATGAATCCCTGGATTACACTTTGAAACATACCTATATAGGAAGCTTTGCAAAAGAATGTGGATCACTGCAGCAGAAGCGGATGCATGCATCCTATCATGATGTCAGACATCGCAAGGGTGACTTGCGACTGTTAAGTAGGGGATTATTGCGAAGAAACAATAATTTCAAGTTGCTTTCATATATACGCTCATAAGATGTTCTGCACAATTACCCGAAGACCCATACGCCTGACCTTCAATATTTCTGCCCGTCAATGACTTCCAGCAGAATATCCTCCCAGGTTGGCTCCACAGTCGCTGGGGACTCCAGCAAAGCGTAGTCTGGATTCGATGCCGTACTGTCACCTTGGCTATTGTAGCTTGCAGGTGTTTGCGTATCAGTAACAAAGACCGATTGAGCCCTTTCATATGGTCTCATGATATTGAAATAGCAAATGTGAGAAGAGGGAGACTACCAGCAACGGCGGAATAGATCCAGAGAACTTTTCCAAGGTTTGGATGTGAAGACGTCGTCGCTGATATCGAAGAATGGCGTACTGAAAAATGTCTAGTAGTAGGAATGATCAGTATGCTTTGGAAAGGAAGAATATGATTACTAACCACTGCGAATGTCCGGGGAAGATAGATTATGGTCAGGTATGCGAGCTTTTATATACCTTGAATATCTCTACGGGATGCTTCGGCTAGTGCTTCGACGTGCTCGTTTCCTTTTGCACTGAGCTCTGCTAGACGTCTGTGTGTGATTGTATTTGTGCGGACGTATTGGCTGTTGTTGATTCCAAACATGGCCTCAAGCTAGATCATTCCACAGTTAGTAAGTTGAAACATCATGGAGGAAGGTGAGATTTGCAGTATCACGTTGCATTCTTACGGCAAACAGTCTCAAATCGTATCAGTCCCTTCAGTCTTCCGTAAAAGGAATGAATCACTTGGCGCATTGGCAGAGTACCAGAGGATCCCAAGGCAGTTCCATTCTGCTAACAGCCCTCGCAGTTCCTCTGGGTCACGATTTCAACTGCATCCACGAGCCGAACTTGTCGATCACCGTTCGTTAATGTTTCGCTACAGTCTGAAAGCTATTTGTCACTCATGATCGTTGGTTTCGATTCATTCATGGTCGTAAGCTTGATTTTACATCAACATGGATTCTGGAATTATCAAAATGGAAGAGTCGCTCAACATACCAACTTTTCGGTTCTAAAACACCAAAACCCAGATTCAAGGCATAATGAGGGTATACTGAGTCAATCAAAAATAGTTTGAAACTTCAACTTTTCTAAATGAGGGTCGAGTTCGAAGGGGAATTCGCTCTTATACTTTTCGAGGAGACCGTCTACTCGATGCTGGAATGGTTCAGGGGTGATGAGAAGCGTGCGAAGAAGGTTTTCGTTTGAAGACTCGCCGACGCCGAATATGGCTCACATCACGCCGTCTCCATGTTGGTGGTAGGCCGTGTGTATATATGCCATGGGAATGGTGAACCAAGAGTAATCAATCTTGTCGACTACTTGTCGATGAATTTTGTTCCACACTCATCATCGGGCTCCGGTAGAACATTAGCCGCAGCGAGTGTGTGACGAGCAGTTCGAAATTATCAAGGGTGACCTTCAGCCGCGAGTCTGCTGTAATAACGGCAATGTCTCCATATCCCTCATTTGCTGCATCTTCCAAAATCTTGCAAGTATTCTTCGAGCGAAATGGGATCTAACTGTGAGCTGCTGTACACCATCGCAGTGGTAGTGTCGCCGAATCTTTGCTTATGCTTTCGGATTTCAGCGCTGTAGTCCGGTGGGGCTTAGGAAATCCATTGACGGTGAGTTAATACGGATGAAGTCATAGAATAGCAATGCCAAGGAAAGTAGACGAGCGAGTATAAATGCTTCAGACGGGCATGGTCATTCGGAGAGGACTTTTATTTGATTTTCTTACAATAATATATTCATGGCTTAGAACAGAAAACAATGTTAATGATGAGACACAGAAACGGGGAAGTTGGAGAGGCCATTGAAAAGGAACAGCATTGTTCAGCGGAGTCCACCTCGTACGTTTAATTCGCCTGGTTGAGCGAGATTCGCCAATTGGTTCCCAAGGGGAATCAATTTTGTGATGAATTTTATTGCGGCTAAGTTGATCGACTGGAGGGCTGAAAAATGATATTGGAATGGCATGGGCAGAGCCTCATACCCTTATTTGAGCTTGCCCAGACATACATAGGCACACAAGACGATGGGCATATCAAACGGGACTGTAACATTTGCCCTTACCGTACAACGTTACGTTTCGGTTCAAGCTTCTTTAGCTGCACCCCAAAACTAGTAGCTGTGGAGCTTGCTGCGGTCGTGAGGGCTGTTGTGACGGAAACCTGAACGTGGTGTTGGATGTATACCATTGGCATCTAACAAACACAACCGGGCTATGGTCAGGTGAACATGAGTCTTCGGCAGAGAAAAGACGATCACCTTCAGATTGAATATGAGCGAGCCATGAGTGTCGAGGTTACAAGTACCCTTCGCCCTAAACCGGCCTAAGTGTCCCGCCAAGCACCGTCCGTTCTCCTCACCTATCAATTCCCCCGTCCAAGCTCCTCAAACCATGACCTCCGCAAACGACGCCATAAACGACGAAATCACTTCCATAAACTCCATCTTCGACTCCGACACACTCTCCCTAATCTCCGACGATGCCACGCTCTGCGCCCTCCGTCTTCCCTTCCTCCCTTCCATAACCTTCCGCATTGAGTTCCCCACAGACTATCCCGACGCACCACCGTCTATCCTCGGCACCCAAACTGTCGGCGATGACCTCCAGAAAGGCGTCGGCAAGCAAATTGTTGATATAGTTCGAGATGTTTTATCACAGATGTATCGACCGGGTGAAGCTTGTATATACGATCTATTGGAAGAATCACGAGAAGCATTAGAGAAAGCGGAAGAGCAGGGGACATTGCATCTCCATGACCAGCAAGCAGAAAGCCCAGCAGATGAAACCACACAAGTACCTGGAACGAAATTAGATGTAGATCTAGGTCCTGAACCCCCCTGGACCCTCGCCCCGCCCATCACAGAGAAAAAGAGTATATTCGTCTCCCGTTCGGCCCCTGTGTCTTCCCCCAGCCAAGCTAAACAGTACGTCAAACATCTGCTGGCGACGGATAAGAAAGCGGCGCGCGCAACCCATAACATCACGGCATGGAGGATTCGAGGTCCGAATGATACGAGTTATCAGGACTGTGATGATGATGGGGAGACGGCGGCGGGAGGAAGGGTGCTGCATTTGATGCAGTTGATGGATGTGTGGGATGTTATGGTTGTGGTTACGCGGTGGTATGGGGGTGTGCTTTTGGGGCCGGATCGGTTCAGGATTATTAATGCGGCGGCTAGAGAAAGTTTGGTGTTGGGGGGTTTCGTGGAGCAGGAGGGAGGTGGGAAGGGGGGGGAGGGGAAGAAGAAGGGGAGGAGGTAGGGATGGCGGGGGGGTGGTGGTTGGTAATCATGCAGGTGCGTTGGAGGGACGTGGGATTGGGCTTGGAGATGACGAGGCAATGTGGAGATGACATTTACACGCTAATATATATCAGAGGCTATGGACATTTCTAATCCAATGTCCAAATATGAAATTTGTTAAATTATAATTATCTACATAGATCCACAGCACCAAAATAGATTCTTCTTACTTCCATCGATCCTATCTTCCCCCTCTAATCCATATTTCGCTGCGGAATGTCCAGGCCCCCATCTCATAACTGCTCATTGCGTTATACAATGAGAAGCAACCGGAGGCATCGGTGGTATGGGATGAAGCGAGGGATCCCTATTCGGCTCGGGCAAAGGATCTTCCCTCATAAGCTTGAGCAGCGTTTTCTTCCGTTCGGGTTTCTTTTCCTCCAACCATAGCTTATCGAGTCGCTGAATCGTTGCCACTCTCTCCTTCTCCAACGGCCACCCCTCTTTTGGTACCATGAGCTCCTTATCAACTCCATGCACCTTTGGAATCGGTATATTCTCCCCAGTGTCCGGATCGACATATCCATACATAACATAGTCCAGTAAATCCTTCCCAATACGTAAGCCTCTGCGAATACCCTCCTTAATAACCAGATCCAGCGCCGATTCCAAGCGTATATTTTCCGTGAAGTCGACCGTAGGATTCCAACCCTCCTTACTCAGAATCCCCCAATACTCTTCCGGAACCCCATTCTCAATCTCGTCCGCAAGCCAGGGATGATTATCGGTGTCTAAGTCCGCGGTAGGATATGTGTGGATAACCATTTCGTAAACTTCATCATACGTCGTCAACTCCTTCCCCACCAACACATTCCTCAGCGTCGTCAAACTCTTCTGCATCAACAGCATGTGACTCAACTCGCAAATACCCTGTCCCTCAATCGGACACGCGAATCGCATATCCAGCTTCACCACAAACAATTGGAATAGCATGATATCTTTGTCTCTCCAAATCCTCGTGTCTCGTATGAAGATATTCCGTGTAGCCTGTGAGGACAGCTCCATAAGCACCCAATACTTCATCAACACCATATTCATCCCCCTCGGCACCCGGTGTCCCTCCATCGCCAACCGCGTCAAAATTTCATCGACAATGGCATCCCGCCACAACACTAACTTCACCCACCGGAACGAAGGTATGTCGCGCGCAAGGTGGGGCCGACCGTCCATGGGCTTGAGAATCGGATCAGAAATACATAACTCTGGAAACAAGAGCCAGGAAAAGACGAACGCGGAGCCAGGAGCATGGTAGTGGGCGTAGTCATGGACGATTGAGACAGAATATTTGTTGGCGCGGTAGTGGAACTCTTTGCTTATGGCGTAGAGATCCATGAAGGTTTGTGGTGGGAGCCGCATGGCGAATTGGAAAAAGAGGTTTGGGTGCCGGATGATGGATGTGAAGATGTTGAAGGGGGCGTTTAGCGGTTGCGGGCGGGATTGGATGGATTTAGGGCTTAGGTAGGGAGACCATAGTGGGTGTAGGTCAGTGAGTCGGCGGCGATTTCGGCGTAGGATTTGCGGGCTGGTGTGGTGTGTGGGAACATTGCGAGAGTTCGTAGCATCTTGCTCGAGGTCGCTGACTGTGCGCTTGTTTTTGTCCTTACTCGGAGTCCCAGTAGTTGTGATTGAGCTTACTTGTGCTTGGGAAAATGACCATGATGGCTGGCTCGTGAAGCTGGCTGCTGGGGTCGGTAGGCCGTAAGGGGGTTGGGTAATAGAGGACGGAACATTACGCTTGGGCAAAAAATCGTCCGATGCGGTGTCCTTCATGGGAATGTTGTTGTTCGGTGGTTGGTTCGCCACGTTGTTCTGTATGGTGAAATGCGGAACTTAAAGCAGGTTAGGGGACTGAGGAATAGAACTTGCCTAGGAAATAGGCTTTTGAGCAGGCCATTGTGGTTAAATATGGCAGAGAGACAGTGACGTAGAAACAATAGGAAGGCACATTGCCCTAGCGTGCCGAACAGATAATCCGGTCCGAGAAAAGGTGAGTGTAAATCATGCCAGCACGGGAGACCTTTGGCTTAAATGCTCGAGAGGTGGGTCACGAGAGATGAATGATAGGAAACAGTGAATACTATTACCGAGCGCCTGTTGAAGGCAGATGCAATATCTAATCTAACCAAAGCTGAAACACAAGAACCGCCTACCTCAAAAGTGGATGAACACCATATCCAATGCCGTTTTCCAATGAATATCAAATGTGATATAGATCATAACACCTGGTCAGGTGCCGGCCTTTCTATTTCCGGTTTATCAAGTTCAGAAATTCTTCTCGGGTCTTGGCCGTCGATCTCATACGGCCAAGCATGCAGCTGGTCGTTGTCGTTGCTCCCGTCTTTTGAACCCCTCTCATAACCATGCAAAGGTGACTCGATTCTACTACGACGGCAACGCCTTGTGGTTGAAGCATCTCCGATAAGGCAAGAGCAACTTGTTTTGTCAGTCGTTCTTGCACTTGTAGCCTCCGCGCGAACATTTCCGCTATCCTCGCAAGCTTGGATAACCCTATGACTCGGCGGTTGGGGATGTATCCTATGTGCATCTGTTGTTAATGTCAACGATTTATCTATGAGTCATGTAATTAGGTTAACTACTTTGCCTGTGAATGGGACCAGGTGATGCTCGCATAGTGAGAAGATCTCGATATCTTTCACGATGACGAGCTCATCATGGTCTTCATGGAACACTGCCCCATTGACAATGTCGCGCAAGTTCTCCTCATATCCCTTGGTGAAAAAGAGGAGGGCTTTAGCATATCGTTCTGGAGTATCTAGCAACCCTTCTCGATCAGGGTCTTCGCCAACACATTCTAAAATTGTTCGAACAGCTCCAGTCAGGTTTGCCAATCGCTCTTCCTTCTGTTCTTCTGTAGCTTCCTTGCGTTCCCGAGTTCCCCGGCCTTGTGCGGTTAGTTTTAGAAGTATTTAGTTGACTACCGTCGACTTACTCGGCCAGCTCAAACCATCGAAATCTATAGTAGGGTGTTGCGTGTAAGGACTCTGTGCGCGACTCGTGGCCAACGGTGTGGGTGCCGGGCCTTCATCTCTCCAGCTTTGCTCTTCAATCTCGGTATGGATCAATTTGTGCCTGTCGTGCAAGCTGCGATTTTCCATGTTGGGGTTGGAGGCTTTGGAGAAATAGCCATTCGGTTTATCAAAGTTCACAACTTGGCGACCGCGACTCGAAGATTGGATAGCGGCATAGATAGTATCTCTCTCTTTCTTGTCTCGGGCTTCGGTGGAGGCACTCAGAGGAGAAGGGCCGTTGGTGTGGTGCGAAGGGATCGCAGGCTTCAGTCTGAACGGTGGTGAGTCCATCGCGGTTAATAGTATGTCAGAAATTTGTGGAAGATATGTAGGTTAGTATTGTTCTATGGCAAACGGCGACTAGGAATTGCAGGTGGGCACGAATGCCTTGGAGAAGTAACAGGCCAAACTCATGGCCGCGCTGGAGGAAAGTTCGTGGGATGGCGGGATTAAATAACTTTCACGGGCAAACGAATCTGTTTAGCGAATTATGACTACTATGACTATGGCCACCGAAGACCTGTAGGTTCACGTCAGCGGGAATGGAGCCTTGGCACCGAGCAGTCACGGGGTGAGCCGGACCGGCTCGGTCTTCTCCAGCCTTCCCAGCCCCAGCTCAGGCACACCGCGACTCCTCAGCGCCTCGCATCGCATGCCTGCCACAACACCAACCGCTGCCCGTCTTCCGTCAACTCAGGTATGTTGTCGTATTTTTCCTCTCACTCTTGATGCCTGGATTCACAACGCTACAGTGTAGATGGAGACAAAGAAGGGGTGGTTTGAGGTGTCGGTTGTCTTGGGAGCCCCCGCTTGCTTCAAATTGCGCAGTCAACAGTCACAACAGTCGCATCAGCGCCCGCAGCAGAAGCATCGTGACATCGTCCACATGGAGCGAATATACTTGACGGTGAAGACAGGGAGCCTCGATGGAATGCGAGGAGGTCATGGGCTGTGTGCTCTGAGGTGGACGAGCGCTTGCGGACTTCAACTCTCTCTTTCTGATCCTTGACATGCCCTGCAGAACGACTTGATAGCCATACTGCACAATTTTTCGGTATACACCTGATGGCCTTAGCGATTTAATGCCATCCATCATGCTCGGGAAGGTGGTCGATACCGCTGTCCGCCATCTTTTCTGGTCGGAGTCATCGGCAACACAGACCGAAAGGATTCTACGAGAACTGGTATCTCAAAGTTAAATCGTAGGCAGACGCAAACTGCATCAGAGCTATCGCGTTGCCACGGGCTCATCTACAAACCTGCCCGCCTGTTTTCCATTTGGCTTGGGCATGTTTTTCAAGGTATGGCATGGCATGAGAGTTAGGGAGAGAGTGGTTGGCCCATCTCCAGTTTATACACTTGAAGCATCTGGTACCCACCGAAAGGCGCAGACATCTGTTGCCGAGCATGCTTCGATCTTGATACATCCGCGACTCCCCTAGGGCTGCTTCAAGCCTGGAATTAGATACCCATGGCCTGTACTGTTCTCGATCGCATCGCTACAAAACGCTACCAAAGACACGGTCTTCCAAAGACGATGTCAACGACATTCTGCAGAATATCGCCTTCACTGTTCTGCCACGACCTCCAATCCCTGGCAAAACGAAGGAGACATGGTAGGACTCTGTCGTAGTACCTGCATCTCCACCACCCAGCGACCGACTCACCGACCGAAAAATGAACGTTTACCAGTGCAGGGATTTCCGTCATTGCTGCTAAGTCAGCTTTTTAAGTGGCATCCGTAGCAGCATCTGTAGTCGTGTTCTGTTGCTTGTGCTTTAGATAGCTTCTGTGAACCCCATAGCCTCGGATCTACCGGGTTAGTGCTTCACGCACGAACGAGAGTTGAAAAACAAAGGCGGGAATTTGATGGGACAGCACGCAGGAATTGAAGAGAGCGGCACGTCTGGAAGGCTGATGAGTTTCAGTTGCCGGAGTTCAGATCTGCAGGTTGTCCCTCGGTCACGGGGTATTTTGGACCGGATCGGGAGCGGGCAGGCAAAAGGCTGCATTTGCAGGCCTCACTGGCGGCAGCGCCAACAAAACCTCAACTAAACCACAGCCAAAGCGAAGGAGCGCACTTGTGATTGTTGTCTGAAGGCGGTCGCGGCACAGTCTCTATCATTTTTCTTGCTTTACGTCTTCCCTGCTTTGATAAGGTTTGCTAAGTTTCTGAGGTTCGTCGCTCGGCTAGCCTGTGACACTCAGACCGGCGCACCTTTGATGCCATCTCTCACCTACTTCTGATGTTTATCCCGTCTACATGGCTGGGTTGCACCGGGCCCAGAAGATAGACCAGTGGAGACCAGAGGAATCGTCCTTCAGAGACAGAGACAGGGAACGCCCGCGGAAACAGCTCACCGATACCAGAGACCCGTCACCGGCGCCACGCGGTGGGAGGGAGAACACCAAACGAGTCCAGCCGGACCTCGACACTCACGCATCTGCGAAGCGCTCGAGGGGGCGTTCGCGTCATAGGAGCCAAAGCAGGGACAGAACGCTACGTCGTAGCCGTGGGGACTCAAGGGAGGACTGGTACCGACCTTCGAAAGGAAGGGCGCCCAGCTCAGACAGGGTCTCACACTCACATCGGCATCACCACCACCGTCACCACGACACCTCTCCATCCTCCAAACGCCGCCGCAGTCGCACCCCATCTCCGCACAGGGATTCCATTAAGAGAACAAAGCGGAGGAGAAGTCGAAGTACTGAACGATCGCCATCTAGGGCTCGACACCCAGACTCCTCTCACAGAGCCCTAGACAGGGCATATTCACCACGTCCTCCCCGCTCTGATCGCGAAAGACCCGCAAGACGCCCCACCCCCGACTTCTATAAACCCTCTACAGCACCTCGCCACCGTTCACGGTCTGCCGATTCGCATTATAGACCTGCTCTGAACAGGGAACGGAAACGATCCGTAACACCTGATAAGAGACCTAGGCGGAACGAGTCATCCCGTCGACATTCACCAAAGAGGCATCACAAGCGAAGGCACACGCCCTCTGTGGAGGATAGGGGAAGGGGTCACAAACCAACATCTAGGAAAGACGTAGATCGGAGCCACAGTCCCCCTCCGAGGTACGGTCGATCAAAGTCCCCACGACACAGGCCGTCACCTACACCACACGTCAGGAGAAGGTCTCCGCATTATTCAAGGCGTGAAGGGGAATCTCCGCGCAGAGGTCGCTCGCCACGTGCGTCCACCCGTCGTCCTTCCTCCTCTGGCTCGCCGCATCATAAATTTAGAGACACAAGAGAATCGGACAAAAAGTACGACGCTGTAAAACATACCAAGGTAAACAAATACTCTTCGGGGAGAACGTCCCCTCTTCCAGAGCCTGGTTATACTTCTGATACCCAGAAATCTGTTGAAGGGGACGCCAAGATGAGAGGGGCATACCACCACCAAGGTCGACCTCCGCGGCCTGGAGTTGACACCCACTCCAATTTTTCACAATCTCCACCGTATATGACACCAAATCAGTTTTCGCCTCAAGGGCAATCACCATACCATAGTGCAAGGGGCGGGTGGGGTGCACAGCACCATCCATATCCAAATCATCAAGGGTATGAAAATTTCCACGCCAACATTTTTTCTCAAACACTTACAACTTCCAGGTCACCCATGCAGAGCTACTCCCCTAACCAGTCGCCGTATCACCAGAATTACTCTCCTCCCGGCCATCAAGGCCAATACTATCCTAATCAGTCATATCCAGGTCCTCAGCATCAAATGCAGCAAGGATATCAGAATTCTTCGTATCGCGGAGGTCATGGTGGAGGGTTCCGTGGCAATCATTTCAATGGTCCAGATCGACGAATATCGGGCGCCGGCCCGAGCGCAAGCTACCCACCTGTGCAAAGTCAACGAGGCCGTAGCGCTGCCCCAACTCAATACTCGAATCTCTCATGGACGCCAAGTTCGGGTACAAGAGGTGGTCGGCCAGCTGCTGAGGCCGCCCCACGAAATCTAATCAACTCGGCAGGCACAACTCCCAAAGCAGCTCTCGACGCGCAAGCTTCCTCTGTCGACGAGGAAGACAACCCTTTCCGTCCATCAAAGGATCTAAGAGTCGAAGATGAAGGGCCTAAGGAAGAAAAGAAGATGGCGCCGCCAAGTAAACCTACAACAAGCCCGGCTTCTAGTCAACCTAAGGGTTTTGGGTTTTCTCTCAAAACCAAGAACCCTGTTCCTCCAGGGAGCCTGACCAAGTCAGATACAGCTCAAAAGCAGCTCTCAGAATCCACTTCCAAAGAGTCTGTTGTTGACTCCAAGTCTAAAGCCACCTCTAGCCGCGATTTTTCATCAAAGTATCCATCCGATTCCAGGGATGAACGAGACCGCAAGCGAGATAGGGATCGAGATTGGGAGCGTGATTATCGCGAGAGAGACCGGGAACGGGATCGGGATCGAGACAGAGAACGCGATCGCCGGTACGACAAATACGATAGTTATTATGACAGGAAGCCGAGCCACCGGATGCCAGATCCACGCGACCTTCGAGATCCAAGAGATCCAAGAGATTATCGAGACAGAGACTACCGTGATCCAAGAGATTCCCGCGACTATCGTGAGCGAGACCGCAGAGACCCATGGCCAAATCGGCGACCTGAGCTTCGACCTGACAGTCGGACGGAACGCCGAGAACCTCCTCCACCAGAGACACCAAAAACGAGGATCGTGAAAAAGAAGCGGCAAAAACCTCGACCCACCCTTCCACCCGAATTTGCAGCTTCGGAATCCGTATACTATCGAAAACCGGGTAATGAGTCTGTTGTTGGGTCTGGTACATACGGCAAAGTCTTTAAAGGCGTGCATGTATATACAAAGGACATGGTTGCTCTGAAGAAAATCCGGATGGAGGGCGAACGCGATGGCGTAAGTCACACAATTCCTTATAGTGTATACTCTTACTAACTGCTGTATACAGTTCCCGGTCACAGCCATCCGAGAAATCAAGCTACTCCAATCGCTCAACCACGACAACATCGTCAAGCTACAAGAGGTGATGGTGGAGAAGAACGACTGTTTCATGGTCTTCGAGTACCTGTCTCACGACCTCACAGGTCTCTTGAACCATCCCACATTTAAACTGGATCACGCACAGAAAAAGGATCTCGCCAAGCAGCTCTTCGAAGGTCTTGACTACCTCCATCGTCGAGGCGTGCTTCACAGAGACATCAAAGCCGCCAACATCCTCGTCAGCAATACCGGCCAGCTCAAACTCGCCGACTTCGGCCTCGCTCGGTTCTACGCCAAACGTAAAAAGCTCGACTACACCAACAGGGTCATCACCATATGGTACCGTTCCCCTGAGCTTCTCCTTGGCGAGACTCAATATGGCCCTGCGGTAGATATCTGGTCAGCAGCATGTGTCCTAGTAGAAATCTTCACCAAACACGCCATCTTCCCCGGCGACGGTGGCGAAATCAACCAGCTCGACAAAATCTACAACATCCTGGGTACACCCACTGTTCAAGAATGGCCGGGCATCGTCGACATGCAGTGGTTTGAGCTCCTCCGCCCGACAGAAAGAAAAGCCAGCACTTTCGCCGACAAATACAAGGATCGCATTACACCGGCGGCTTTTGATCTCCTGAGCGCTATGTTCTTGTTTGATCCACAAGCTAGACCGAGTGCATCAGATGTCCTGGAGCATCCATATTTTGTTACGGAGAGTCCGGCCCCGAGACGGGCGGAGGCGCTGAAAGAGCTTGAGGGGGATTGGCATGAGTTTGAGAGTAAGGCACTTAGGAAGGAGAAGGAGAAGCAGGATAAGGAGGCGAGGAGGGCGGCGAGAGAAGAGAGTCAGAGGAGGGACGGGGAGAAGAGGAGGGCGGATACGAATGCGGAGCCGGAGAGGGAGAGGAAGAGGGTGAGGAGTGGTGGTGATGGTGAGCGGGTAATGGTGAATTAGGTGATTGGAGGAAGGCAGGAGGGGACTTTTTGTTCGATAGTGCAGTTTTTGGGCGTGTGGTTTGGGGGGAATATTTTATGAGACCGATTGATGACAATGGGAGGATCATTGTCTCTAGAATTGATCGCTTCGGCGGCTGTATTTCGGAAGTTCACTTTCTTTTCTCTGACTAAATATTTATTTTGATGAACGTTCATTTTGGTAGTTTTTGAGGTCGACTTAAGAGGAGCACGGAGATTAGACGGTGATGGAGAAATCCCTAGGTAGACGAGACGTGACGTGCCGCCCCAATATACCTCCACCGGGATAGTAAAACCCGCATCACCGCCAACAGCCTTCCTCTACCCTTACGCTACCTGTGAACATAACTATAGGATGCTTTACAGGGCTGGAGCCAGATATCTAGGTCGGAGGATCGTGGGATCGGCTACAAATATTTGTGTGGGCTGTTCAAGATGTATCTCTGGATGTGCCGCCGGAGCTGGAAGGGTGCTGTAGTGTAGAAGAAAGTTTCCAGTAGCGCACTCCAGGTCTTTTTTTTCTTCCTCTTAGATCTGTGCTCCCTGTACTTTTGCCTAGAGGATGATTTCTGGGTTTTATGTATATGTGCTCGTTCTCGTTGCGTGGGGATTAGAATGTTGAGGGTGAGTGATCGTCGGGGAGTGGAATGGTCGAGAGTGAATTAGAACAGGGTCGATAATGAGAGTTTTCGGTTTGAGAAACTCATTTTTGCTTGAGAATGTACTGATTCCGAAGTGGAATGGATGTTGGGAAGGTATGTGTATAATTCACTGTAGTGCTTTGAAAAGGAGGAAGAAGGGGGGTTATGAGATCGGATTGTAGATAGGGCAGACCCAGAGTAAGGGCGCTGACGGCAGTATAGTTCGTATTGGTCATTTTAACTATGCCGTCATTGGTTTGAGTCCTGATGAGCAGGCGTGATTTTAGGGCATATATACCATTTACTACGGCGGAGAAGATGATCGAATAGGGTCTGTTGGTTAGTCCCGATAGCAGAGAGAAAAATGCTAGAATAAGATGCTAAAAGGTGAACTTGCTGATTATGCTTTTTATTCCATAGGTATATCCAGTTTGAGGTGAATGAGTGTGAAGTTACGCAGTTCGCTGCGGCGCTGGAGATAAATGGAATATATTGTTCCGCCTTGATTGTAGATAGATTGAGTAGAGCCGGATTAAGGGCGCTGAAGGTGGGATAGTCTGTACGTATTGATTTTTCTAATTGTACCAACTTACTGTGGTATCAGGCATATATATTGTACATTGTCAATGCGTTGCAGGGGCCCCTAGCCGCGCCACAAGAATTAAATACACCAATCAATATGCTGGTTTGTATAGTATTTAATGTATCTTCTTCATTTCCTTTTTTTCAATTCTCACTGTTCACATCTCTTATATTCTATTAAAATGCCTGCTATACCTTCTTTAAAACACCTCAATCGTAATGAACGCCTTCAAGTTTAAACCTTATAATTAGCAGGCTATTCTCAATAGTTTATTACAAACCTTCTTGGTTTTATGCGTAGATAAGTTTAGTATATAGACACTAGTAAACACGTTACCCTAAAGAAATATTCTAGTTAAAATCTAATTTTTATAAATAAGTAAGTGGATTAGCTAGAGGTTTTTATCTACTTCTTATATACTAGTAAATTAATAAGCTATTTCTAACTTACTAGTAGGCTATTTTCTGACTAGTAAGTTAGTAAATATGTTATTTATAATGCCCTTTAAAAACAAGACTACTTGTATTATATAGCTAGAGCTAAACTATTTCTTTTATCTAAAAACTAATAAATATATTTATAATAGGTATAAAATCACGTTAACTAGACGTAAGAGCAGTAGTATTTAATTCTTTAAAGTAATAAAATATAAGTAATAGGTAGAAGATATAAAAAGTAATAGATTATAAAATATACTAAAAAGAAATTAGTTAATATCTATATAATAAATAAGATTAGAAAAAGGCGTGGGTAGATATTCTTATTATAAATTATTAACTTACTTATATATATTAAACTAGTAACTAGTTATTATTACAAGTTACTAATTTACTAATATAAATTATACTAGTAACTAGCTGTTTAATTAACTAGATAACACCTTAGTTAGTTCTCTTATTTCTAGATTAAATAGCTTATTAGACTTAATAGAAGTTAATTAACTTAGTAAAAATAGAAAAAAGTAAATATAATAAATTAAGATTTAATAGAATAATATTTAACTATTTTACTTAAAGTATAAATCTTAATTTTAGAGTAACTATAAAGAATTAAAAGTAACTATAAATTGTCTAATGCCTTATACTTATAGTAAATTCTTTATATATATATTATATACTAATTAGAAGTATATTAAATACTGCTAAAGAAAATAAGAGGAGATAAGTTTATACCTAGTTTTATCTTTATTATTAGTACTTATTTTTTTTATACTTTATTATAGCTAGTTATTTAATTTACTTACCTACTCTAAATACTACTCCCTATAGAACTTAAACTTATTATAGAGTAATTCTATTTATAAGTTCTGTTTTTACTAATTTACTTTAGCTTATTAGTATTACTTATATATTTTATTATATTATATTTTCTATAATAACATCTCCTTGCTTGTGCTTTTTTTTTAATTACTATTTATAATATTATCCCCTTCCTCTAAGCCTTTAGCCTGAAGGTTATTTTGTTTTTTTTTTATAAATAGTATAAAGATAGCTAGTTCTTTATATAAAAACTAAGATTATAAAAATCTCTTATACCTTTTTTATTCTTTTAATTTCTTAAGAATAACTTGAGTGGAATTGTCCTTAATATAAGCTTATTATTTAGTAAAAAAAGTTTAAGAGAATATCTATTAAATGCCGTCCCTTTACTCTTATTATTATAATAATAACTATTATTATCTAGTATACTTATCCTCAGGGCGATATTCTAAGTGTATTAATTAAAATATAAAATATAATCTTATTATAATATAGCCTAAATAGAATTAGCTAGATTGTAATAAAAAATGTTTATATTACTAACTAAAGAAGGCTTAGAATAATCTACTAGCTTATTATTATTATAAGAAGAAACTCTATTCCCGTGAGTGATAAATTTATTATAAACTAGCCTAAATAAATTTTTAGAAAAAGAAGATATTCCGGCGCGAGCTTGCCTTAATTAATAAAGTTTATATAATAAAAAAAAAAGAGTAGAGTTATTAGAATTAACTTAATATACTATAACTTATAGTATCTAGTGTTAGTTTTTTTTTTCTCTAGTTTTAAGTAAAACATTTTATATTCTCTATATTCTTTAGATACGTTCTTAAAGTAAGTATTTACTACTTTTTCTAGTAGTACTAGTTAATTAGCTTTAAACTATTCTTTAAGTTTCTAACTGGCTTTTATATATTATCTTTAGGTCTATAGTTTTTTTATTTAACTTTATACTTCCACTAATACTTAAACTGCTGGTAGTCTAAAATTCATTAAACTTTATACTTAGTAGTATTTTCTTTAAGTTTAAGTCTTATCTATATCTTAGTATTTTATAGTGCTGGTTCTAGTAGTAAAATATAAAAAACTAAGTAAATTCTTATATTCTTAGGTAGTTATAGCTTATAATTTACAGATTCTATTTATCATTTAACCTTAAATAGTCCCAGCTTAATATAATCTAGTTTTTTTAATAGTTATTTAATTTTTAAATTTTTTTATAGTAGGAAAACTTTATCTCTCTTCTTAAAAATTAGTCCCTTAACTTTAGATTTGTCTTTTTATTATTTACTGAGGTTTTCTTTCCGAATAATCTTTTCTACTATTTCTTAATAAAGTTATTATAACTTCTTAACTTTTATTCTTACTAATTCTGATATCTTGTTTAGTTTTTATAGTTCTTAATAAGCCGTAGGCTTATAACCATAATTTGTAAAGAATAGTAATTTTCTAGTAGTTAATAACTTTACAGAGTTATATATAAACTTAGCTATTAATAGTAAGTTAATCTAATTATCTTATTAGTTATTAACGTATATTTATAGATATTATTCTAATGTCTAATTTATCCGTTCTGTTTACTAGTCTATTTATAGGTAAAATGCTGTTAAGAGATGATATTCAGCCCCTAGCTTCCCTATAAATATTTTTTAGAATATTAATATAAATAACTTATCTCTATCTGTAATGAATTCTTATAGTAATCTATATTATACTATTAGTAGTTTAATAAGTATAGTTACTAATTTATCTACTTTAATCTCTATATACGTTAGTTTAAAGTATGCGTATTTTATAAATTAGTTTACTATAACTAATATCATATTATACTATTAGCCTTAAGAGGTGGTTATTATCAGTATTTTTATAATAAAATCTATTATAACTAATTTCTATAGTTAGTCTAGTAAAGGAATTAGTTGCATAAGTCTATATTTCTTATATCTTAATACCTTATTTTTTTTTATACTTAATGCATTCTAAAAGAATAGCTCTAATCTTTTTTTATATTCCAGGAATCCAAAAATATCTATTGATTTATTTTATAGTTTTTTTAATTCCTTAGTGTCCATGCATTTTAGCTAAGTGTTAATTTTTAATTAGTTTAGTTTATAATATATCTAGTACATAAATTGTTTTTTAATCTAAATTCTATTATAATTATTTGTTATTAAAATTCCTTATCTATTTTTCCTAAGTGTTTTTAATAATAACTATATATTTAATATCTATTTATAAGCTTCCTAGAGATCTATCTGGTTTTTACTTAAGTATTATATTATAGATTTCTATTATATCTCTTATATAGTCTGCTCTTTAACTAAGTATATTAACTACTATATTTTCTTTTTCTAATTTATAAAGTATTTAAATGTTAAAGATAGAGACTAGTTTCTACTATCTAACTTATTATTAATTTAACTTCTTAGTTATTATAAATGCTGTTAGATTCTTGTAATCTAAATATATAATAATCTAGTACTTAGTTCCTTCTAAGTAATATCTCTATTTTTTAAATACTTAAACTATTACTAATAATTTCTTATTATAAATATTATAGTTTAATTTGGTAGTTGTGAGTTTATGAGATAAAAAGTCTACTAAGTGTTTTTATTTATTATTTTATACTTATAACAGAATAGCTTTTATAGCTTTGTCTAATATATCTGTATATATCTCTATTTAAAGCTATAAATTAAACATCTTTAATATTAGTGGTTATTAGAATATTTTTTTTTAGTATTATAAAAGCGTTTTCCTTGCGTTGTTTTTACTTAAATTATTAATCTTTTTTCAGCAATTCCATTAAGGATAATATAATTTTTAAGTAATTTCTAATAAATTATCAGCAAAATCCCGTAAATCTAAGGAAAAAATAAATTTCTTTTGTGTTTATTAGTATTAGCTAAGATAGAATATTTTTAATTTTATCTAGGTTAACTACTATTTCCTTTTAGAATATTAAGTATTCTAAAAACTTAACTTCTATCCTATAGAACACACATTTTTCTGTTTAAATATATAACTTATGTTTCTTAAGCTTTTATAATACTCTTTTAGTGTACTTAATATATTCTTTTAGTATTCTATTTATATATACAAGTATATTATTAAGGTATGCTATTATAAATACGTCTAGATATTTTCTTAGTATATAATTAATAATTGTCTAGAATATTACTAGTACGTTAATAAGTCCTATTAGTATAACTAGATATTTAAATAATTTATATTTTATTTTAAATACTATTATCTATTCGTGTCTCTTAGCTATTTATATTTAGTAGTATTTATTTTTAATATTAAAAAGGCTAAACCACTTAGCTCCTTTAAGTTTATTTATAAGTTCTAATATTAGTAGTATTAAGTAATAATTTTTTACTATAGCTTTATTAAAGTGTTTATAGTTAATATATAGCCGTAATTTATTATTCTTTTTTAGTATAAAGAGTATTAGTAAGGCTATTTTACTTTAGCTAGTTTATATATATCCTTTTTATTAATTTTTCTATAAAAATTTTCGTAACTCTTTTTGTTGGTGAATAGGTACCTGATATAATAGTTCTAGTTTTAAATCTATTTCTTCTTTAAGCGTGATTTTATAGTCCTAGTCTTAGTATTCTAGTAATTAATTTTTAGCTTTCTTAAAGAACTATTCTCTGAATTCCTCTTAGTATTCATTTAGTATAACGAATTTAGTATTGTAAAGTATTGTCTTCTTTATTTATATTATAGCTTATTATTATTATTTATAGTAGTTATTTCTAATTCCTATAGTTTTTCTTTTCTAATTAATAGTTAGATTTTATTATGCTAGCTAGTCCTATCCTAAGATAAAATCCTTACTATTTAGATTTATGATTTTAATACAGCGGTTATCTCTATAATCTATTACCTAAATAATTATATTTCATATTTCAAAATTAATTAGACTTTTTTTAAATATTATTAGATTATTATCTATGCGTTTTACTTACACAGGTTTGTCTAAAACTCTAGTTAATATCTAGTATTTCTATATTTACTTATTTAATATAAGTGTCTTGCTAGCTCTATTATTTATAAGTACTAGTATTTAACTACTATTAATACATGCGTTTATATATAGCTTGTTTTATATTTCCTTTAGTTCAGTTATATATATATAAGTATTATATTTTTTCTAATTTTAGGTTCTTAGTCTTTTAGTAGCTTAGTTATAGTCTACTAGTTTTTTAGTTTTTTATTTATAATTAGCTCCTAAATAGTAGTTGTTTCTTTAGTATTTTCTTTTTAGGTCTATAGATTAGGTATCTCTAGAGTTAGTATTTTTTTTATTAAGTATTTTATATATATTTTTAGTTTACTCTCTATAATCCTAGCATTTCTATCCTAGAAAACATTTCTAATATATAAGTTTCTTATATGATTTTATAACTAGCTATCTTTCTTAATAGTGTTTAGTTTAGTATAATTAATATCCTATCTAGCACTTATCCCATAATAATTACTTATATTAATCTGAACTTGGATTCTGTAGTTTGTTTTCTAAATCTGTATATACTAGTTTTTATTATAGGTTAAGTTCTTTCTTATTTACTAGTTATTATAATACTTTTCTTATTTTTAGTCTCTTAACACGGATGATATGTTTATTCTATTTATAGTCTATTTCTATATAATCTAGTACTATATATATCTAGTATTTTTATTTTATTATTCTATTTACAGCGTTGTTGTCTTGTACTTATAGTATTAATAAAGAGATTTCTTTTTTCTTTTTATTTTAATTCTATCCTAGTTCTAGATATCTAACGAGGTGGTAATACGTTATATTATTTATAACTAGTATAGATATTTATTAATAGATCTTGTTTATTTATGTGGCTAGTTTTTATTTACTTAATTCTTTATATTACTTATTTCCTACTAACTATAGTACTTATTAGTATTTGTATATTCTATCTTTTAAAGCAATTTTCTAGTATTTGGTAATATAGTGTTCCTTTAGATAGTATTTTAATTTATATATTTAACAGTATTCCCAGTATACTTACTATATAATTATTATAAATATAAGTTCTTTTTCTTTTTCTGTTTTATAACTTTTTTTTTATTTGAATTTTTAATTTTCTTTCCGGAAGGATCTGCTCTCCTGTTCTATGATTTTATAGAATTATTATATTTTTTTCTTTGTCTTAGTATTATGTTGTTAAACTACTACTTCTTATATTATAATAATTATATTATTAGATTATCCTATTAAATAATTCTTAACTTGCTAATATAGTATTTTATATTCTTACCTAAGATATATATAACTCCTATAGATCTAGTATTACTTTTTCTAGATTTATTATATAATAGTCTCTTATGTTATTATCTTTTATACTTATTTTATTTAGATTATAGCTATCTTAATTTTCTTTAGTGCTTTAGTCTAGACATAAGCTTTTTTAATATCTAATTATTATTATTTATAATCTTTAACGAAGTGTTCTTATTTCCTGTACTCTAAATAAGCTTTATATATATAATATTTTATTTATTCTTTAGCTCGCCTTCCTTACCCTTTTCTAATAAATATTTATTTTATATTAATATCTATTTTATTATAGGTTTAGTTTTTTTTTTTTTTTTTTTTTTTTTTTTTTTTTTTTTTTAGTATATAGATTATTAATTTTCTGCATGGTTTTTTTTTTTGCTTTTATTAATACTAGTAGTTATTAATAGTTACTACTTACTTAATAATTTCTAGTAAGGTACTTAGCTATTTTTCTCTAGAAATCTCGTCTTTAATTTTATTCTTTAGCTTTTTATAGTATATCATAACTAATAGTTAGTTTATCTAATTAAGTTATAATTAGATTTATTTAAATTCCGCTATATAGTTAGCTACTAATATTTATTACTTAAGTTATTAAAGCTTTTAAATTACCTCCGTTTTTTTATTAATTTCTCTAAAGATAATAATTATTTCTTGTTTAAAGTATTTATAATTTCTAAAAGTTTGTTATATGTTATTATTATAGTTAGCTAATTCTACCGCTCCCTAGTTAAAGTTTCTATTAACTAGGTAGTTTCTTATTAGTAGTTTAAATTATTATATAGTTCTACTTATTATATTTATACCAGCTACTAAGATCTAATCTTAATTAGTTAAAAATAATTTCTAATTAAATTAATAGTATAAATCTATTACTGCCATGAAGGTTTTGAGTTTATTCTAATTACTATTAAACTTCTTAAAAGGCTATATTTTTACTGTTTTTTTTTTCTTAATTTATTTTAACTTACTATTATAGGTTTATTAAAGTGTTGTGTAATTTTATAATAGCTGTTTCTTATTTCTAAATAACTTATTACACACTTTTAGTTTCTCTAGATATATTTCTAGTTATAGATAAAAATCCTACTATAATTTCTTTTTTACTATTATCTTTTTTTAATAAATAAAGTTTCTGTTTGTCCTTATAGTAGGTTATTATAAATACTTAATAATTAGTTATTAGAATCTATCTAACTACTTTTTCTACTTTTTTGAGATAGTAGTTATAATATTATAAGTTACTAACTTACTAATATAAATTATACTAATAACTAGCTATTTAACTAACTAGGTAATATTTTAGTTAGTTCTTTTACTTCCAGATCAGATAGCTTATTAGACTTAGTAGAAGTTAATTAACTTAGTAAAAATAGAAAGAAGTAAATATAATAAGTTAAGATTTAATAAAATAGTATTTAACTATTTCACTTAAAGTATGAATTTTAATTTTAGAGTAATTATAAAGAATTAAAAGTAATTATAAGCTGTTTGATGTTTTATACTTATAATAAATCCTCCGTGCGTATATTATATACTAATTAAAAGTATATTAAATACTACTAAAGAAAATAAAGGGAGATAAGTTTATATCTAGTTTTATTTTTATTATTAGCACTTATCTTTCTTATATTTTATTATAGCTAGTTATTTGATTTGCTTATCTACTCTAGGTACTACTCCTTATAGAACTTAAACTTATTATAAAGTAATTCTATTTATAAGTTCTATTTTTGCTAATTTGCTTTAGCTTATTAGTATTACTTATATATCTTATTATACTATACCTTTTATAGTAACGTCTCTTTATTTATACTTCCTTTTTTATTACTATTTATAATAGTTATTTAATTAATTATATAATACCTTAATTAGTTCTCTTACTTCTAGATTAGATAGCTTATTAGACTTAGTGGAGTTTAGTTTAGCTTAATTAAGATAAAAGAAAGTAATACAGTAAGTTAAGATTTAATAGGATAGTATTAAACTATTTCACTTAAAGTGTGAATTTTAATTTTAGAGTAACTATAAAGAATTAAAAGTAACTATAAGTTGTCTATTACCTTATACTTATAGTAGATCCTCCGTGCGTACATTGTATACTACTTGGAAGTATATTAGATACTGCTAGAGGCTGTCAGAGCTGTCAGAGCCTCTGGCTCCCTCTAATATCTCTAACTGCCAAGCCTTCTTATCATGTGATAGGATGCTCTGAATCTCCCCATATGGTTCCGTATCTCTGTTCTTGCTTCTTGGCCTGCATCTTAGCCTGTGCTAACGCGTCCCGTGCTTACTTATAATTCTTTCTTTCAAGCTTAAACATACGTTTCTATTCTAGAGCTTTATTGGCTGTTGCCGCCAATTCCCTCAGCTCTTTAGGTGCGGTTACCTTCTTGACTGAATTATTAATTATCCTGTTACTATTCGTAACACTATCCCCTCCTTCTAAGTCTTGTCTTGGAAGATAGTTTCTCTTTTCTATAAGCAGTATAAAGGCAGCAGGTCTTCTGCTCTGTGTTCTAGGCTGTAAGACCCTTAGCTTCTTTTCCTTCCTGCCCAGCTTTCTAATGATGACACGTCTTGAGTCGTCTCTAATACGTTCTTACTATCTAGCTTCTTGGATCTGTAATGAACCCCGTCACATGCTGATATCTTGTTTAAACTATTCTTATTAAGGTAACAATTGCCTCATGAACCTAAGCTCTAGTCATTATTCAGCCTATAATAATCGCAATGTGAAGTGTGATTTAATCGTTTTGCAACTAAAGTAAGACTGTCTTGACCGTAACAAAGCGAAACTCCGTCGTTAGTTTGAAAAAGCTGAGGAGGATGCTTTTAAGGCCTGTTCCTATACCCTCCAACTCCGTCATGAGCTCACAAAGGTTGATTTAAAAGAGAAGGAAATGTTTGATCATGAGATGGCTTCAATTCGTGAAGTCTAGGCTCTTAAAGAGGAAAAGGTTCGTTCTCGGAATTAAGAAATTCGTATACCGTAATCTGCAGTTCAAACTTCTTCCTAGCCTATCGCCTTACCTTTCTTATCTTTTAGCTTCGATTAGAATGCCCTGTAGTTGCTTTATCTCTAGAATGCGACCTTAAAGTAAGCTCTTTCTAGTTTATCTAATAGTACTAGTTAATTAGCTCTGAACTGTTTCTCAGGTTCCTAATTAATTCCTATATATTATCTTTAGGTCTGTAATCTTTCTATCTAACTAGATACTTCCATTAATGTCTAAACTTCTAGTAGTTTAAGATTTATTAGACTTCGTACTCGGTAGTGTCTTCCTTAAGTTTAAGTCTTATCTATAGTTTAGCGTTTTATGGTGCTGGTTCTAATCTTGAAATATAAAAAACTAGGTAGATTCTAGTGTTCTTAGGTAGTTGTAGTTCGTAATTTACAGGTCCTATTTATCATTTAACCCTAAATAGTCCTAACTTAATATGATCTAGTTTTTTTGATGGTTACTTTATTTCTAAATTTTTTCATAGTAGGAAAACCTTATCTCCTTTCTTAAAGATTAGTCCCTTAATTTTAAATTTATCTTTCCGTTACTTGCTGAGGTCTCCTTTCTAGATAATTCTTTATATAATTTTCTAGTAAAGTTATTATAGTTTCTTAACTCTTATTCTTATTACTTCTAATATCTTATTTAGTTTCTGTGGTTCTTAATAAGCCATAGGCTTATAACTATAGTTTGTAAAGAATAGTGATTTTCCTATTATTAATGACTTTACAGAGTTATATATAAACTCAGCTATTAGTAATAAGTCAATTTAATTATCTTACTATTTATTAACATACATTCGTAGATATTATTCTAATGTCTGATTTATTTATTCTGTTTGTCTATCTATTTATAGGTGAAATGCTATTAAGAGGCGGTATTTAGCCCCTAGCTTTCTTATAAACATCTTCTAGAATATTAATATAAATAATTTGTCTCTATCTGTGATAAATTCTTATAGTAGTCTATATTATGTAATTAATAGTTTAATTAGTAATATTACTAATTCATCTACTTTAACCTCTGTGTGTGTTGGTTTAAAGTATGTATACTTTATAAATTAGTTTACTATAACTAGTATCATATCATACTATTAGCCTTAAAAGGTGGTTATTATTAGTATTCTTGTAATAAAATCTATTATAACTAATTCCTATAGTTAGTCTGGTAAAAGAATTAATTACATAAGTCTATATTCCTTATATCTTAATACTTTATTCTTTTTATACTTAATACATTCTGAAAGAACAGCTCTGACCTTTTTTCATACTCTAGAAATCTAAAAATATCTGTTAATTTATTCTATAGTTTTCTTAATTCTTTAATGTCCGTGCATTTTAGCTGAGTGTTAGTTTTTAATAAGCTTAGTTTATAATACATCTAGTATATAAATTATTTCTTAGTCTAAGTTCTATTATAGTTATCTATTATTAAAATTTCTTATTTATTTTTTTCAGGTGTTTTTGATAATAACTACTGTTTTAATATCTAATTATAAGCTTCCTAAGAATCCGTCCTGTCTTTATTTAAGTATTATATTATAAATTTCTAGTATATTCTTTATATGGTTTACTTATTAATTAAATATATTAACTACTATATTTTCTTTTTTTAATTTATTGTAATAGGCTAGAGCCTAGGATGGTTGACTAAAATAGTTATTTTAGCTTTAACTCCATGCATAACCACGTGACCTTAGTGACTTAGTAGGGGTTAACTATTAAGTCTCTATAACGTATATAGTTAACTCTTTATTAAATTTACTCTATTTTACTTAATTACCATCATTAGCCTGGACCCTTACATTTATAAAGTATTTAAAAGTTAAAGATAGAGACTAGTTTCTACTATTTAACTTATTATTAATTTAGCTTCTTTATTATTATAAATGCTGTTAGATTCTTGTGGTTTGAATATATAATAATCTAGTATCTAGCTCCTTCTAAGTAATATCTCCATTTTTTAAATGCTTAAACTATTGCTAATAGTTTCTTATTATAAATATTATAATTTAACTTAGTAGTTATAAGGTTATGAGATAGGAAATCTACTAGATGTTTTTATTTATTATTTTATACTTATAATAAGATGACTTTAATAGCTCTATCTAATATATCTATATATATCTCTATTTAAAGTTATAAATTAAATATTTTTAATATTAGTAGTTATTAGAATATTTCTTTTAATATTTTAAAAGTATTTTTTTTGTGTTATTTTTACTTAAACTGTTAATCTTTCTTAAGTAATTCCGTTAAGAGTGACGTGATTTTTAAGTAGTTCTTAATAAATTATCAGCAAAACCCTATAAATCTAAGGAAAGAATAAACTTCTTTTATATTTATTAGTATTAGCTAAGATAGAATATCTTTAGCTTTATCTAAATTAACTATTATTCTATCTTAGGATATTAAGTATCCTAAGAACTTAACTTCTTTTCTATAGAATATATACTTTTTTGTTTAAATATATAGCTTATATTCTTTGAGCTTCCTTAGTATTTTCTTAATATACTTAATATATTCTTCTAGTATCCTATTTATGTATATAAATATGTTATTAAAATATACTATTATAAATACATCTAGGTATTCTCTTAATATATAATTAATAATTATTTAGAATATTACTAGTATATTAGTGAGTCTAAATAGCATAACTAAGTATTTAAATAATTTATATCTTATTTTAAATATTATCATCCACTCGTGTTTTTCGGCTATTTATATACGATAGTATTTATTTTTAATATTAAAGAGACTAAACCACTTAGCTTTTTTAAGTTTATTTATAAGTTTTAATATTAGTAGTATAAGGTAATAATTTTTTACTATAACTTTATTAAGGTGTTTATAATTAATATATAATTATAGCTTACTATTCTTTTTTAGTATAAAGAATATTAGTAATGCTATTTTACTTTTACTTATTTAAATATATTCTTTTTTCAGATTGTCGTTCAGATACCGTCGTAACTCTTTTTATTAATTAATAGATAATAGGTATAGTAGTTTTGGTTTTAAATCTATTCTCTTCTTAAGCATAATTTTATAGTCCTATTTCTAGTATTCCAGTAACTAGTTTTTAGCTTTCTTAAAGAACTATTCTTTAAATTTCTTTTAGTATTTTTTTAGCATAACGAATTTAGCATCATGAAGTATTGTTTTTTTTTATTTATATTATTACTTATTATTACTATTTATAGTAGTTGTTTCTGATTCTTACGGTTTTTTTTTTCTAATTAATAATTAGGTTCTATTATACTAGCTAGTCCTATCTTAAGATAAAATTCTTATTATTTAAATTCATAATTTTAATATAGCAGTTATTCTGATAACCTGCTGCCTAAATAGTTATATTCTATATTTTAAGATTAATTAGATTTTTTCTAAATATTACTAGACTATTATTTATGTATTTTACTTATATAAGTTCATTTAGAACTCTAGTTAGTATCTAGTATCTTTATATTTATTTATTTAATATAAGTGTTTTGCTAGTTTTATTATTTATAAGCACTAGTGTCTAATTACTTATTACAGACGGTAACAGTAAGGCAGTTATAACTAAGAAGCTAAGAGAATTAATAATAATAGCTAATAAAGCCCTAGAATAGAAACGTATGTTTAAGTTAGAAAGGAAGAATTATAAATAAACACGAGACACTTTAGCGCAGGCTAAAGTATAAGCTAAGAAATAAGAATAGAAATATAGAATTATACTAGTAGATTAGAAGTAGTAGCCTATGTAACTAAGCTAAGGCTTAGTAGCTAGAGATACTAAAAATATTAAAAACTCTAACACTTTTAATAACTCTAATAGTATCTAATATACTAAATAATAGTACAGAATATACGCATGGAGGATCTACTATAAGTATAAGGCATTAGACAGTTTACGATTACTTTTAATTCCTTATAGTTACTCTAAAATCGAAATCTTCTCTCTAAGTTAAGACTTGAACTTGAGTGAATTAGTTTGATAACTATTTTATTAAATCTATTATATACTCTCTCCCTACTTTATGATAAAGTATAAACTCTATTCTATTAAACCTAAAGCTATCTATTCCAAATATAGAAAGAGCTAAGAGCTTATTAAGTAATTAGTTAGAGCAAAGTTACTAACGTAAAACGTACTATTAAGTTAAAGTAACTCATAATATTATAACTACCCTTTCAAAGTATAGGAGAGGACGTTAGATTAATTCTAATAATAAATTTCTAATTACAGTCTATAACAACCTACTATAAGGATAAATAGAAACTTTATTTATTAGAAGAAAGTAGTAGTAAAGAAGAAGTTATAATAGGACCTTTATCTACTACCAGAAGTATATCAGGAGGAGGTAAGAGTACATAATAAATTATTTAAGAATAAGAAATAGCCATCATAGAGTTACGTGACGCTCTGGTTAACCTATAATAATAAGTAATAGTAGATAAAACTAGTAGAGAAAGAACAGCTAAAATATAACCTCTTATAAAGTTTAACAGTAATAGAAATAAACTTAAAATCTTTATAGCTATAATAGACCTCTACTATTAGTTTAATTAATTTTTATTCATAACTGACTAAGATCAGATCTTGGTAGCTAGTATAAACATAATAGAAAGAGCTATAAAATAGTTTAAACTACTTATAAAGAATTATCTAGCTAAAGGAGACTTTAACCTAGGATTAGCGGGACTCACAAACTATAATAATAATATCAAAAAAACCTTCAAAAACTATAAAAGCTTTAAGAAGGAAATGATTATAGTCTTTAGAAAAATTAATAAAGAAATAGAGGTAATTTAGAAGCTCTAATGGCTTAAATAATACACATTAGCAGCTAACTACATAACAGAATTTAAGTAAATCTAATTTTAACTAGACTAGATAGATTAACCTCTAGTTATAATATACTACGCAGGACTAAAAGATAGGATTAAAAATAAGATTTCCTAAGGAAAATAACCTAGCATACTTCTAGGAATTATTAAATAAGTAGTAACAATTAATAACTATTAGTACTAAAAGAAATAAGAAAAAAATAATAACACTAGGCCAGTAATCCATGCACTATAAAAGAATAGAAAAGATAACTAAATCTATAATGTAATAGAAATTAACTAAGTGTCAATTAAGAACGCATAGGTTAACAAGTAAAAATAAGATAAGTAAACTAAAAAATAAATAAATTAGTATACATATAGAGTATATCTTAGTTACAGAAAAGAGAAACACTATATTAAAGACTATAAATAATAGAAAGTAGATGTTAAATAGGCTTATGTTTAAACTAAGGCACTAATTAAAGTTACTATAGTCTAAGTAGAACTAGCTAAAGACTAGATAACTAAAGAGACTATTATATAATAAGTCTAGAAAAAATAATACTAGATCTATAGAAGTTATATATATCTTAAATAGAAATACAAAATACTATATTAGCAGGTTAAGGATTATTTAGTAGAATAAGCTAATAATATAATTACTATTATATAAAAAGCTATTATTAAATAATACTAGACTAGCTTTATAGAAGAAGCTAACTAATTCTATAAAATAATCTAACAGAAAAGAGGACCCTTTAGAGCAGAGAATTAGAAATTCAGATAATAATAAAATTAAGAGATAATAAAAGGCAAAAAGCCAATGTCTATAATAATTAGATAATAAGTAAGCTAAGAATACTGCTAGATTTATAGATTAGAATACTATATAAGAAAACATTATATTACTAAGTACTAGGAAGTTATTTTAGGAGATAGGATATATAAGTACTAATAAGTATTACAGGCAGCTAATAATAAGTAGTATAAAAAACTTAATAAATAAAAACTAGCTATATAGATAAATGAGATTTATAAATAAGAATTAATACTACTTATAAGTTATGTAACCTATTACCACCCTGTTAGACATCTAGAGTTAGAATAAGACTAAAATAAAAAACTAGAGAAAGAACTTATTTTATTTATTTTATAGGTATAAGACGAAGAAGCTGCTGAGAAAACTATATAAAAAAAGTACTAAATATATAGAGAAAAGACGTATACTAAATAAGAATATAAATAAGCAGCTTATGCTATACAGGTTAAAAAACTAATAATAAAATAAATACTAAAATAAATAGTATAGAAATAAGAACTTAATATATAGTAAGAACTAATTTACATGGATTCTAAAGAAGAACTTCAGGACCCAAAAACCGAGAAATATAAATAATTAGATTAGGATAAGTGCTAATTAGGATACTAATATTACTAAACTAAACACTACTAAAATAAATAGTTAGCCATAGAATTACATGCCAAACTAATAACTAAGGAATGTTTCTTAAAATAGAAGTACTAAAATTATAGAAAAGAAGTAAAAAATAAGTATAAAATATTACTATAAAACTAATACTAACTCTAGTAATATTTTATCTATAGACTAAAAAAGGAAACACTAAAGAAATAACTGCTACTTAGAAGTTAATAACTAATAAAAAACTAGAAAGCTAGTAAGTAACGACTATGCCGTTAGAGAGCTAATTTAAGGTTAGAATATAAAAGTTATTACTTAACTATACATAACTTAGATAAAGACACGAAAATAAGCTATATATAGATATATATATTAATAGCTTTTAGACACAAGCACTTATAGACAGCAGAGCTAGTAAAACACTTATATTAAATAAATAAATATAAAGATATTATATTTTAACTAGAGTTTTAGAGAAACCTGTAAGAGTAGTATGCATAAATAATAATCCAGTAATATTTAGAAAAGGTCTAATTAATTTTAAAATAGAGAATATAACTATTAAAGTAGCAGGTTATATAAATAACTATCGTATTAAAATTATAGATTTAAGTAGTAAGGATTTTATATTAGGATAAAACTAGCTAGCATAATAAAATCTACTAATTAACTAGAGAATAAAGTCTATAGAAATTAGAAAAAACTACTATAAATAAACGTAAGCTATAATATAGATAAAGAAAACAATTCTTTATAATACTACGTTTATTATACTAAATAAATACCAGAAGGAATTTAGAAAATAGTTCTTTAAGAAAGCTAAAGACTAATTACTAGAATACTAAGACTAAGACTATAAGATCACGCTTAAAGAAGGAACGGATCTAAAACTAGAACTATTATATCAACTATCTATTAATTAATAAGAGGAGTTATAATGATATCTGAATAAAAACTTAAAAAAAGGATATATATAGAAAAGTAAAAGCACTATAGCATTACCAACACTTTTCATACTAAAAAAAAACGGTAAATTAAGGTTATGTATTGACTATAGATATCTTAATAAAGCTATAGTAAAAAATCATTACCCTATACCCTTAATATTAGAACTTATAGATAAACTTAGAGAAGCTAAATAGTTTAGCCTCTTTAATATTAAGAACAGATATTATAAAATATGAATAGCTAAAGGACATGAATAGATAACTACACTAAAAACAAGATATAAATTATTTAAATATCTAGTTATATTATTTAGACTTATAAACGCACCAGTAATATTCTAGACAATTATTAACTATATACTAAAGAAATATCTAGACGTATTCATAATAGCATATCTTAATAACATACTTATATACATAAATAGAATGCTAGAGAAACATGTTGAATATACTAAGAAGATATTAAAAAAGCTCAAGAAACACAACCTATATATTTAAACAGAAAAATATATATTCTATAAGAAGGAAGTTAAATTTTTAGGATACCTAATATCTTAAGATAGAATAGTAGTTAACTCTAATAAAACTAAAGACGTTTTATTATAGCCTATACTAATAAATATAAAAGAAGTTTATTTTTTTCTTAGATTTATAGGCTTTTGCTGATAATTTATTAAGAACTACTTAAAAATCACAACACCCTTAACAGAATTACTTAAAAAGGACTGATAATTTAAGTAGGAAGCTAAGGAAAACAAAGCTTTTATAAATCTAAAGAAGATATTCTAGAAACTACTAATATTAAAAATGTTTAATTTATAACTTTAGATAGAGATATATATAGATATATCAGACAGAGCTATAAAAGCTATTCTATTATAAGTACAAAATAATAGACATAAACATCTAGTAGATTTTCTATCTTATAAACTTATAACTACTAAGTTAAACTATAATATTTATAATAAAAAACTATTAGTAATAGTTTAAGTATTTGAAAAATAGAAATATTACTTAGAAGAAGCTAAGCACTAAATTATTATATATTCAAATTATAAGAACCTAACGACATTTATAATAACGAAGAAGTTAAATCAATAATAAGTTAGATAATAAAAATTAGTTTCTATATTTAACTTTTAAATACTTTATAAAGTAGGAAAAGAAAATATAGTAGTTAACACACTCAGCTAATAAGCAGACCATATAAAGGATATACTAAAAATCTATAATATAATACTTAAGTAAAGACAGGATAGATCTCTGAGAAGCTTATAAATTAATATTAAATATATAGTCATTATTAAAAACACCTAAAAAAAATAAATAAAGGAATTTAATAATAGACGACTACTATAGAATTTAGACTAAAGAACAATTTATATACCAGACGAATTATAAACTAAATTAATTAAAAACTAACATTCAGCGGAAATGCACGGATATTAGGGAATTAAGAAAACTATAGAACGAATTAATAGACACTTCTGGATTCTAGGAATTTAAAGTAAGGTCAGGAAAATTTTTTTAGAATATATTAATTATAAAAAGAATAAAGCATTAAGATATAAAGAGTATGGACTTATATAACCTATATCTTTACTAAATTTACTATAGGAATTAGTTATAATAGACTTTATTACGGGAATACTAATAATCACTACCTGAAAAAGTTAATAATATAACATGATACTAGTTATTATTAACAGACTAATAAAGTACGCTTACTTTAAACCAACCTATACGGAAATTAAAGCGGATAAACTAGCTATATTACTAATTAAAGTTTTAATCGTATGATATAGAATGCCACGGGAATTTATTACAGACAGAAATAAATTATTCACGTTAATATTCTAGAAGACGTTTATAGAGTAACTAGAGGTAGAATACCGTCTCTTAATAGCATTTCACCTATAAACAGATAGATAAATAGAATGGATAAACTAAACATTAGAATAATACCTATAGATGTATATTAATAAACTATAAGATAATTAGATTAACTTACTACTAATAGCTAAGTTTGTATATAACTCTGTAAAGTTATTAACAACAGGAAAATCACTATTCTATACGAACTATAGTTATGAGCCTACGGCTTATTAAGAATTATAGAAACTAGATAAGGTATTAGAACCTATAAGAAGGAAAGTTAAGGACTTATAACTACTTTATAAGGATATCGCATAGAAAATCACTTATAAAGGTAATCTTAGCAAACAAATTAAGGATAAATCTAAAGTTAAGGGACTAACCTTTAAGGAGGGGGATAAGGTTTTCTTAAAAAAGAAAAATTTAGAAATAAAACAACCATCACAAAAACTAGATCACGTTAAATTAGGACTATTCAAGGTTAAATAACAAATAGGATCTATAAATTATAAACTATAATTACCTAAGGACATAAGGATTTACCTAGTTTTCTATATTTTAAAATTAGAACCAGCACCACAGAATGCCAAACTACAGACAAAACTTAAACTTAAGAAAGATTATACTAAGTACGAAGTCCAGCGGATTCTGGACTACCAGCAGTTTAGTCATTAATAGAAATATTTAGTTAAATAGAAAGGATACGGACCTGAGGATGACACCTGGGAGCTAATTAGGAACCTAAGGAATAGTTTAGAACTAATTAACTAGTACCATCAGGAGCAGCAAAGGCTTGCTCTAAAGCTGAATCTAAGGAATATAGAAAATATAGAGTATTCCACTTAAAACCTAAGAAGGAAGGTGAAGCGGGTTAAGAGGAAGCCACCACTATAGGTTATAGTATGTAAGCTTCTTGACCCTAAGAACAAGCTTCCGCCTCTTCAAAAGCTTGGACCTTATGGATGGAGGCCATCTCTTGATTAAACATCTCCTTCTCTTTAGAATCTAATTTTGCCAGTTCGCGATGAAGACGAAGGGTGTGGGAACAGGCCTTAAGGGCCTCCGCCTTAGCTTTTTCAAACTAACGACGAAGTTTTTCCTTATCACGATTAATACAATCCTATTCTGGCTGTGAGATAACCAAGTCGTATTTTACGTTGCAATCATTATAAGCAGAACAGCGACTGGAACTCAGATTCATAAGGTAATCATCGCCTCGACGGGTACAGTTTGAGCAGGGTGTCGGCATATGATGGGTTCGTTACGGATCTGAGAAGCTAAACGGCGAGCATGTATTAGAGACGACTCAGGACGTGTCATCATTAGGAAGCTGGGCAGGAAAGAAAGGAAGTCAAGGATCTTACAGCCTGGAACACAGGGCAGAAGACCAGCTGCCTTTATACTGCCTATAGAAGGGAGAAACTATCTTCCGAGACGAAGACTTAGAAGAGGGGGATAATGTTACGGACGATAACAGCAAGGCAGCTACAACCGAGGAGCTGAGAGAATTGGTAACGACAGCCAATGAAGCCCTAGAATGGAAACGTATGTTCGAGTTGGAAAGGAAGAACTGCAAACGGGCACGGGACGCTTTGGCGCAGGCTAAAGTACGAGCCAAGAAGCGAGGACAGAAATACAGAATCATACCAGTAGATTGGGAGCAGTAGCCCACGTGACCAAGCCAAGGCTTGGCAGCCAGAGATACTAGAGGTGTTAGAAGCTCTAACACCTCTGACAACTCTGACAGTATCTAATATACTGAACAACGGTACAGAATGTACGCACGGAGGATCTACTATAAGTATGAGGCATTAGACAGTTCATGATTACTTTTGATTTCTTGTAGTTACTCTAAAATCAAGATCTTCTCTCTAAGTTGAGACTTGAACTTGAGTGAATTAGTTTGATAACTATCTTGTTAAATTTATTGTATACTCTCTCTCTACCTTGCGATAAAGCATAAACTCTATTCTATTAAATCTAGAGCTATCTATTCCAGATATGGAAAGAACTAAGAGCTTATTAAGTAATTAATTAGGGTAAAGTTACTAATATAAAACGTACCATTAAGTTAAAGCAACTCATAACATTACTATTAATATATATATTTATATATAGTTTATTCTTATATCTTCTTTAGTTTAGTTATGTGTATATAAGTATTATATTCTTTCTAATCTTTAGTTCTTAACTCTCTAGTAGCTTAGTTATAGTCTACTAGCCTTTTAGTTTTTTATTTATAGTTAACTTCTAAGTAGCAGTTACTTCTTTAGTGTTTTCTTTTTAAATTTATAAATTAAATATCTCTAGAGTTAGCATGCTTTCTTATTAAGTATTTTATATATATTTTTAGTTTATTCTCTATAATCCTAGCATTTCTATTCTAAAAAACATTCTTAATATATAAGTTTCTTATGTGATTCTGTAGCTAACTATTCTTCTTAGTAATATTTAGTTTAGTATTATTAATATCTTATTTAGTACTTATTTTATAATAGTTACTTATATTAATCTGAGCTTAGGTCTTATAATTTATTTTTTAAATCTATATAGACTAATTTTTATTACAGACTAAGTTCTTTTTTATTCGCTAGTTATTATAATACTTTTCTTATCTTTAGTTCTTTAATATATATAGCGTGTTTATTCTATCTATAATCTACTTCTATATAATTAAATACTATATATATCTAGTATTTTTTTCTTATTATTCTATTTACGGCGTTGTTATCTTGTATTTATAATATTAATAAAGAAGTTTTTTCTTTTTTCTTATTTTAATCCTATTCTAGTTCTAGATATCCGACGGGGTGGTAGTATATTATATTAGTTATAACTAGTATAAATATCTATTTATAGATTTCGTTTATTTATATAGCTAATTCTTATTTATTTAGTTTTTTATATTACTTATTTTCTACTAACTATAGTGCTTATTAGTATTTATATATTCTATTTCTTAAGATAACTTTCTAGTATTTAGTAATATAATATTCTTCTTAGTGGTATTTTGATCTATATATTTAATAATATCTCTAATATACTTATTATATAATTATAGTAGATATAAGTTCTTTTCTTTCTTTTATCTTATAATTTTTTTTTTATCTAAACTTTTAATTTTCCTTCCGGAAGGGTCTGCCTTCCTATTCTATAATCTTATAAAATTATTATATTTTCTTTTTAGTTTTAGTATCATGTTATTAAACTGCTGCTTTTTATATTATAGTAATTATATTATTAAATTATTCTACTAGATAATCTTTAACTTACTAATACGATATTTTATATTCTTATTTAAAATATATATAACTTCTATAGATTTAGCATTATTTCTTTTAAATTTATTATATAATAACTTCTTATATTATTATATCTTATACTTATTTTATTTAAACTATAGTTATTTTAATTTTTTTTAGTACTTTAGTCTAGACGTAAGCCTTCTTAATATCTAATTATTATTATTTATAGTCTTTAATAAAGTATTTTTATTTCCTATATTCTAAATAAGTCTTATGTATATAATATTTTATTTATTTTTTTAGCTCACTTTCCTTACCCTTTTCTAATAAATATTTATTTTATATTAATATTTATTTTATTATAGGTTTAGTTATTTTTTCTATTTTTTTTAGATATATAAATTACTAATTTTTCTCATACTTTTTTCTCTTACTTTTATTAGTACTAGTAATTATTAATAGTTACTATTTATTTAATGATTTTTAGTAAGGTACTTGGTTGTTTTCCTCTAGAAATTTTATCCTTAATTCTGTTTTTTAGTTCTTTATAGTATATTATAACTAGTAGTTAGTCTATTTAATTAAGTTATAATTAAATTTATTTAAACTCTATTATATAATTAGCTATTAATGTTTATTACTTAAATTACTAAAGCTTTTAAATTACCTCTATTTCTTTATTAATTTCTTTAAAGATAATAATTATTTCTTACTTAAATATTTATAACTTTTAAAAGCTTATTATATATTACTATTATAATTAGCTAACCCTATTACTCTTAAGTTAAAATTTCTATTAGCTAGATAGTTTTTTATTAATAGTTTAAACTATTATATAGCTCTACCTATTATGTTTATATTAGCTACTAAAATTTAATCCTAATTAGTTAGAAATAATCTTTAGTTAAAATAATAGTAGAGGTCTATTACTACTATAAAAGTCTTAAGTTTATTTTAATTACTATTAAATTTCTTAAGAGACTATATCTTTACTGTTTCCCTCTCTTAATTTATTCTAACTTATTATTATAGATTTATTAAAGTGTTACGTAGCTTTATAATAGCTATTTTTATTCTTAAATAATTTATTATATACTCTTAGTTCCTTTAGATGTATTTCTAGTTATAGATAAAAATTCTACTTTAACTTCTTCTTTACTACTATTTTCTTTTAATAAGTAAAGTTCTTATTCGTTCTTATAATAAGTTATTATAAATATTTAATAATTAGTTATTAGAATTTATCTAACTACTTTTTTTTACTTTTTTGAGATAGTAGTTATAATATTATAGGTTACTAACTTACTTACGTATATTAAACTAGTAACTAGTTATTTAACTAATTATATAATACCTTAATTAGTTCCCTTACTTCTAGATTGGATAGCTTATTAGACTTAGTAGAGTTTAGTTTAGCTTAATTAAAATAAAAGAAAGTAATATAATAAATTAAGATTTAACAGGATAGTATTAAACTATTTTACTTAAAATATAAATCTTAATTTTAGAGTAACTATAAAGAATTAAAAGTAACTATAAGCTGTTTATTATTTTATACTTATAATAAATCCTCTATGCGTATATTATATACTACTTAGAAGTATATTAAATACTACTAGAGATTATTAGAGCTATTAGAGTCTCTAGCTTCTTTTAATATCTCTAATTACTAAGTTTTCTTATTATATAACAGAATGCTCTAAATCTTCTTATATAGTTCTATATTTTTATTCTTACCTTTTAGTTTATATTTTAGCTTGTGCTAATATATCCCATATTTACTTATAATTCTTTTTTTTAAGCTTAAATATATATTTTTATTTTAAAGCTTTATTAGCCATTACCGCTAATTCCCTTAGCTTTTTAAGTATAGTTATTTTCTTAACTAAATTATTAATTATTCTATTACTATTTGTAACAGTTCTAGAGCTATTTTACTTATAAAAAAAATCCTACTTTTTCTAGAAAAAGGAGTAGGGAATTATTAATAAGACTTTCTATTATAAGAAAGTAGTCTCTTTTATTTATAATTAGATTTAAATAAATTTTTATTTATAATTTATATAAGATAGGGCTTTAGGCTACTTAGCTACTTTTATAAAAAAAAGCTATTATTATAAGGTATATATATAATTTTTTAGTCTACATACTTACTAGATTTAAATTTAATTAAGATAATTTAGAACTAAATAAAGGACTATATTAAGATAATGTATAGGAATATATAGCTTTTATATAATTAGCTTTAGGTTACTATATAAGCTAGCTAGGACTCTATTATAAAAGAATAACTTAATAAATTAATAAATAGTATAAAGAAACGTTATAAAGCTATAATTACTATAAAAAAAGAATATATAAAGTTTTAATTAGTAATATTATAAATTTTAAGCCCTCTTAGCCCCTACTATATACTAATAATATATAATATATACTAGATACTATAGTATTTTAGTGCTTGCTTAAGTTTTAATTTTTAAATATAATTTTAAATATAAATATAATTTTTACCAGCTATACTATAGTATCTAGTATATATATTATATATTATTAGTGTATAGTAGGGGCTAAGGGAGCTTAAAATTTATAGTATTACTAATTAAAACTTTATATATTCTTTTTTTATAGTAATTATAGTTTTATAATGCTTTTTTATACTATCTATTAATTTATTAAGCTGTTTTTTTATAATAGAGTTCTAGCTAGCTTATATAGTAACTTAAAGCTAGTTATATAAAAGCTATATATCCTTATATATTATCTTAATATAGTTCTTTATTTAATTCTAAATTATCTTAATTAGATTTAAATCTAGTAAGTATGTAGGCTAAAAAATTATATATATATCTTATAATAATAGGCTTTTTTTTTTTTAAAGATAGCTAAGTAGCTGTTATAAATAGTAATAATAAGATAACTATATTTAAGAAGCTAAGGGAACTAGTAATAACAGCTAATAAAGCTTTAAAATAAAAACATATATTTAAGCTTAAAAGAAAGAATTATAAGTAAGTATGTAATATATTAGTATAAGCTAAGACACAGGCTAAGAAGTGAGAATAGAAATATAAAACTATACTAAAAAATTAGAAGTAGTAGCTCACGTAACTAAGAAAGACTTAGTAAATAAAGATAAAATAAAATAATAGAACCTCTAGTAGCTCTAGTAGTCTCTAGTAGTATCTAATATACTAAATACTAATACAGAATATACACACAGAGGATTTATTATAAGTATAAGATATTAGATAGTTTATAATTACTTTTAGTTTTTTATAGTTACTCTAAAATTAAGATTTACACCTTAAGTAAAATAGTTTAATACTATTTTGTTAAATCTTAACTTATTATATTACCTCTTTCTTATTCTTTACTGAGTTAACTAACTTCTATTAAGTCTAATAAGCTATCTAATCTAGAAGTAAGGGAATGTTATGAGTTGTCTTTATTTAATAGTACGTTTTACGTTAGCGACTTTACTCTAACTAATATTCTAATAGAACTTTAGTCCTTTCCGTATCTAGAATAGATAGTCTTAGGTTTAATAAATAAGAGTTTATGCTTTATCACAAGGTAGAAAGAGAAATATATAGTAGATTTAATAAGATAGTATTAAACTATTTCACTCAAGTTCAAGTCTCAACGTAGAGATAAGATTTCGATTTTAGAGTAACTATAAAGAATTAAAAGTAACTGTAAACTATCTAATGCTCCATACTTATAGTAGATCCTCCGTGTGTATATTGTATACCTGTTGATAGTATGTTAAATACTACTAGAGGCTGCTAGAGCTGCTAGAGGTTCTGTTACCTTACTCTACCTTTGTTAGCTAAGCCTTAGCTTGGTCACATAAGCTACCGCTCCTAATCTACTGGCATGGTTCCGTATTTCTGTTCTTACTTCTTAGTCTGTACTTTAGCCTGCGCCAAAGCGTCCCGCGCCTGTTTATAATTCTTTCTTTCTAATTCGAACATACGTTTCCATTCTAGGGCTTTATTAGCTATTATTGCCAATTCCCTTAGCTCCTTAGGTACAGCTGCCTTATTATTACTGTCTATAACATTATCCCCCTCTTCTAAGTCTTTATCTCAGAAGATAGTTTCTCTCTTCTATAAGCAGTATAAAGGCAGCTAGTCTTCCGCTCTGTGTTCCAGGCTGTAAGACCCTTAACTTCCTTTCTTCCCTGCCTAGCTCCTTAATGATGACATGTCCTAAGTCGTCTCTAATACGTGCTCACCATTTAGCTTCTCGAATCCGTAACGAACCCCGTCACATGCCGACACCCTGCTCGAACTGTTCCCGTCAAGGCGATGACTGCCTTATGAATCTAAGCTCCAGTCACTATTCGGCCTGCACTAATCGCAACGTGAAGTGCGACTTAATTATCTCGCAGCCGGAATAGAATCATATTAATCGTGATAAGGAAAAACTCTGTTGTTAGCTTAACTCCCTTAAAGATCAGCGCCTTGAGCTCCGTGCTTAAGAGTTGCGACTCCATCATGAGCTTACGAAGGTAGATTCTAAAGAGAAGGAAATGTTTAATCAAAAGATAGCCTCCATTCGTGAGGTTCAAGCTTTTAAGGAGGCAGAAGCTCGTTCTTAGGGTTAAGAAGCTCACACACTACAATCTGCAGTGGTGGCCTCTTCCTAACCTGCTTTACTCTTCTTCTCAGGTTTTGAGTAGAACATCTTACACTCTTCCTATCCCTTAGATTCAGCTTTAGAGCAAGCTTTTGCTGCTCCTGATGGTACTAGTCAATCAGCTCTAAACTATTCCTTAGGTTTCTAATTAGCTTCCAGGTATTATCCTCAGGTCCGTATTCTTCCTATTTAACCAAGTACTTCCACTAACAACCAAACCGTTAGTAGTCCAAAATCTACTGGACTTCATACTCGGTATGATCTTCCTTAAGTTTGAGTTTTATCTAAAGTTTGGCGTTGTATAGTGCTGGTTCTAATTTAGAGATATGAAAAACTAAGTAAATCTTTATATCCTTAGGTAACTATAGTTCATAATTTATAGGTCCTATTTATCATTTAACCCTAAATAGTCCTAATTTAACGTGATCCAGTTTTCGTGATGGTTGTTTTATTTCTAAATTTTTCTTTTTTAAGAAAATCTTATCCCCCTCCTTAAAAGTTAGTCCCTTAACTTTAGATTTATTCTTAATTTATTTGCTAAGATTACCTTTATAGGTGATTTTCTGTGCGATTTTCTTATAAAGTAGTTATAATTCTTCAGCCTTTCTTCTTACAGATTCTAATACTTTATTTAGTTTCTATAGTTCTTGATAAGCTGTAGGCTTATAACTATAGTTTATATAAAATAGTAATCTTCCTATTATTAATAACTTTACAGAGTTATATACAAACTTAGCTATCAGTAATAAGTTAATCTAATTATCTTATAGTTTATTAACATATATTTATAAGTATTATTCTAATATTTGGTTTATCTATTCTGTTTGTCTATTTATCTATAAGTAAAATACTATTAAAAGACAATACTTAGTCTCTAGCTATTCTATAAATATTTTCTAGAATATTAATATAAATAACTTATCTCTGTCTGTAATAAATTCTTGTAGTATTCTATATTATATAATTAGTATTTTAATTAGTAATAACGCTAGTTTATCTGCTTTTATTTCCGTATAGGTTGGTTCAAAGTAAGCGTACTTTATTAGTCTATTAATAATAACTAGTATCATATTATATTATTAACCTATTAGAGTAGTAATTATTAGTATTCCTATAATAAAGTCTATTATAACTAATTTCTATAGTCTGTTTAGTAAAGGTATTAGTTGCATAAGTCCGTACTTTTTATATCTTAATACTTTATTCTTTTTATATTTAATATATTCTAAAAGAATATTCCTAATCTTATTCTAAATTCCTGGAATCTAGAAGTGCCTGTTAATCTATTCTATAGTCTTCTTAACTTCTTAATATCTATATATTTTAGCTGAATATTAGTTTTTAATCAGCTCTGCCTATAATTCGTCTGGTATATAAATTATTTCTTAGTCCAAATTCTAGAGTAGTCGTCTATTATTAAATTCCCTTATTTATTTTTCTTAAGTGTTTTTGATAATGACTATTGATTTAATATCTATTTATAAGCTTCCTAGAGATCTGTCTTATCTTTACTTAAGTATTATATTATATATTTTTAGTATATCTCTTATATAGTTTACTTATTAACTAAGTGCATCAGCCGCAGTGTTTTCTTTTCCCAATTTATAAAATATTCAAAAATCGAAAGTTAATAATAATTTCTATTATCTGACTTATTATTAATTTAACTTCTTTATTATTATAAATGCTGTTAGTGTTACGGACAGTAATAACAAAGCAGCTATAACTAAAAAACTAAGGAAATTAACAACAATAGCTAATAAAGCCCTAGAATAAAAACATATATTTAAGTTAAAAAAAAAGAATTGTAAGTAAGCACGGGACGCTTTAGCGTAAGCTAAAGTACAGGCTAAGAAACGCAGATAGAAATACGGAATTATACTAGTAGATTAGAAGTAATAGCTTACATAGATAAAGCTAAAGCTTAGTAAATAGAAGAGATAAAAAAGCTAGAGAGCTTTAGATATCTCTATTTCTTCAGGCAGTATCTAATATACTACTGACAGATATATAATATACGTGCAAAGGATTTCCTATAAATATAAGGCATAAACTAGCTCTAAGATATTTTAGATTCTTTATAGTTACTCTAAAATCGAGATCTTCTCTCTAAGTTAAGACTTGACCTTAAGTGAAATAGTTTAATATTATCTTATTAAATCTATTATACACCCTCTTCCTACCTTGCGATAAGACCAAACTCTATTCTGTTAAATCTAGAGCTATCTATTCCAAATACAAAAAAAGCTAAGAACTTATTAAGTAATTAATTAGGGCAGAGTTACTAATATAAAACGTACCATTAAGTTAAGGCAACTTGTAATATTATAACTACCCTTTCAAAAAGTAGGAGAGAACGTTAGATTAATTCTAATAATAAATTTCTAATTATGGTTTATGATAACTTACTATAAGGATAAATAAGAACTTTACTCGTTAAATAACAGTAGCAGTAAAGAAGAAGTCATAGCAGGACCTTTATTTACTACTAGAAGTATATCAGAAAGAGCTAAAAGCACATAACAGATTATCTAAAAACAAAAAGCAGCTATCATGGAGTTACGTGATACCATAATTAGTATACAGTAACAAGTTAAAGTAGTAAAAAATAGGAGAGAAGAGACTACAAAGATCCAATTACTCTCTAAATTTAACGGAAATTAGGATAATCTCAAGACGTTTATGGCCGTAATAGACCTATACTATTAGTTTAATTAATCTTCATTTATGACTAACTAAGATCGGATTCTGGCAGCTGGTATAAACATGATAGGAAGAGCCATAAAATAGTTTAAGCTGCTTATAAAGAACTATTTAGTAAAAAAAAACCCTAACCTAAGATCAGCGGGACTCGTAAACTGTAATGATGATATTAAAAGAACCTTCAAAAATTATAAGAGCTTCAAGAAGGAACTGATTATAGTCTTCAGCAAAATTAATAAAGAAATAGAAGTAATTTAGAAGCTCTAATGACTCAGACAACGCACGTTAGCAGCTAACTATATAGTAGAGTTTAAGTAAATCTAATCTTAACTAGACTAAGCAGATTAGCCCCTGGTTATAATATACTATGCAGGACTAAAAGACAGAATTAAGGATAAGATTTCCTAAGGAAAACGACCTAGTATACTTCTGGGAATTATTAAATAAGCGGTGACTATTGATAACTATTAGTACTAGAGGGAATAGGAAAAGAAAAACAACGCTAGACCAGTAATCCATGCACTATAAAGGAATAGAAAAGATAACTAAACCTATGATGTAATAGAAATCAACTAAGTATTAGTTAAGAACGCATAGATTAACAGGCGAAAACAAGACAAGTGAACTAAGAAATAAATAGATCGATATGCACGAAAAGCATGTCTTGGTTGCGGAAAAGAAGGACACTTTATTAAAGACTATAAACAACAGAAAGTGGACGTTAAACAGGCTTATGTCTAGACTAAGGCACTAGTTAAGATTACTATAGTCTAAGTGGAACCAGCTAAAGACCAGATAACTAAAGAGACTATTATATAACGAATCTAAAAGGAATAATGCTGGATCTATGGAAGCTACACGCACCTTAAATAAGAATATGAAATACCATATTAGCAGGTTAAGGATCATTTAGCGGAATAGGCTAATGATATGATTACTACTATAAAAGAAACTGCTATCAGATAACACCAGGCCAGCTCTATAAAAGACGCTAATTAATTCTATGAGATAATCTAATAAAAGGGAGGACCCTTCAGAGTAGAGGATTAGAAATTCAGATAACAACAGGATCAAGAGACAATAGAAGGTAAAGAACTAATATCTATAATAATTAGATAGTGAGTAAGCTGGGGACACTGCTGGATCTACAGATTAGAATACTATATAGAGGAATATTATATCACTAAGCACTAGAAGGTTACTCTAGGAGATAGGATATATAAGTGCCGATAAGTACTATAGGCAGCTGGTAATAAATAGTATGAAGAACTTAGTAAACAGAAACTAGCCACATAGATAAATAAGATTCATAGATAAGAGCTAACACTACTTATGAGTTATATAACCTATTACCACCCCGTTAGATATCTAGAGTTAGGAAGGGACTGGAATGAGAAACCAGAAGAAGAACTTATTCTATCTATCTTATAGATACAAGACAAAGAAGCCGCTGAGAGAACTATATAAAAGAAGTGCTGAATATGTGGAAAAAAAACGTATACTAGATAAGAATATAAATAAGCAGCTCATGCTGTATGAGTTGAAGAACTAATAATAAGACAAGTGCTAAAATGAATAGCACAGAAATAAGAACTCAACACGCAGTAAGAACTGATTTATACGGACTCTAAAGAAGAACTTCAGAACCCAAAGACTAAGAAACACAAACAGTTAGACTAGGATAAGTGCTAACTAAGATGCTGATATTACCGGACCAAACGCCGCCAAGATAGATAGTTAGCCACAGAATTACATGCTAAATTAATAACTAAGGAATGTTTCTTAAAATGGAAGTGCCAAAATCATGGAGAAGAAGCAAGGAAAGAGCATGAGACGTTACTATAAGAATAATGTCAACTCCAACAATACCCCATTCACAGACCTAAGGAAGAAACACCAAGGAAACGACTGCCACTTAGGAGTCAATAACTAACAAAAAACTAAAAGGCCAGCGAGCAACGACTATGCTGCTGGAGGGCTAATCTAAGGTCAAAACATAGAAGTTAGCACTCAACTATACACGACTTGGACGAAGACACGAAAACAAGCTATACGTGGACGCATGTATCAACAGCTTTTGGACGCAAGCGCTCGTAGACAGCGGGGCTAGTGAAATACTTATATTAAATAAGTGGGTACAGAGACACCATACCTTAACCAGAGTTCTGGAAGAACCTGTAAGAGTAGTACGCATAGATAATAATCCGGCAACATTCGGAGGAGGTCTGATCAATCTTGAAACGGAGAATGTGACTATTAAGGCAGCAGGTTACACAGATAACTGCTGCATTAAGATTATGGATTTAGGCAGCGAGGATTTCATATTAGGATGGGACTGGCTAGCACGATGGAACCCACTAATCAACTGGAGAACGAAGTCTGTAGGGACCAGGAAAGACTACCACGGACAAACAAAAGCCATAATATAGATGAAGAAAGCAACTCTTCACGATACCACGTTTATTGTGCCGAACGAATACCAAGGGGAATTCAGGAAATGGTTTACGGAAGAACAAGAAAACCAGATACCAGAACACAAGGATTGGGATTATAAGATTATACTCAAGGAAGGAGAAAGACCAAAACCAGCACTATTGTATCAAATATCCATTGAACAACAAGAGGAGTTACGACAATATCTGAATAACAACATTAAGAAGGGATATCTGTGAGAAAGCAAGAGCGAAGTTACGTCACCAGCATTATTCATACCAAAGAAAAATGGGAAACTGTGACTCTGCGTGGACTATTAACAATTGAATAAAGCAACAGTCAAAAATCGCTATCTAATACCCTTAATATCGGAACTTATGTACAAACTCAGAGGGGCTAAATGGTTCAGTCTGTTTGACATCAAGAATAGATACTACTGAATACGAATGGCGGAAGGACACGAATGGCTGACAGCTTTCAAGACAAGCTATAGATTATATGAATACATAGTCATGCCCATGGGACTCACCAACGCACCAGCAACATTCCAAGCCATTATTAATCATGTTCTAAGGGAATATCTAGATGTCTTTGTACTAGCATATCTTGATGATGTTTTAGTATACACGAATAGGACACTAGATGAATATATTAAGCATACTAAAAAGGTACTACAGAAGCTCAAGGAACACAACCTATACATTTAAACGGGGAAGTGTGTGTTCCACAGAAAGGAAGTTAAGTTCCTAAGATATATTGTATCTAGGAACGGAATAGCAGTTAACCCAGACAAAGCTAAGGATATTCTATCATAGCTAACACTAATAAATATAAAAGAAGTTTATTCTTTCCTCAGATTCACGGGATTCTGCAGGCAATTTATTGAGGGCTATTCAAGAATTACAGCGCCTTTAACAGAATTGCTTAAAAAAGATTAACAATTTAAGTGGATAAACAAAGAGGATACGGCTTTCACGAAGTTAAAGCAAAGATTCAAAGAACTACTGATATTGAAAATGTTTAATCTAGGACTTTAAGCAGAAATACATGCAGACGCATCAGACGGAGCTATAGGAGCTATTCTCTTATAAATATAAGATAATAAACGAAAACACCTAATAGACTTCTTATCTCATAAACTTACAACTACCGAGTTGAACTACGACATTTATAATAAAGAATTATTAGCAATAGTTTAAGCATTTGAAAAATGGAAACACTACTTAGAGGGAGCTCAGTATCAGATTATTGTATATTCAAATCACAAGAATCTAACAGCATTTATAATAATAAAGAAGTTAAATCAACAACAAGTCAGATAGTAGGAATTACTATCAACTTTCGATTTCTAAATACTTTATAAATTAGGAAAAGAAAATACTACGGCTGACGCACTTAGCTAATAAGCGGACTATATAAGGGATATACTAGAAATACACAATACAATACTTAAGTAAAGACAAGACGGATTCCTGGAAAGCTTATAAATAGATATCAAATCAGTAGTTATTGTTAAAAACACCTAGAAGAAATAAATAAGGGAATTCAACAATAGACAACTACTTTAGAATCTGGACTAAGGAATAATTTATATACTAAACGAATTATAAACAGAGCTAATTAAGGACCAACATTCAGCCAAAATACACAGATATTAAGAAGTTAAGAAGACTATAGAACGGATTAACAGGCACTTCTAGATTCTAGGAATTTAGAGTAAGGTTAGAAACATTCTTTTAGAATATATTAAATGCAAAAAGAATAAAGCATTAAGACATAAGGAGTACGGACTCATACAACTAATACCTTTACTAAACAGACTATAGGAATTAGTTATAATAGACTTTATTATAGAAATACTGATAATTACTACCCTAACAGGTTAATAGTATAATATAATACTAGTTATTATTAACAGACTGATAAAATACGCTTACTTTAAACTAACTTATACGAAAATAAAGGCAGATAAACTGGCGTTATTACTAATTAAAATACTAATTACATAACACGAGATGTTATGAGAATTTATCACAGACTAAGACAAGTTATTTATATTAATATTCTAGAAAACGTTTATAGAATAGCTAGAGACTAAGTATTACCTCTTAACAGCATTTTACTCACAGACAGATAGACAAACAAAACGGACAAATTAAACATTAGAATAATACTTATAAATATATGTCAACGAACTATAAGATAATTAAATTAACTTACTACTAATAGCTAAGTTTACATATAACTCTGTAAAGTCATTAATAATAGGAAAATTACTATTCTATATGAATTACGGTTATGAGCCCATGGCTTATTAAGAACTACAGATATTAAATAAAGTATTAGAATTAGTAAAAAGAAAAGTTAAAGACTTATAAACACTACATAAAGAAATCACATAGAAAATCACCTATAAAGGTAATTTTAGCAAATAAATTAAAGATAAATCTAAGGTTAAGGGACCAACCTTTAAGGAGGGAAATAAGGTTTTCTTAAAAAAGAAAAATTTAGAAATAAAGCAACCATCACGGAAATTAGATCACGTTAAATTGGGACTATTTAAGGTTAAATGATAAATAGGACCTGTAAATTACAAACTATAGTTACCTAAAAACATAAGGATTTACCTAGTTTTTTATATCTCCAAATTAGAACCAGCACTATATAACGCTAAACTTTAAACAAAACTTAAGCTTAAAAAAGATCATACTGAGTATAAAGTCCAGTAGATTTTAGACTACTAATAGTTTAGGCGTTAGTGGAAGTATCTGGTTAGATAAAAAAAATACAGACCTAAAGACAACACTTAAGAACTAATTAGGAACTTAAAGAATAGTTTAAAGCTAATTAACTAGTATTACTAGAGGGAGCAACAAAGGCTTGCTCTAAAACTAAATCTAAAACATAAGAGAAATATAGAATATTCCACTTAAAACTAGAAAAGAAAGGTAAAGCGGTACTAGACACTGCGGGTTACAATATGTGAACTTCTTACCCACAAGAACAAGCTTCTTCCTTCTCAAGAGCCTGAACTTCACGAATTGAGGCCATCTCTTAATTAAACATCTCTTTTTCTTTAGAACTAATATTTACAAGCTTGTGATAAAGACGGTGCTCTCTAGCTTAAGCCTTTTAATTAGCTAAGAGAAGACAATAACAAGTTTTAATAGCCTTATTCTAGGCTTTCTTAAGCTAATAACGGAGTTTTTTCTTGTCGCGGTCAAGGTAATTCTATTCTGGTTATAAGATAACTAAATTATATTTTATATTACGATTATTATAGACTAAGTAATAACTAGAGCTTAAGTTCACAAAACAGTTATTACCTTAGCGAAAATAGTTTAAATAAGGTGTCAGCATGTGACGGGGTGTAGTATAGATCTAAGAAACTAAATAACAAGAATATATTAGAGATGACTTAAGACATGTTATTATTAAGAAGCTAGGCAGGAAAGAAAGAGAGCTAAAGGTCTTATAGTTTAGAACACTAAACAGAAAACCTACTGTCTTTATACTACTTATAGAAAGAAGAAACTATCTTCCAGGACGAAAACTTAAAAGAGAGGGGTAATATTACGGATAGTAATAACAAAATAGCTATAACTAAGAAGCTAAGGGAATTAGTAATAACAGCTAATAAAGCCCTAGAATAGAAATATATGTTTAAGTTAGAAAGAAAGAATTATAAGCAAGCATAAGACGCTTTAGCGTAGGCTAAAGTACAGGCCAAAAAACACGGACAGAAATATAGAACTATACTAGTAGATTAGGAGCAGTAGCTTACGTGAATAAAGCTAAAGCTTAGCAGATAAAAGAGATAGAAAAGCTAGAAAGCTTTAGATATCTCTATTTCTTTAGGCAATATCTAATATACTACTGACAGATATATAATATACGCGTGAAGGATTTTCTATAAATATAAAGCATAGACTAGCTTCAAGATATTTTAGATTCTTTATAGTTACTCTAAAATCGAGATCTTCTCTCTAAGTTAAGACTTGACCTTGAGTGAAATAGTTTAATACTATTTTATTAAATTTATTATACACTCTCTTTCTACCTTGCGATAAGACTAAACTCTATTCTATTAAACCTAAAGCTATCTATTCTAAATATAGAAAAAACTAAGAACTTATTAAGTAATTAGTTAGGGTAGAGTTACTAATATAAAACATATCATTAAATTAAGGCAACTCATAACAGTTAGATTCTTATAATCTAAATATATAATAATCTAATACTTAGCTTCTTCTAAGTAATGTTTCTATTTTTTAAATGCTTAAACTATTACTAATAACTTCTTATTATAAATATTATAGTTTAACTTAGTAGTTATAAGTTTATGAGATAAAAAGTCTACTAGGTGTTTTTATTTATTATCTTATATTTATAAGAGAATAGCTTTTATAGCTCTGTTTAATGTGTCTATATATATCTCTACTTAAAGTCCTAAATTAAATATTTTTAATATTAGTAGTTCTTTGAATCTTTGTTTTAGCTCTATAAAAGCTATATTCTTTTTATTTATCTACTTAAATTATTAATCTTTCTTAAGCAATTCTGTTAAGGGTGCTGTAATTCTTAAATAGCCCTTAATAAATTACCTACAGAATTCCATAAATTTAAGGAAAAAATAAACTTCTTTTATATTTATTAGTGTTAGCTATGATAGAATATTTTTAGCTTTATCTAAGTTAACTACTATTCTATTTCTAGATATAATATATTCTAGAAACTTGACTTTCTTCCTGTGGAACACACATTTTCCTGTTTAAATATATAAGTTATATTCCTTAAGTTTTCGTAGTATTTTTTTAATATACTTAATATGTTCTTCTAGTGTCCTATTTATATATACTAAGATATTATTAAAATATGCTAGTATAAAGACATCTAGATATTCCCTTAGAATATAATTAATAATGGCTTAGAATGTTACTGGTGTGTTAGTAAGTCCTATAGACATAACTATATATTTATATAATCTATAGCTTGTCTTAAAAGCTGTTAGCCATTCATGCTCTTTAGTTATTTATATTTAATAATATCTATTTTTAATATTAAACAGACTAAACTATTTAGCCCCTCTAAGTTTATACATAAGTTCTAATATTAAGGGTATTAGATAGCAATTCTTAACTATTACTTTATTTAATTATTAATAGTCTATACAGAGTCGTAGTTTCCTGTTTTTCTTTAGTATAAATAATACTAGTAATATAACTTCGCTTTTACTTTCTTATAAATATCTTTTTTTAATATTATTATTCAGATATTGTCGTAACTCCTCTTGTTATTTAATAAATATTTAATATAATAGTGCTGGTTTTGGTTTCTCTCTTTCCTTAAGTATAATCTTATAGTCCTAATCCTTATATTCTGGTATTTAATTTTCTTGTTCTTTTATAAACTATTTTTTAAATTTCTTCTGGTATTTGTTCGGTATAATAAACGTGGTATTATAAAGAGTTACTTTCTTTATCTATATTATAGCTTTCGTTTATCTATAATAGTTCTTCTTAGTTTTTATAGACTTTATTCTCTAGTTAATTAGTAGGTTCTATTATACTAGCTAGTCTTATCCTAATATAAAATCCTTATTACCTAGATTCATAATCTTAATACGGTAGTTATCTATATATTCTGCTACCTTAATAGTTATATTCTCCGTTTCAAAATTAATTAGACCTTTTTTGAATATTACTAGATTATTATCTACGTGTACTACTCTTACAGGTTTTTTAAAAACTTTAGTTAAGATATAGTATCTCTATATCTACTTATTTAATATAAGTATTTTACTAGCCCTGCTGTTTATGAGTGCTTGCATCTAAAAGCTATTAATATATACGTCTATATATAGCTTATTTTCATGTCTTTATCTAAGTTATATATAGTTAAGTGATAAATTCTGTGTTTTGACCTTAGATTAGCTCTCTAGTAGCATAGTTATTACTTACTAGCTTTCTAGTTTTTTATTAGTTACTAATTTCTAAGTAGCAGTCATTTCCTTAATGTTTCTTCTTTAGGTTTATAAATAGGGTATTATTAGAGTTAACACTGTTCTTATAATAGTACTTTATATTCTTTTCTCGTTTTCTTTCCATAATTTCAGCACTTCTATCCTAAGAAACATTTCTTAGTTATTAGTTTAGTATGTAATTCTGTAGCTAACTATTTATCTTAGTAGTATTTAGCCTAGTGATATTAGCATCCTAGTTAGCACTTATTCTAGTCTAACTGTTTATATTTCTTAGTCTTTAGGTTCTAAAGTTCTTCTTTAGAATCCATATAGATTAGTTCTTGCTATGTGTTAAGTTCTTATTTCTATACTATCCATTTTAGTACTTATTTTATTATTAGTTTTTTAACTCATATAACATAAGCTACCTATTTATATTCTTGTTTAGTATATATCTTTTTTTTATATATTTAGTACTTTTTTTATATGGTTCTCTCAGCAGCTTCTTTGTCTTATACTTATAAAATAAATAGAATAGGTTTTTTCTCTAGTCTTTTATTCTAATCCCATCCTAACTCTAGATGTCTAATGAGATGGTAATAGGTTATATAACTTATAAGTAGTATTAGTTTTTATCTATAAATCTTATTTATCTATATAGCTAGTTTCTATTTACTAAGTTTTTTATACTATTTATTACTAGCTACTTATAGTATTTATTAGTACTTATATATTCTATCTCCTAAAGTAACCTCCTAGTGCTTAGTAATATAATATTCCCTTATATAGTATTTTAATCTATAAATCTAGTAATATCTCTAGCTTACTTATTATCTAATTATTATAGATATTAGCTTTTTGCCTTTTATTATCTCTTAATCCTGTTATTATCTGAATTTCTGATTTCCTGCTCTAAAGGGTCCGCTCTCCTGTTAAATTATTTTATAGAATTTATTAGCTTCTTCTATAGAGCTGGCCTGGTGTTATTTAATAATAGCTTTTTATATAATAGTAATTATATTATTAGCTTATCCTACTAAATAATCTTTAACCTATTAATATAGTATTTTATATTTTTATTTAAGGTGTATGTGTTTTCTATAGATCTAGTATTACTCTTTCTAGATTTATTATATAATAACCTCTTTAGTTATCCGGTCCTTAGCTGGTTCTACTTAGATTATAGTAATTTTAACTAGTATCTTAGTCTAAACATAAGCCTGTTTAATATCTACTTTCTATTATTTATAGTTTTTAATAAAGTATTTCTCTTTTCCGTAACTAAGACATACTCTTTATGTATATTAATTTATTTATTTCTTAATTTACTTATCTTATTTTTGCCTATTAATCTATGTGTTTTTAATTAATACTTAGTTAATTTCTATTACATTATAGGTTTAGTTATCTTTTTTATTCTTTTATAGTATATGAATTACCAGCCTAGCACTGTTTTTCTTTTCCTATTCTTTCTAATACTAATAGTTATTAATAGTTACTACTTGTTTAATGATTTCTAGAAGTATGCTAGGTCGTTTTTCTTAGGAAATTTTATCCTTAATCCTATTTAGTTCTGTATAGTATATTATAACTAGAGGCTAATTTGCTTAGTCTAGTTAAAATTAGATTTACTTAAACTCTACCGTGTAGTTAGCTGCTAACGTGCGTTATCTAAGTTATTAGAGCTTCTAAATTACTTTTATTTCTTTATTAATTTCTTTAAAGACTATAATCATTTCTTTTTTAAAGCTTTTATAGTTTTTAAAAGTTTTCTAGATATTACTATTACAGTTTATGAGTTCCGTAGGTCCCAGATTAGGGTCTTCTTTAGCTAGATAATTCTTTATAAGTGGTTTAAACTATTTTATAGCTCTTTCTATTATGTTCATACTAGCTACCAGGATCTAATCTTAGTTAGTTATAAATAAAGATTAATTAAACTAATAGTAGAGATTTATTATGGCTATAAAAGTTTTAAGTTTATCTCTATTACTGTTAAACTTTATAGGAGGTTATATTTTAGCTATTTTTTTTCTACTAGTTTTACTTACTGCTACTTATTATTACAGGTTAACTAAAGTATTATATAACTTTATAATAGTTACTTTTTATTCTTAGATAATTTACTATGTATTTTTACTTTCTCCTGATATACTTCTAGTAGCTAATAAAAATCCTGCTATAACTTCTTCCTTACTACTACTTTCTTTTAATAAGTAAAGTTCTTATTTATTCTTATAATAAATTATTATAAACTATAATTAGAAATTTGTTATTAGAATTAATCCAACGTTTTCTTTTATACTTTGAAAGGGTAGTTATAATATTATGAGTTACCTTTACTTAATAATACATTTCATATTAGTAACTTTACTCTAATTAATATTTTAATAGAACTTTAGCTTTTTCCGTATCTGGAATAGATAGCCCTAGGTTTAATAAATAAGAGTTTATACTTTATTATAAAATAGAAAGAGGGATATATAATAGATTTAATAAGATAATATTAAACTATTTTACTTAAGTTCAAGTCTCAACGTAGAGATAAGATCTTAATTTTAGAGTAACTATAAAGAATTAAAAGTAACTATAGACTGTTTAATACTCTATACTTATAGTAAATCCTCTATGCGTATATTATATATCTATTAATAGTATATTAGATACTACTAAAAGCTGCTAGAGCTGCTAGAGGTTTTATTATCTTACTTTATTTCTATTAGCTAAGTTTTAGCTTAGTTATATAAACTACCGCTTCTAATCTACTAGTATAGTTCTATATTTTTATTCTTACTTTTTAGTTTATACTTTAGCCTGCGCTAAAGCGTCCCGCGCTTATTTATAATTCTTTCTTTCTAATTTAAATATATGTTTCTATTTTAGAGCTTTATTAGCTATTATTACTAATTTCCTTAGCTCCTTAGATATAGCTATCTTACTATTACTATCCGTAACAGAAAACTACTAAGTATTACCTAAAATAATTAGACAGCTTATTACTAGTATAATTTATATTAGTAAGTTAGTAACTTGTAATATTATAACTACTACCTCAAGAAATTAAAAAAGATCGTTAGATAGAATTCTAATAACTAATTATAAGAGTTTATAATAACTTATTATAAGGATGAATAAGAACTCTACTCGTTATTAGAGAGTAGTAGTAAAGAGAAAGTTATAGTAAAATCTTTATCCATAACTAGAAGTATATCTAGAGGAATAAAGAGTATATAATAAGTTATTTAGAAATAAGAAACAGCTATTATAAAGCTACGTGATACTTTAGTAAACTTATAATAACAAGTTAAAGCCAAATAATATGCTATAGTAATTTAGAAAGGAGGAACGGCTAAGATATAACCTTCTAAAAAGTTTAATAATAGTTAAAATAAACTTAAGACTTTCATAGCAACAATAAACCTCTACTATTAATTTAATTAAAAGTTATTTCTAACTAATTAGAATTAGATTCTGGTAGCTGATATAAATATAATAGGTAGAGCTATATAATAGTTTAAGCTATTAGTAAAAAACTATCTTACTAACAGAAACCTAAACTTAGGAGCAGTAGAATTAACTAACTATAATAATAATATATAATAAGCTTTCAAAAATTACGAATGCTTTAAATAAGAAATGATTATAGTCTTTAAAAAAATTAATAAAGAAATAGAGGTAATTTAAAAGCTTTAATAGCTTAAGTAATAAACGTCAGCAGCTAATTACATAGTAAAGTTTAAGTAAATCTAATTACAACTTAATTAAATAAACTAGCTATTAGTTATGATATACTATAAAGAATTAAAAGATAGAATTAAAAATAAAATTTCCAGAGGAAAGCGGCCAAGCACCTTGTTAGAAATTATTAAATAAGTAGTAACTATTAATAACTAGTAGTACTAACAGAAATAGAAGAAAATAGTATATAGAAAATTAATAACCTATATACTTAAGAGAAATAAAAAAGATAACAGAGCCTATAATAAAATAAATATTAATATTAAATAAGTATTTATTAGAAAGAGGTAAGAAAAGTAAGTTAAAAAATAAATAAAACACTACACATATAAAGCCTGCTTAGGATATAAGAAATAAAAACACTTTATTAAAGATTATAAATAATAATAATTAGATATTAAGAAAGCTTATGTTTAGACTAGGATATTAAAAGAAATTAAAATAGTAATAATCCAAGTAGAACAAGCACAGGATATAGTAACTAAAGAAATAATTAAAAAAAGAATCTAGAAAGAGTAATGCTAAGTTTATGGGAGTTATATATACCTTAATTAAAAATATAAATTACCGTATTAGAAAATTAAGGATTATTTAGTAGAATAACTTAATAATATAATTATTATAATATAAAGAGCAGTAGTATAATAATATAACACAGAAACTAAAAAGAAGACATAAAAATTCTATAAGATTATAGAAAAGGGAGGTGGACTATTCTATAAGAAAAATTAGAAATTTAGGTAAAGAAAAAATTAAGAGATAATAGAAAATAAAAAGTTAATATCTATAATAATTATACAGCACGTACACTAAAGACACTATTGGATATATAAATTAGAGTACTATTAAAGGGAATATTGTGTTACTAAATACTAGAAAATTATCTTAGGAGATAGAATATATAAATACTAATAAGTATTATAGTTAGTAGAAAATAAGTAGTATAAAGAACTAAGCAGAAAAAAACTAGCCACATAAATAAATAAGATTTAATAATAAATATTTATGCTAGTTATAATTAATATAACGTACTATCACCCTATCAGATACTATTAAAAAGAAAAGGAAGAAAAAAATCCTCTACTAATACTATAAGTACAGGATAATAACGCTATAAATAGAATAATAAGAAAGAAATACTAGATATATATAGCTTTTAGTTATATAGGAAAAAACTATAAATAGAATAAACACGCCATACGTGTCAAAGGACTAAAGATAAAAAAAATATTATAATAAATAATAAATAAAAAAGAATTTAATCTATAATAAGAACTGGTTTATATAGATTCAGAAAATAAATTACAGGACCCAAATTCAGATGAACATAAATAACTATTATAGGATAAATATTAGATAGAATACTAAAAACACTAGGCTGAACGCTACTAGAAAAAATAATTAGCTATAGATTCACACAAAAAACTCACATATCAAAAATATTTCTTAAGATAGAAATGTTAGGATTATGGAGAACAAGCTAAAAAAATATATAAAATACTTAACAAAGAAGTATGCTAGCTCTAGAGATGCCTAATTTATAGACCTAAAAAGAAAACACTAAAGAAGTAACTACTACCTAAGAGTTAGCTATAGACAAAAAACTAGAAAACTAATAGACTATAACCAAGCTACTAGAGAACTAAAAACTAAAGGTTAGAAATAACATATTAATTATATACACATAACTAAACTAGAGGAAATATGAAAATAAGCTATATATAAATATATATATTAATAGTAATTAAATACTAGCGCTCATAAATAGTGGGGCTAGCAAGACACTTATATTAAATAAGTAGATATAAAAATACTAAATACTAACTAGAGTTTTAGATAAACTTATATGAGTAAAACACGTAGATAATAGTCTAGCAGTATTTAGAAAAGATTTAATTAACTTTAAAACATGAAATATGACTATTAAAGCAGCAGGTTACACAGATAACTACTATATTAAGATTATAAATTTAGGTAGTAAAGATTTTATCCTAGGATAGAACTAGCTAGCATAATGGAACCTAATAATTAATTAGAGAATAAAAATTATAGAAATCAGAAATAACTACCACAAACAGCTATAAACAAGAGCTATAATATAGATAAAGAAAATAATACTTTATAATACCACGTTTATTATACCAGACGAATATTAAAAAGAATTTAGAAAATAGTTCTTTAAGGAAGCTAAAGACTAGTTATTAGAATACTAGAACTAGGACTATAAAATTATGCTTAAAGAAGAAACGGATTTGAAACTAGGATTATTATATCAAGTACCTATACACTAATAAGAGGAATTACGAAAATTCTTGTAAGAGAACTAATAAAAAGGATATATATAAACTAGTTAAAGCAAGATAGCATCACTAATACTCTTTATACTAAAAAAAAAAAATAGAAAACTAAGGTTATATATTGATTACAGACACCTTAATAAAGTCATAATTAAGAATTATTATCTAATACTATTAATATTAGAACTTATAGATAAACTCAGAGGAGCTAAGTAGTTTAGTCTCTTTAATATTAAGAATAAATACTATTAGATATAAATAGCTAAAGAACATAAATAAATAACAGCATTTAAAATAAGATATAAACTGTTTAAATACTTAGTTATACTAATAGGACTTATAAACGCACTAGCGACCTTTTAAGCAATTATTAATTATATACTAAGGGAATACCTAGACGTATTTATAATAGCATATCTTAATAACATACTCGTATACATGAATAGGATGCTAGAAGAATATATTAAATATACTAAGAAAGTACTAAGGAAGCTTAAAGAACACAAGCTATATATTTAAACAGAGAAATATATATTCTATAAAACTAAAGTTAAGTTCTTAAGATACTTAGTATTCTAAAATAGAATAGTAGTTAACTTAAATAAAGCTAAAGATATTCTATCTTAGCTAATACTAATAAATATAAAAGAAGTTTATTCTTTTCTCAGATTTATAGGTTTCTGTAGATAATTTATTAAGAACTATTTAAAAATTACAACACTCTTAATGGACTTACTAAAGAAAGATTAATAATTTAAGTAGAAACAACACAAAAAAAACACTTTCATAATATTAAAAGAAATATTCTAATAACTACTAATATTAAAAATGTTTAATTTATGACTTTAAATAGAGATACATGCGGATGCATTAGACAGAGCTATAGAAGCCATTCTACTATAAATATAAAATAATAGATATAAGTATTTAATAGACTTCTTATCTCATAAACTTATAACTACTAAATTAAACTATAATATCTATAACAAGAAATTACTAGTAATAGTTTAAGTATTTAAGAAATAAAGACATTACTTAGAAGAAGCTAAGCACTAAATTATTATATATTCAGACCACAAGAATCTAACAGCATTCATAATAATAAAGAAGTTAAATTAATAATAAATTAGGTAATAGGAACTAGTTTCTATATTTAACTTTTAAATACTTTATAAGTTAGAAAAAGAAAATATAGTGGCTAACGCACTTAGTTAAAGAGCAGATTATATAAGGGATATACTAGAAATCTATAATATAATACTTAGATAAAGACTAGACGGATCTCTAGGAAGCTTATAAATAGATATTAGGGCAATAGTCATTATTAAAAACACTTAGGAAAAATAAATAAGGAAATTTAATAATAGATAACTATACTAGAATCTAGACTAAGAAATAATTTATGTACTAGACGTATTATAAACTAAGCTTATTAAAAATCAACACTCAGCTAAAATGTATAGACATTAAGGAATCGAAAAAACTGTGGAATAAATTAACAGACACTTTTAGATTCCTGGGATATAGAAAAAGGTTAGAAATATTCTTTTAGAATATATTAAGTGCAAAAAGAATAAAGCGTTAAGATATAAGGAATATAGACTTATACAACTAATTCCTTTACTAGACCTACTATAGAAATCAGTTATAATAGACTTTATTACGGGAATACTAATAATAACTACCTTTAGAGGTTAATGGTATGACATGATACTAGTTATAGTAGACTAACTTATAAAATACGCATACTTTAAACCAACATATATAGAGGTTAAAGTAGATAAATTGGTAACTATACTCATCAGGTTACTAATAGCACGACATGGGTTACCATAAGAATTTATTACAGATAGAGACAAATTATTCACATTAATATTCTGAAAAATGTTTATAAGGAAGCTAGAGGCTAAACATTGCCTCTTAATAGTATTTTACTTACAAATAGATAGATAAATAAAACAGACAAACCAAATGCTGGAACAATATCTATGAATGTACGTTAATAAATAATAAGATAATTAGATTAACCTACTACTGATAGCTGAGTTTACATACCACTCTGCAAAGTCATTAACTACAGGAAAATCGCCATTTTTCGCAAATTACGGCTATGAGCCTACGGCTTATTGAGAACTACAGATTCTAGACAAGATATTAGAATTAGTAAGAGTAAAAGTCAATAGATTACAATAACTTTACTAAAATATAATAGGAAAAATTACCTAGAAAGAAGTTCTCAGCAAACAGCAGAAAGATAAATCTAAAGTTAAAAAACTAATCTTTAGAGAAGGGGATAGAGTTTTCCTACTATAAAAAAATTTAGAAATAAAACAACCATCAAGAAAACTAGATCATGTCAAGTTAGGACCATTCAAGGTTAAAAGACAAATAGGACCTATAAATTACAAACTACAACTACTTAAGAACACGAGAATTCATTTAGTCTTTTATGTTTCAAAATTAGAACCAGCACCACCAAATGCCAAACTACAGACAAAATTCAAACTCAAGGAAGATACTACCGAGTATGAAGTCTAATAAATCTTAGACTACCAGCAGTTCAGGCGTTAGTAGAAGTATCTAGTTAGATAAAAAAGTTACAAACCTAAAGATAATACATGGGAGCCAATCAGGAACCTGAAGAATAGTTCAGAGCTAATTAACTAGTACTATTAGACGAACTAATAAAGGCTATATCCCATAAAAAGAACAACTATAGCGCGTTCTAATCCAAACCAAAGGAAGGAGAAAGCAAAGCAGGTTAAAAAGAAGCCGGCACTGCAGGTTACAGTGTGCGAGTTTCTTAACCCTAAGAACAAGCTTTAGCCTCCTCAAAAGCCTAGACTTCACGAATGGAGGCCATCTCTTAATCAAATATTTCTTTCTCTTTAGAATCCACTTTCACAAGCTCACGACGAAGCCGCAATTCTCAAGCTCAGAGCTCAAGACACTAATCCTTAAGGGAGTTAAGCTAACAACAAAGTTTTTCCTTATCGCGATTAATACAATTCTATTCCGGCTGTAAAACAATTAAGTCGCATTTCACGTTGCGATCAGCACAGGCTGAATAGTAACTAGAACTCAGATTTACAAGGTAATTATCGCCTCAACAAGAACAGTTTAAGCAGGGTGTTAGTATGTGATGGGGTTCGCTATAAATCCAAGAAGCTAGATAGTAAGCGTGTATTAGAGATGACTCAGGACGTGTCATCATTAAGGAGCTAGGTAGGAAAGAAAGGAAGTTAAGGGTCTTACAGCCTAGAACACAAAGCAGAGGACCTGCTACCTTTATACTATTTATAAAAGAAAGAAACTATCTTCCAAGACGAAGACTTAGAAAAGGGAGATAATGTTACAAACAGTAATAGTAAGGTAACTGCACCTGAGGAGCTAAGGGAACTAGTAATAACAGCTAACAAAGCTCTAGAATAGAAACGTATGTTTGAGCTTAAAAGGAAGAATTACAAGCAAGCACGTGATACATTAGCGCAGGCCAAGACACAGGCTAAGAAGTGAGGATAGAAATATGGAACCATGCTGAAGGATTAGGAGCAGTAGCTCACGTGACTAAGGAAGGCTTAGCAGACAGAGGTAGAGTAAGATAACAGAACCTCTAGCAGCTCTAGCAGCCTCTAGCAGTATCCAATATACTAAACACTAGTACAGAATGTACGCACGGAGGATTTACTATAAGTATGAGGCGTCAGACGGTTCACGATTACTTTTAGTCCTTTATAGTTACTCTAAAATTAAGATTCACACCTTAAGTGAAATAGTTCAATACTATCCTGTTAAATCTCAACTTACTGTATTACCTCCTTCTTATCCTCTACTAAGTTAACTAACTTCCACTAAGTCTAACGAGCTATCCGATCCGGAAGTGAGGGAACTACTAAGTGTTACCTAAAGCAGTTAGACAGCTTGTTACCAGTATAATTTACGTTAATAAGTTAGCAACTTGTAACAGTAGCCTAGAGCCCTGTTTTATATAAATTATAGATAAAAGTTTATTTAAATCTAACTATAGATAAAAGAGACTACTCTTTTATAGTAGAAAATCTTATTAATACTTCTCTACTTCTTTTTCTAAAAGAAGTAAAGTTTTTTTTTATTATTAATAAAATAGCTTTAGAATATTTACCCACGCCTTTTTCTAATCTTATTTATTATATAGGTATTAACTAATTTCTTTCTAGCGTATTTTATAACCTACTATTTTTTATACTTTCTATTTATTACTTATGTTTTATTACTCTAAAGAATTAAACACCACTGCTTCTGTGTCTAGTTAACGTGATTTTATACCTATTATAAGTATATTTATTAGTTTTTAGATAAAAGAGATGGTTTAGCTCTAGCTATATAACACAAGTAGCCTTATTTTTAAAGGGCATTATAAATAACGTATTCACCAACTTACCAGTCAGAAAATGGCCTACTAGTAAGTTGGAGATAGCTTATTAATCTGCTAGTGCATAAGGAGCAGACAAAGACCTCTAGCTAATCCACTTATTTATTTATAAAGGTTAGATTTTAACCAGAATGTTTCTTTGGGGTGACGTGTTTACTAGTGTCCGCGTACTAAACTTGTCTGCGTGTAAAACCAAGGAGGTTTGTAATAAACTGTTGAGAATGGCCTGCTAATTGTAAGGTTTAAACTTGAAGGCGTTCATCGCGATTGAGGTGTTTTGAAGGAGGTGTAGCAGGCATTTTAATGGAATATGAGGGATGTGAACAGTGAGAATTGAAAAAAAGGAGATAAAGAAGATACATTGAATACTATACAAACCGGCATATTGATTGGTGTATTTAATTCTTGTGGCGCGGCCAGGGGCCCCTGCAACGCATTGACAATGTACAATATATATGCCTGATACCACAGTAATGGTCGAATCCGTATGTGATGTCGTGCAGAAGACAAGGATAAGGTAGTACCCTCCTTCTACATCTACGTTATCTCTGTCTTTGACGATAGGAAACTTCATCGAGCCGGATCCGAGTCCATGCGAAGATCGTTTTCAATCCGGAGGAAAGATGCGAAGCAGCGCGTAGTGTAACATCTAATGCGTGGCTTTCGTATTGCAACATTTTCTCCGTGTCTCATACGAATTTTAGTCAGCTGTTGGTTGGTTAGCATTCTTTTCTTATCCAGAATTCTGGATCCACCGTCCGTTCTACCTCAAAGTTGTGGAGAGACAATCGGAGATGATGAGGGTGAACATGTGGAAGCCACAAGGCGTCTTCGGATGCTTGGCAGTGAGATTATGGCATCATTTTCGGACTTCGAAGCCACAACGTTACTATTTGGAGATCAGTGTGGAGGAGGCACAGTGACTAAAGCTGCCAAAAGAGCTTTTCCGTGTCCATCTTTACCTTGAACTCTCTCATGCGCTGCGATCAGTTCATCAGTCGGGGTTGGGTGATAAAGTAAGTCGCATTCCATAGGGCGTATCGTGCGAGTCCGTATTGGCACTGAAGTGCAACGATATGGACTGCCACCGGCGGTTCGATCAATCAACGTGGTCACAAGTTACAGATGCGATAGCCCGATCGGTGGTGTACCTGAGGCACGAACGTAGGGCGAGACAAGGAAGTGAGATGCGGCATGCACTTTACGGCGCACTGCAGAATACACTGCGTCCAGGACCCGTACTCCGGCGCTATTTTGCCTGCGATTTGGGCTTCAAGAGCCTGTGTGGGACTTAGATCTAGGTGACTAGAAAGAGGGATATTGAGTTCAGCCGGAGGTGAAAGAGTGGGTGGAGGGCAAACTCTACAGGTGTGCTTCTCGATATGCCACTTTTTCCTGCCCTACCCCTACCACCGAAATGCGGACCACGATCAACCTTGGATGCGAATGTAAAAACCCCGATCGGTTGAATACCTAAAGGTGGGATGTGAACGTCACCCGGACCTGGGGAATAGCTGGCCTAAACAATTCGCTGCCTCATATCGTACCTCGCAGCATGGACCCGATCATCAATGGCCAACGAGGCTACAGATGCACGTTTCTGAGTAGTACATCAGCTGTCTCTGCGCTGTAAATCGTCGTGTAAATGAAGCAAGCGAGTTTGCTGGCCTCGCTGAGTGACCACCCAGAGGGCCGCACACAAACGGGGAGGACCCTGGTCCTCATTTTAATCTGTCGTTGAGTGCGTGATGCGTTTCCATGATGGTGGGCGGAGGGATGAACTCTGGTTGGTCGGTTTGTTTTTGTTCAGTTGCGAGAGCCTTCTTCCACGGGTTTTTACGGTACAAGTGCGCTAAATATACATCTGCCAGCGCGTGAGAGCAGAAGGGGAGCGCAAGTAGCGGCAGAGAAGGTCCGGCAGGTAGCCCTCTTTTTGTCCTATTTTTCGGAGGCCCACCGACCGGTTCTGGGCGTATCCATTTTTCACCGCTCAGGTTCCAGCGATTAGAGGCGGCTCGGGGATACCAACGACCCTCTGAAATGGAGAGCGGCCTGCTAGGCCACTGGCAGCGGAATGGAAAAGAAACTGTTCAATCAAATTCGTTGTGGGCCAGACATGGAGGTCGAACCGCCGCAACGGTCCCTAGACCGGATGTGGCGCTGGCCATCTCCACAGCGACTATCCGCGAAGGTTCGTAGCTCGGATATTCAGCTTAGCGAACGCGAGGAGAAATCGTGACTAGAGGCTTGCCCCTGAATGAACGGCAGAACTGGCACGTTGTGAAGCTGATAAAGGGAGCAGGTGATGGCTATCCCGCTCTCCGAGGCTGCCTTTTTGAGTCCACGGCGTCACCGCTGTGCTAACTAAAGCCATCAGAGTCCCAGCTCTCGTATGCAGGCCAATGCTTTTGGGGTCTGGTATGCCGCGCAACCCACAGTGGACTATCTTAGCACGGTCCACGGACTGTCGTGCCGACTCACCCTTCCTGAAACAGATGGAATCAACCAATCCCCGAACGAGCTCTCACACCATTGAGTCTATCATTATTGATGTGCTTCCCATTGTGAAAAATTCACCTCCTGAAAAGCACCAGTCAAAGAAGCATGTTCAACTGCTACCCCAGATAACGCCAGCGCTGTATATGAGGCTACGATAACTAGTGCGTGCAAAAACTGTCCAACGACTGCCTCGAACTGACTCTTCTGCGCCCGTCTGTTGTAAGTTGAAACACCCCAGGCTGCCCGGCCCACGCACGGACAGTCAGTTCTTCCGCAATATATCAGATAGATGATCCTGGAATCCTGGACATTGCTCTTTGTCGCCCCTCCATGACCATCACGGCATTCTTACATCTACGGCTGTGACAGCAGTCGTCTACTCATACTGACGCTGCATCGTCGAGGTCTCAACTCCGCTTGGCCTACCCGCGTCCGCGTGTGCTCCCTCAGCCACAAAAGCTCTCTTACCATTGGTGCTTAAGCTTCCGTACGCCTTCCGTTTCATGCGCCCATACTTATTTCCCGCCAACATCCCCCAGGCACAGAGTACTAACCGCTCTCCCCATCACAGACCACCATGGTAGACGTCGCGGTGTCGGCCCAGCTCCAGCAATGGACTTTCGAAAAATCATCAGTGGTTCGTCCTGAACGTTCTCATTCCTCGGCATCGTCCCCAGATTTGTACAACAACGAAAATGAGACCCTGCGGATAGACACTGCAGTGGACGACACCAAGAATCAGGATACAAAGGAGGCTCTTTTCTCAGAACGATATCTGTCCTCGGAAGAAGATTTATCTCCATTGGCATCGGAAGACTCGGATGATGAAGCCAGCATACATGATATTGAAAAGCAGTGTTTTTCTGCGAGGAAAATGTCGATCTCGAGATTTGAGAAAGGCAAGAGCTGTGATTTGGCAGTCATGGTGTCGTATGTGTCTGCTGGTCGACCAAAAATGATCAACCTTCCAAACGTTGGTCCGCCAATCCAAAACAAGACCCAACGGTCAGCATCAGCCTCGCTGGCGCAACTACCAATCGCCGCTATCAACAAACTACGCAAGGCCGAAAACGCGTCACGACTCTCACTGACGCCGAGCTCATCAAGCCAATCCGTTTCCCCACGATCCACTTCGCCGGCTTGTAATTCACGACGCCCCTCAACTGGACACCTTCCCTTCTCCCACAACAACAGTTCTCTGCGAATCTCTGATTCGTCTTCGTCATTTACAGATGGCTCTATTAGAAGCAGTTCTCCTTCAAAGGGCGATAATTCCACTCGTCCAACTAACGCAACAACGACTTCTCATCCTCAGCGTCAATCATCGCTCTATATAGCCCCCGACACGAATGCATCACCCTTGGTACCCTTCCCTCCTTTAACACCACAATCACCCGAACCGCATTCCTTCCTAAGTTCAGATCCATATGAAAACTCCACAACTTCTGCCGCCTCACCTATCATCAAATCCGGTCCTCATAAGCGTCTTCGAAGCATCTCACAGAAGCTTTCTCTTGCGAAGATTGCTATCACGCCATCTACAAAGAAGTGGGATTCTCGTATAAATGGAAAGGTAGGAGGAACCATGCCTCCCACGCCAGCAACTCCTTACACACCCGTCACACCTATGACCGCTCCTCCGACAACATTTTCCTCGCCCAAAAATCGTCGACGGCGGAACTCAAAAATTGCCTCTCGACCTGTCTCTAGGCATGTACCATCCCCCGAAGTACCGCCTGTTCCTACCCTGAGCAAGCCACAATCGGAGAAAACGTTACAGAAAATGGTCGCTCGAGGAGCTGACGAGCGCGAGTCACCGTTCGAGCTGCCCCCATTCCCGGATGATGATGATGCAGATCCCGCTATGGAAATCAAGACAAGGAGAGTAAGGAAGCGAAAAAGCTTGATGGACTTGCTGTGAGCGCTTCAGAGATCTGAGGTGAGGACACCGTGGTCTGTGGCAAGTCATAAAATGTCGGCAATCTGTTTCGTTTCAAAACACAATTTCTACGTTCATGCGACCCACTTTCCACATTTCCACTTTTTTTACCATCCATCTCGACACTTTGCATTAATTTTTTCCAGCGTTTGGGCACAATCTCAAGCATTATTGGCGTACAGCGGTGTATATACGGCGTAGAGTGGCGACATTATTGGAGTTTTGGGATTATCAGAGACGATACCCGCTTGGAATGTTGGTGTTGGATATCATCGCTCTCCTCTGTGGCTATCTATCTGGGTATTTGCTTCTGAAGGGGTCCAGCTGGACCTCGTTGTAGTTGGCATGCTATTTATATCACGATATGACGATTTGATTGGGCTTTTTGGCAACTTCGATATGTATATACAACCGTTAGTTTCTAGTACACTTTGTTCGCTTTCATCATTATGATAAGCGCATTACTATTCATTTACTCTCTACGTTAAAATTTTTGGCGCCTCCGTTGCTGCTGTTTCTTGGTGTGTTTGATATTATCCTCTGTGCCTACGTGCGTAGATACATTAGATGACGTTGGAAGTGCAGTCAGAGAGATTCGTGAGTTTGGGGCAGAGATTTGGCGTCTCACGGTTGGGGAAGCTAGATCGGATCTTGTCTCACCATCGCCATCACGATGCTTATCCAGGATCCCTCACGATCTAGGTCGTATTCCAAGAATGGTAGCATGAATGATATAGGGCTGATGAACCAGGAAGAATGCTCTCTGCCCCGCTGATGGGAACGGGGTATTTCCATGAGACTCTGCCTGGCGCACTGGGTATTTCCATGCCTCTTATTGCGCGGCCCCCTTGCTATAGAAACAGAAGTGGGGAAAATGTTTTAGTCGGAATAGGTGGAGAAGAAACATGTTATGCGAGGTGTTTCAGGTTGATGGTTGGATAACGAAAGCATGGGAAGTATACCTTGCTGGGATCAATCCCGAGCACCAGCGCTGCCATTAGTTCCCGTTCTTACGCAATCAAGGCATCGTACCATTCTTTGGGTGGTGAGATGTTGATTAAAGCTGAGTGGGTGGTCGAAGAGAATTCAAGAGATGGGGTGGAGCTGAGTCGTAATGGAGTTTGGATGCGAGGGCGAGTAGAGGTGCCATGACGAAGCTTCATGATGCTAAAATGGGGTGTAACGAGATACCAAGAAGGTTTACCCGTCCACGTGCCTCGGGAAAGGTTTCGACGGATTCGAGCACGTATTCACCCCCACTTCATTCCACATACGGAAACCGTTCCTTCCCCGCAATACCCCAACGTAAATTGTGAATGCGATATCGTCCCGAGGTTGTTAAGATAACGTGTATAGATCTCTTTCATAGATTTCCTTCTCTTCGGCTCGAATATAGAATTAATTGCAGTTCCTCTTCAGTTCCTCCTCTGGCTTTGCGTTCCGTCCAATAGTAGTGCTTGCCGAAACATTCCCCGAATCCGCCCCTCTCTTCGGTGATAAATATCGGACAATTGATCTTCTCAAAATCATCGCTCTGGGCCCTCTCCTCTTCTGCTCATAAACTCACACAGTTTTAAAAGACTGCAGAATAATCACAATGGCCGATTCGCAATCTCCCATTGAGCTCCCCGTCGCCCGCAAACTATGGCAGCATCCAAACCCGAAATCCACAGCAATGTGGAAATTCATGCAGAAAGCGAATCAGAAGCACAATCTCAAAATGCAGGTACATTCTCCCCGGTCTCAGAGTTTCCACAGTTCTCATCATCCCCATGCCTCCGATCTTCCGTCGGAGTATTTCCGGAATATTGGGCTTCTAGACTACGGAGTGCGTTCTGAAATTAAGATATTGAACTTTTTTGATGTGAAAGTGTAATTAAGATAAACGTCAATATTTTGAAATATGCCTGCTGATTGTTGTGGCTTTTGTAGACTTTTCGCGAGCTGTACGATTGGTCCGTTGGAGATAGGAGGACGGAATTTTGGGAGGACGTTTGGGAAAGCGCGGGCCTGGTGTATGAGGGGACCTATAATGAGGTAAGTTAATATTCCATTGCCTCACCCATTATAAACTTCGTCAAAGATAACCTTTTTTTTTTCTTTTTCTTTTTTCTTTTTCTTTTTTCTTTTTCTTTTTTCTTTTTCTTTTTTCTTTTTAATTGCTATGTCCTCTAAGGTGGCCCAAGTAGTCATCTAGGGCATTAGGAAGCGGCACATCATGAATACAGTACCTCCGCTAGCATCTTAGAACTATAGTTTACAAGTCTATCACAAGAACTGTTGTAGGCTAGCGTTTAGTGTCTAGTAAAAGGAATGTCAGATTTATCACAGAATGTATGGACTTGCATACGGTAAAGATTGAATTGTGGCTTTTGGTGTGCACCTTCTTCTCTTTTATGTGTCTCAGTGCTCCTCTTTTCACATTTGCTCTCTCGAAAAATATCAATCTAAGGTCTCGTTACTTTTATCACTCCCGTAGCACAGAATCTCAGTTTCCTTAACTTCAGAGCGTTGACACCAATATGGTTCTAACGAACTTCCAAGATCGTCGACACCACCGCTCCAATGGACAGCATCCCGCACTGGTTCAGCGGCATCCACCTCAATTTCGCCGAAAATGTCCTCTACACTCCATCAGCTTCCAGCCCCTCCGTTCGCTCAACGACCCATAAAGAAGACTCCAAAATAGCCCTCACGGAAATCCGCGAGGGAAATACTGAAGTCCGTCATCTCACCTACGGCGAACTACGCCGGCGAGTTGGTCTCCTCGCAAATGTATTTCGAGCCAAAGGAGTCAAGAAAGGTGACAGAGTGGCCGTGGTAGCAAGCAATAGCTTTGACACGTTCATTTGCTTCATGGCTATCACGAGTTTAGGAGGACTGTTCAGCTCTAGTAGCACGGATATGGGGACGAAGGGGGTGTTGGATCGATTGCTGCAAATTAGACCAGTCTATGTCTTCATCGACGACTGGACCGTATACAATGGCAAAACGATCGACTTGCGCCCCAAGATCAAAAAAATTGTGGAGGGTTTGAAGGACGAGCCTGAGTTCAGGGGCGCGGTTATCCAGCCCCGTTTCCCTGGCAAGCCCGCGGACATCGAAGACTTGCCGAGATCTATCACGCTGGATGGGTTTTTGAAGTTCGGTCATGGGAAGGAGGAGTTGCGATTTGAGAGGGTGTCTTTCAGAGATCCCTTTTTGATTGTATATTCGAGTGGGACGACAGGTATACCGAAGTGTATTGTGCATTCGACGGGTGGCGTCTTGATAAGTTCTATGAAGGAAGGAAGATTGCATCGGGAGCTGGGTCCGAGCACAGTGCAGTTGCAGTATACAACTGTAAGTCTCCAAGCCATTCCTTTTTGAAGGGAGGAAGGTACTTTGAAGCAAACGATTGCTAAGTTGAACAGACAGGCTGGATCATGTATCTAGTCTCCATCCAAGGCCTTCTCTACGGCGCCCGTTCCATCCTCTACGATGGCTCCCCTTTCCAGCCACACTTAACGACCTTTGTCAAAATTATTGGAGAACAACGGTATTATCTCTTCCCCTTTCCTTATAAAATACCCTTCCAGCCCCGGCAGGACAAGTACGGGTACATCTTAGGCTTCACCCTCCACAAGCGCCCACATTTTCTGCCGAATCTAAAATCCCCCTATAGAGGTACTTCAGTCCAGCTCGACAACGCTTTCTGTAGCCACAATTATAGATAGCGTAAGGCCGGACTAAGGGAGTCAGAGGTGATGTAGTTGATAGTATCCCGCCGGAGCTACGGGTATGCAGTAATGGCTTCTCCATACTGACTCTGATCACAGTGTAACCGACCTCGGAACCTCCCCTCGCTACCTTCATGAACTCCAAAAGCACTCCATCTCCCCGCGCGAAGTCACGGATCTCTCCTCTCTTCGCTCCGTAACCTCCACCGGCATGGTTCTCTCCGACGCCCTTTTTGAATGGTTCTACGATACTGGCTTCCCTTCAAACGTCCATCTAATGAATATCTCTGGTGGAACCGACCTAGCTGCCTGCTTCGGCATTGAAAACCCGCTCGAGCCCGTTTACGTCGGGGGATGTCAAGGTCCCTCTCTGGGCACCAAAATCGAAGTCTACGATTCCACGATCGAGGATGGTCCAGGCAAAGCCGTAGAAGACGGAGAACCGGGAGAGTTGGTTGCAACAGCGTCCTTCCCCAACCAACCCGTGTTCTTTTGGGGCGATTCGACAGGGCAGAAATACCAAAATGCGTACTACACGCACTTCCCTCATGTCTGGACACATGGCGATTTCATTCAGATTCATCCGACGACGAAGCAGATTTTGTTTCTCGGTCGCGCTGATGGCGTTCTAAACCCTTCGGGCAACCGATTTGGCTCAAACGACATTTATTCTGTGATCGAGACGCATTTTCCAGAGATCGCTGATAGTGTTTGCGTAGGGCAGAGAAGGCCGAACGACTCTGATGAGAGTGTAATGTTGTTTTTGAAGATGAATGAGGGTTTTCAGTACACGGATAATTTGGTTGAGAGAGTGAAGAACAAGATCGGGGAGGAGAGGAGTAAGAGACATATCCCGAAATATGTGTTTCAGACATGGGATATTCCCGTAAGTGTGACATCCACTACAAACTACACCACCTCCAGCACCTTCTTCCAGCTCTACTCTACTAGTATTTATGACACAGGGACGCTTAGAACGAAGCTAACATCCACCAGACTACAGTGAACCTGAAGAAAGTGGAGCTACCAGTCAAACAAATAGTTTCCGGTCGAATCATCAAACCGTCAGGCACGCTAGCCAACCCAGAAAGCCTGCAATTTTACTATCAATTTGCGAAGGTGGAGGATGTCCTTAAACGTCTCGAAAAGGAGAAGGGCCAGAAGATTAGGAGTAAGCTCTGATATCCTTGTCCTAAGGATGACGGAAGACAACGGTGTAGATATCTAGAAAGAATTGTCGATGGAGAGACAGTCCATATTAAGGCCTACGCCTGATAGAAGCGAGTTCTCGCTGATCAATAGTCGATGTTGGGACCCATAGGGGTCCATGTATACTAAAAAATACATCCAGGGTCTCAACTTACGATCTACCCAGCTGAGACCGAAATCTTCCCATCTAGCTATATATTTCTGGCTCCTTGAAGATTCCTGCACTCATTATTATAAGCAGCGCAAAACCACAGTAAGGGTGCTGGAGATGATGTATTTTGGAGAGAAGTGCAAAATCATGTCACGTGGAAGCTGAAATGAGGCTCATGTAAGCGCCAAAACCCACTTCACATCCTCCACGTCTCGTCTCTTCATACGCACAGAAACCTCACGTAAAGGCTTCATAACGCCCAGTGGAAGCCTCGTTTCATCAATAGGCGGATTAAATGGAATATGGTCTTCTCCCTTCGGCGGTTCGAGATCGAAAATGGTCACGACGGCAGCAACCAAAGACAGAATTTCTCTCTGAGCGAAATGTCGACCAGGACAAAAGACGCTGCCGCCTCCAAATCCACGAAAAGCAGCTGGGTGAACCGGACTCTTCTCAGATTCGGCCACCCCCGTCTTGGTACCGTAAGGAGAAGAGATAAATCTGCGGGGATTGAAAGAACTAGCATCTGGTCCCCATACATTGGTGTCCTTGTGGATCACATCGCCTGCGATTTGCACGACGGAGTTTGCGCGGAGGAGGTAAGTGTCAGCAACGATGGTATCTTCGACGACGAGACGAGTAGAGGTCATAGGAGCGTTTAGACGCAGACTCTCTCTGTACACGGAATTCAAAAGCGGGCAGGAAGACCGCAAGGATTCGAAGGATATGGTGCGGATCTTGCCAGAGCCGTCAATCGATAAGGCGTTTTTCTGGATTTCTTCTCGAATTTCAGCGAGTAGTTGTGGTCGAGAAAATATGTTGTTGAGAACCCAAAATGTGGTTATGCTTGCGTTAGGAAGGAGGCCAAAAAGCATCCCAATCTCCGATCGAGCGATATCTGGAAGAGAGAGCCCGATCTCTGAGTGCATGCGGTAACGATTTTGTACCAAAGTACTGCCTTTCTTGTACCTCCCCTTCGCCATGTATTCTAGCAATCCCTTGAACACCCTCTCACGGGCCAGATAAGCCTTCCGTGCAGTCAGTTGGGGAACAGGTGAAGACATCAACCCTACCAACCCACGTTCGAAGATAAAGAAATCCTCAATTAGCCTTGGCTCCATTGCGAACAGATTCTCGGGTCCATGGAATGCATAGCTGGTGACAGCAGTGAATTGCTCGCGGACCCACTCAAATAGCTCTCTCTCAGTCTCGTTGGGCACAGCATTTATACGGTTGCTAAGCTGTTCCAGCATTATGGCGCTCACGATATTGATCTCGGAAGGGCTCAGGACAAAGTACATCATGTCGTGCATGCGGTCCATGAAATCCGGACGGTTTTCTTCCTTCGCTTTGAGGTCACGAATTTTTGCCACAGAGGTTTTGTCCTGGAATCCAACCATGCGATCCGTGAACCCGATTATCAATGGTGCGAACAAGAGCGTTGTAGAGGCGCGTTGGATATGGCTCGCGAGGGTGGGAGAGGTAACGATGTAGGTTCGAGAAGAGAGCATTGGAAGACTGAAGATGGGATACTTGCATCGCGCACTGCATATCGTCCGTGTTAGCAGAAATCAGGAAAAGCTAGGAAAGGTCGCCAACGTACCTGACGGTTGCATAGTATTTTGTTCCATTGCTTAATAGACCTATGATATGGCCAATGAACGGTACTTTAGGGTGTAGCACAGGAGGCTCTCGAGGATCAGGTTTGGTTCCAAAGATCTTGCTAATGACAGCAGCGACGATGGCAGCAGTAGCCAAAGCGACAACTAACTGTGTGGCCCACATGTCGATAGCTGAAGATCAGTGAAGGGGACATCTTGAGTGGCGGTAAAGCTGTATTACACATTGCCGTACCCATTCTCCCGGTGGGGAATGGCGTTAGCGCTCAAGATGTGACACAGTGCGATGCAGAATCAATGAGGGCCTGTACGGAGGGTCTTATGTGACATCTCCTGCTGAATTTATCATTCTTTGTCTAGCTACTTAAAATTGTCCGTGTAACAGTACTGTTGTTCCCAAGAGCAATTATATCAAAGCCAGAGACTTAGGTGGAGACGGTACACTTTTTGGTGGCCGGCACGGCCGGATCGGTGAGAGAAGTAGCTTGCGGGAAGCTGGACAAATCAGAACCCCCATAGCGCTGTTAATTGTTGAGTGTGAGATCACGACAGCAAGTGTAGACGCTTGCTGGTTAGCAATTGCTGAGCAAGAGCTTGTGTTGTTGCTGTTGTAGGTTCCTGCATTGTAAGTCAATTCAAGCTTCCAGTCTAAAGGGCGTGTCATACATGATTGGTCCGGGAGCTCCGCTGAAAAGCGGCTCATTCATCTCCACAATCACCTAACCAAGCCTACAAAGATCTTTCATGTCCTCGTCAACCTTATTTCTCTCATATTCGCGGTCAAAGCCATCGCGCCCCGCTTCGTTCCTCTGCACCCTCCAACCACCTTTCTTGCTTCCATGATGAGATCATTTCTTTCATTACTAATATCCTCCTTGCTGTCCAAGTCCATTGCTTCAACAATCCCAGACGTCTCGAACACTCTGCAAAACATTCTGAAAAATACCGACAAGTCTAATAAATATACATATCCAACCGATTTGACTCGCGGCATAATACCGGTATGACCGTCATACGTTCAACTTCTTAAAAATGCTCACTAAACTTAGAAACCATTTCATAGCCATAACGATTACTGGAGAGACATACCATTCTACTCAGGGTTGTCCTATGGAGCTATTTCGACAGAAGCTGATGTATGGTTGATAAATGGGACGCTTTACGTGAGTTTCCACGTGATAATTCATCAACTTCTTGTCAACTTTACTGGATAGGTCAATGAAGAATATATCCCAGCTTGTCGATTTCAATTCCAGTGCTCCCAGAATTCTCAAAACCTTTCTATCTTCCAATTTTTTCATTACCATGTTCCTTCATAATCTACATATCTCAGTCCACAATCAGACTCCAGCGTCCTTCAAGTTTTCCACACAGATTTCACACCTTTTTATCAGGCGCTCTACCAGCAATCACCTATTTACAACATCTACACAAACATAGACCTAACGGAACCCCAGGTCGGCCATGAGCTCAGCGCCCTAACCGACGAGCGAACCCTCGAATCCCTCTACATCAACCCCATCCTCGACACCCTGCACCGCCAAAATCCCGTGACAAAATTCGCACCCTCACCTACCCGCAAGTAAGCCTCAAGCCCTGAAAAGTTCCGCAACACGATCCCTTTCTCCAGTTCCATCCAGTTCTCCTCTTTCATTCCAATCTTACCAACTACCTCAAACTAATCTCTCTTTACAGCGGCGTGTTCGACGCCGACAGCGGTCAAACCCTCTACCTCTTCATCGATCTCAAAACCCCCGGCACCTCAACCTGGCCCGCCGTCCTCTCCGCCCTCTCTCCCTTACTAAAGGAAAACCACCTCACAATCTACGACGGCACCACCTACATCCCCGGCCCCGTAACCGTCATCGGCACCGGCAACACGCCCCTCTCAGCCGTCCAATCCGCCAACCCGCGCTACGCCTTCTACGACGCACCTCTTCCCCTACTTTCATTTGAATTTTCAAATATTACTGCCAATGATTCGCCCATTGCGAGCACGAGTTTCGGAAGTCAGTTTGGGAGAGTAGTGAGTCAAGAGATGAACTCCACGCAGTTGGAGAAGTTGAGGGGCCAGGTGAGGACAGCGCATGAGAAGGGGATTAAGGTGAGGTATTGGGACACACCGGGGTGGCCTGTTGGGACGAGGAATGCGGTTTGGAGGACGCTGGTTGATGAGGGGGTTGACCTTTTGAATGTAGATGATTTGGAGGGTTGTGCGGAGTTTTGGGAAGGGAGGGGGTGACTGGCCGATCAGAGAGAAGATGAGAGGTGGAGGGAACGTGTGGGTTGGGGATTTATTGAGAGGGGCGGTACGGATTTTGGTGTTTGTGTGGATGAGAAAGTTTTCGGACTGTGGGAATATACACCTACGTGTGCTGTTAAGCTTGTGTCTGTCTAATTAGTGTGTAGTAAACCAAAGATTGGGTTCAGGCACAGTTGTTTCCCCTGTTTCAAAAGAGGTGCGTGAATATATGGCTACAGTGAATCAAGACGGCTGATTTCAGCAGGATATTCGAAAGATGATGGATATAGTTATAGTAGCTCTAGAGAAGTATGTTCTATCTGCTATTCCAGAGTCTGATGGAACCATGAAGATGGGCTGGTTTCCTAAAGACAGATTCCACGCAAAACGCACTCCGTCTTTGCTGCACCCTTGACGACACAAGTATATCCTCAGACATAGCACAAATGCTCGCTAACCGGTGTATGGAACTAGTGTAGGCCATGCAAGAGGCGCGGCAGGCTTCTCTGGAGCTCTGGAGTGTCAGCTATGGGAGGTACGTTCTAGAGGACCGCGTCATAGTATGGTTGTTTGGTAACGAACTATCAGCCAGATGACGTACGTCATGGCCATGGTCTATAAGTAAAATAGATTCAGTGTGGAGAAGTTCGTAGCCGGTCTTCGTCATCCCTCCAGGTCATCCTCAGAAAAAAGTGCTGTTTCAATAATTCCATGCTGGTCGCTAAGGCAATAGGCAGATCAAGACGCAGTTTATTGTAGGCGAGGGTCGAGGTTGTGTTGTGTACGCGCTACTCGAAGAGAGGAAGGACGAGGAAGAACGGAGAATGGCGCAAGATACCTAGAACGAAGTCCATGCATCGAGATACCACCCAAGCACAGAAATGAACGAGAAGCGTAACAAGACACAAATCTAAATTTCGACTCTGCAGCGCAAAATCGCTCGTAGGAGAACAGCGTTATTACTGCTCTCCTTGCTCCCCTGCCATGAGACCCAGGCGAAATCGTGCTCATCACTGTCCCCTCACACCCTCCAACCGTCTCGATTAAGCAGCTTGCCGATCAGAATACTTGGCTGTTGTTTCCGCAGACATATCTTGTCGCGCGCCGCTTCCGCATAAGAATAGTAAATACATGACTGGTGGGATTATCAAAAGTCCCTGCATAAAAGCGAGAGACGTGATCAAGCACGGCTAAGGCTAGATTGGACTTGGCGGGGGAAAAGCGGAGAGATTGACGTTAACCTCATTGCACTGTGGTGAGTGGCAAATATTTCGTCATTGTGGATTTGATTGACGGATCTCACTAGTGCGAATGTATGCGTCGCGAACGTGGTCCTCAAAGTAGCCTCTTTATCCGCTCTGATCGAGAATAAGTGAAGCATCGACGAGAATGAGATTTCATCGAGATATTGAAAGTCTACAGGAATAGGAACCTAGGGAGGTGAGCTGTCACGCACCTCTTCAACAGCGCACCTCAACCCAGTGCCTAAAACGGCCCAGCTACTTCTAATCCTGCGTGTGCTTTAGTTTCGTAGCGACGATAGAGATAGGCAGTAATCCAAACTGTCGGACCCCTAGCATATTAGTGTTTCTGTACTCCCTGAGTCTACGGACGGCACATGGAAAGGTCGTGCATCGGAAATGGTCCCTATAGTGACTCGTTGAGATTGCAGAAACTAACCAGGTGATGAAGGTCATGTACAGGGTTGAGTCCTAAAAAGTGCATCCTTCTAAAAGAATATGGTGCTGGAAGTACTCCATAGTGCTGTAACCTGCTTACCTTGCAAGAATATTCTAAATACATGAGGTTGGAGGCTAAAGAATGTCCCAGGGGACCTATATGGATGGGAGAAGGTTGAACGAATGAACATCACCATATGACATGCATATATATAACATGCAATATGACATGTCTGAGGCGATCAATGCACCCGAGCAATGGGTTGAGCGATGCCTGGAGAGTGGGTTGCTGTTTGAGCCGAGAATCAGACGGAACAGCCTCTTGATGATGATGAGGCTGAGGAGGACGTGGTCCGAGTGTCAATATCGTCATGGCAAAGGCTCAAACACCCACCGCCCTCTGCCACCACATCACCTCTAACACCTCCAACACCTTCCTCTAAATTTCCGCTGCCTGTGGTTGTGACTACAGGAAGCTTTATGGAACTCGATTTAGGTATTTTAATAGAAGGATTTTGCATTCAGCTGAATTTTATTAGGGAGAGTGCATGTTGACGTCTTCTGTATATCCTGCCGGAGCTGGAAAAGGGCGGTACCCAAGTAGCTGCAAGGCAAACGCTACTATGGCATGAGAATGTTTTCAGAGATATGGGTGAAACGACGTCGAGGACCGCAACTTTCCCTGCATCTCAATGATGGGTACAACGGTCGGCGTGGTGATCAGCAAAAGCGATTGCCAAAGCAGGCCCGTGCAATTGCTTGGCTATGACTTCACTGATGGATGGTACTGTTCAACAGTAACAAGAAAATGGTCTTTTTGCACTTCCCAACATCAAATTCAACATCAAATTGGATATGGCGATCTAGTGCCCGGTTCCATGCTTTAGCCTGGCTTACTCGTTCAATTCCGTTGTGGAGCTTTTCGCGACGTACCGCTGCGATGGAGTTCTGATTCACCTTCTGACGTCCACTTCGTCGCCACTTGCGCGACTTTGTTCCTGTCATTGGGGCCGTTGCATCGTGCCCGCCATCAAAGGCACATGCACTCATCTCATCAGTCTTCAGCATGATCATAGACTGCCGGTAAATAGGCTGCCGTCACGAGGAAGGTAGAGCACGCTGTGCTACCAGTCAGCACTTTCAATATCATGTTGTGTGGTTATATTTCCTTGTCGTGTAGAGCCGTTGACCTTGCAATGTAAGTGGCCTTTACGGCTTTTTGGTGTGTCTTTAGCTATTCTGGACACGGTCTGCTGGAACCTGTGACGGAGGATCTGTAAGGTCCTTCTCCATTCATCATTAGATGGCTCTCGCCCAACACACATGCGCTGCCCTTTGCAACGTTCCGCCATTGGCACTAGTTCGATTGCAGTATCCCTGCTTGTGGAAGGGTTAAGGGCTGCAGATCTGACTTGGTTTCTGACCTCACGCCCGCGAACCAAGTGGCCCCAACTCTATCATATCTCGTCGATCTTCTCCAGGTGCCGCACGTTAAGGCGAGTATCGAGGAAGGCGACTTAGATATTTATCACACTCCGCTCTGCTGTATCTGCCTCTGTCAACTTCCGAGAGACAGCACTTCCAAGACTTTCACACATACATTTCCCTCTGTTAGCACACTGTCCAGGCGTTTTCTACCTTCTACCTCTATCCATGTCTGAAGCATAGGGCATCTACGTACAAGGAGATTTCTCAGAGCTCATGTCTGCCCAACACAGCTTCGCCAATCAGTTCGATTTGGAGAACCTTAACCACGCCATTTCTGTCTACGCACGGTATGTTTTCACAAGGACGGCTAAACACCAGGGGCAGGACTTATGGATAGCAGGATAATGCACGAGCACACGAAACGGCAACTCAACATGGCCACCACTTCCGCACGACGACGGTCACAAGGCATCAGCCCCGGCCTCACTCCCAAGTCAAGTACCAGCACCGTGAGCTCGACCGCTTCATAGCCGACTAGCTACGTCTTCGGTCGTTTTCATCAGTACATGATCCTGTCGTCTGCGACGCAACTGAAAACTTTTACTATGTTTAGTGAATGTATGGAACCAAACATTGTAACGACCATGGGAAACATAACATTCTCGAACCTGGATTAGGACTGGGTTTTTTGATAAAATATTAGCAAAATCATCACCTACAGATGGCACGGCGATTCTATAATAAGATGGATATGTTGTCCAGTCTTAATATATGAGCTCTTCGAAGAGTGTTTTCATTAATGAAAATTCTATATTCCGCGACAGGATCTCTACAAATAAATATTTGCTTGTGACGTATTGTTCATGCATGCTGCGGTACTGCTAAAGTCTATCTCACGTCTCATCATTTTTCAAGTAGTCGTAATCTGCCTTCGTATACTATCGACTACGACTTTCAAATATACACACGCCGTTGAGTCAGATATCCCATTTCCTTTTCTTTTACTCCCGGTCAGCCTCAACAAGGTACGGACCATCCCCCTGTTACCTCTCCAGTAATACGCAGAGTTCAATACCGTCCTTTCAAAGCAGCCCCTAGTGCCTGTACTACAGCACGTCCCTTTTTTCCCTCGTCAATATCCGCCAACGCCTTGCAAACGACTCGAATCCATCTTCTAACTCCCCACCTTTATTAACTTCCCCCCAAACCGACACAGCCCAGCCCAAGAACCGAATCTTAGCCATCCCATCCCATCCTCCTAACGAGAGTGAGTGAGGGAAGTCCACTGCGTTAACTGTTTCTCTAAGCATACTATTACCTCGTTTACTAGCATGCTCCCTTTCTCACTATAACGTCTTTACTACCTCGCTTTTTCGCCAGTAATTCATTCGCTCGTACATCCTACCTAATATGATGTATGAACCACTAATTTACCACGCATTCAAGCCCACGGCCCTATAGCACCCTTGCAGATTTGCAGCATATTTTATCTCTTTTCATCCCTCTTTCCAAAAGCAAAGCAGATATCCATCTACTATTAATTATTCCAAAGACCAACAAGACTATCATATCCCAGTAACCGAAGCTCTGCTCGCATCCATTACGAAGCGGAGTATTGTAGACCAAGTTTCGATGCCAATAGCTACGTTCGTAAAGTCTGGGATCCGGCATCTTGTGAGCGAAAGAAATGTATGCCTCGTGAAAATCCATTTCTGGAAGGTGCAATTCCCTGTTCTGGAATTGTGGTCCAGACATGTCCACAAGCTCGCTATCATCTTTCAAAAATCTCCCATACATAGCACGTAAACATACAAACTCCCACGTGTTCGAAACCATTCTGAGCGAAACCGATGTCTTGCAATTAAGACAGTTCTCCGTCGTAGAACATTTACGTAGTAGTAACCTATCACTCATTTTCATACCTCTACTTCCTGGTATTTTACAATGAAAAGGAAGGGGGCGGTTACAAGAATCATGTAGATATGGGAAAGGAATCATGCCTATGAGGCATTGGAAGGAGGATTTAAGGGAAGGGGTGGATTCGTGCTGAAGGTGAATGGGTGAGAGAGGAATATGGAGGAGTTTTAGGGGTCTTACTTTTTCGGTAGGACAGACAGCACTGGCCGATAAGATCCTGTGAGCAGGATTAAGGGGATAGTGCGGAATACAATATCAATTAGGGGTGTAATTTGAGGCCGATAAAGACCCCATACAGGTCCATTCAAACCTATAAACACTACATCTAGGGTTTACCTATCCCTAACACGCCATACCTCTTAATCCCTTGGCGCCAGACTGTTCCTCAATGAATCACGAAGTCCAGAAGGCGCATGTCAATGTCAGACATGTCCCCACTAATGTTCATATAAAATATCGATGAATCATGTGCCATGAGATGGGTGATATCGGAAAATCTTTACTCTGAGACCTCACCATGGTTCACTGCTTTCTTGAGTGGTTCTACTAGCTTTCGTGCTGGTCGGAATACCTGCAGCTGGTTGTCTTCTGCGGCGCCCAGCATCACCCATTCGTCGTTTTTGTTCCAGTCAAAGTCGCAGATGCGGTTTGTGAAGCCACCGTGCATGAAGAGCCTGTATATACATTAGTATCCCGAAGATCAAAGCTGTATGTTTTCCGCCATGCGACTTACAATTCAGGGGGTCCATCTTCGGCTTCATCCGGCGTCTGCTCGTCGCCAATCTTGCTCAGATCCCACATGCAGATACGGCGGTCATAGCTCGAGCTTGCCAAAATAGCATCATCATGAGGGTGCCATTGAAGATTGACAACAGAATCCCTGTGGTTTTGCAGTGTGTGGATCTTCTTGTCGAAGTTGCGGAGATCCCAGATCCCGATGCTCTGGTCGGCGGAACCGGTTGCGAGAATTGATTCGTACTTGGGGTGGAAGGCTAAGCAGTTGACGGCGTCTGTATGTGCGTCTTTCTTGTACAACGCCTTCTTGTGGCTCTCTAAGCGCGTGTCGATGACTTGCCAGGTGAGGTCGTCTGATGCAGATCCGAGCCATTGTTGGTGGATGGGGTGGTATTGGACGTCGTTGACGATAGCGCTGTGAACCGTGTATGTGGTTGTCGGTTCGATAGTCCTGTTGCCTTTCGAGAAGCCGCCTTTAGTATCCCATGTCCTGACAGTGGTATCTTCATTTCCCGTTACGATGTGGCCTTCAAGGTGAGGACTCCAGCTTAGACCAAACCCCTCCTTCTTATGTCCAACAAGTTCCATCTCGAATTTAATTGAGCCATCCGGCTTTGGGTTGCTCTCGTGTTTCGTCCTGTCGAAGATCAAAACTCTGCCGTCCACACATAGCGAAGCTATTATGTCGGGGTTCTGGGGTTGGTAGCGCGCTTTGTTCACCTCGCCAGGGTGATTGATTTTCTGTACAATGTTGAAGGAGAAGGGTCTCTTGGCGTTCCCGTGGCCGCCAATCTCGCCTCGTTGTTCATCTAATTCGGAAAGATCTGGGACGCGGAAATCTGGTATCTCGAGGGTTGCGAATTGGAGGTAGTTCTGTGCTTGTCCCGAGGTGTGGGTGCCGAGAATGATGCGATGCTGGCTCATACTTGTACCTTCGACGCTGTGCAGCGTCAGCGAAATATCATTGCATTTGGGGAAGCTGCGCTCACGGTCGCTTGTCTGGCAGCCATTGTGTTGTTAGAGTAGGCCATTCGAGCGCGCGGCCGTACATCATGTCGTAGAGGAAGACTGAGTTCTTCTTCCATATCTTGTACTCTTCGTTGACCAGCTTTTGCTCCACGTGTTCCTGGCTCATCTCCATGTGTGGATCCAAGGGCTGGTCAACATCTGACAGAGAAAACGTGAGCATGCGACAGAAGACATGAGGAGAAACGGAGACAAACCCGCCATTTGATGATCATCCATGATCGTTTAAAGCGAGGGTTGTAGTATGAATGTGCTTCGGAGCGGAGGAGGTGAGAGGGGATGGGAGGAGGTGAGAGAGCGCGCGTGGTGGAAGTAGTCGAAGTGGTGGAAGTTTGTTGCGACTTGATTGTGGGTAGGAGAGTTAGGAGACGAGTGGGGGACGCGATTTCCCAGAGTTCACGCGACGCGGCTCACGTGATTTGCTGGCCTGTGCACAGGAACTTCATCAGGCACACCGAGCCACCTGTTTGTGACCTCTTTGAAGACCACAGCGTCGCGAATCGAACCACCCCCTTCTGTTCTCCCCCTCACGCTCAAAGCGCCGCGAGTGCGCTCTCTCAACTTTCCCCTTCCTCTATCTTTCCATTTTCCTCACCTGCGTCCCTCCCTGCTCTGGTCGCACCACCACTAGCTGAGGACTTTCACCATATTTTGAAGAAATATCTAGATACATCTCCAGAAACTATGGGTGTTCCCAAATTCTTTCGATGGATGTCCGAGCGGTATCCTGCTATTTCTCAGCTTATTGCTGAGAATCGGATCCCTGAATTCGACAGTCTTTATGTGAGCACCTCTGCCGATGATGTCCTGACGTACACCACTGACAACAGCTTTCATAGCTTGACATGAATGGTATTATTCATAACTGCACCCATAAGGATTCAGATTCCCCGACCTTTCGCATGACCGAAGACAAGATGTTCATTGCTATTTTCAACTACATTGAGCATCTCTTTGGGAAGATCAAGCCGAAACAGCTCTTCTTCATGGCCATAGATGGCGTCGCCCCTCGCGCCAAAATGAATCAGCAACGTGCGCGACGCTTCCGAACCGCTTTCGACGCTGAACAAGCTCGAGAAAAGGCCATTCGTGAGGGGGTGGAGATGCCCAAAGAAGATGCTTTTGACAGCAACTGTATTACACCGGGCACCGAGTTTATGGCGAAGCTCACGCAACAACTCAAATATTTCATCAACAAGAAAGTTTCAGAAGACTTAGACTGGCAGGGCGTTGAGGTTGTTCTCTCTGGACACGAAGTACCAGGAGAGGGAGAACACAAGATCATGGAGTACATTCGACAGGCCAAGTCTCAGCCGGACTACGATCCGAACCGTCGTCACTGTCTGTATGGCTTGGATGCTGACCTTATTATGCTTGGTCTGCTCAGTCACGACCCACACTTTTGCTTGCTTCGAGAAGAAGTAACTTTTGGTCGACAGAGCCAGAAGAAGTCCAAGGAGTTGGAGCACCAGAATTTCTATCTTATGCATCTCTGCATCGTGCGTGAGTACCTAGAATTGGAGTTTCAGGAATTAGAAGGGCCTGGAGCTCTCAGCTTTCCGTTTGATATGGAACGCGTCATTGACGATTTCATCCTCATGGCATTCTTCGTTGGTAACGATTTCCTTCCCAATCTTCCTCATTTGCATATCAACGAAGGCGCCTTGGCTCTTATGTTCAACGTTTACAAGACGGTGTTACCGAAAGCTAAAGGATATATCAACGAGGGTGGCGTTATCAATATGGAGAGGTTGGCGCTTCTCCTTGACGAGCTGTCGCATGTTGAGTACCGCCACTTCGAGTCGGAAAATGCAGATGCTGCTTGGTTCAAAGGCAAGCGGCTCGAGAAGGAAGACGTAATGGAGAGAACTAAGAAGAGGGGGACAATAGTCATGTCTACCGTACAGCGAGAGATCTTCTTGAAGATTAAGAACTTCGTGAAGAAGTATCTTGACACCAAGAACCCTTCCCCGTATGACCTTCCTACAACACTCCCAGCGCGAGATCGAAAATTCGTGCAAGGTCTGGCGGACAGTCTTCATCTGGAGTGGGAGGCTGTCCAAGATGACGAGGGCGAACGGCATATTCAGCTGTCGTTCCCACCTAAATTGGAGGATGACGACGATGAAGAAGAAAGCGAGGACGACGAAGCACAAGAAGCAATCCTACGGGTTCTCCAGAAATACGAGAACGCTAAGGTTGTTGATATTTCCCCAGAAGAGGCCCAAACGGCAATGGAGAAGAAATACGATGAGAAATTCCAAGCTTGGAAGAACCAGTACTACCAGACCAAGTTCGGTTGGGGACGCGACAATGAAGAAGAGCTGAGGAAGCTAACTGAAAACTACGTTCAAGGGTTGCAATGGGTTCTCTATTATTACTACCAGGGCGTCGCCTCATGGCCATGGTTCTATGGCTATCATTATTCACCCATGATCTCTGGTAAGCGTGTTCCCGCGAATGACCGGAATCGTACTGATTTATGCGACAGATGTGAAAAAGGGCGTGAATGCCGACATTAACTTCAACCTCGGACAGCCGTTTAGACCATATCAGCAGTTGATGGGAGTCCTTCCTGATCGTAGCAAGAAGATCGTACCTCCAGCATATCACGACCTGATGACGAATCCCGATTCTCCAATCATCGATTTCTATCCACGAGATTTCGAGCTGGATATGAATGGGAAGAAGATGGAGTGGGAAGCAGTTGTGAAGATTCCCTTCATTGATGAAAAGAGACTCCTCAGTGCAATGGCGACCAAGGAGCGCCTTCTCTCTGAGGATGAAATAGCTCGCAACCAATTTGGAGTTTCGTTAAAGTTCACGTACTCGAATGATTTGGATTATATCTACCCCTCCTCACTACCCGGAATATTTCCGGATCTTCCGCACTGCCACTGCGTGGAGAATATCTTCGAACTTCCAACAATGGAGGGACTGGAGGTATACGTTGGCCTTGTTGACGGGGTGCAATTGGGTGCTTCCGCGCTCGCTGGTTTCCCGAGTCTGAAGACACTGCCCTTTTATGGCAAGTTAGATTTCGCTGGAGTTAGTGTTTTCCAGCAGGACAGCCGGAATGAGAGTATGATCGTTACCCTTTTGGAAACCGAATCTCGCGCGACACTTGCCGCAGCGAAGGGAAAACTCGGCAAGGCTGTTCACGTTGGATACCCTTTCTTGCAGGAAGCAAAAGTGGTCAAAGTCTCAGACGAACTGTTTGACTATGTTATCCCCGAAAATGGACTACCTGTCCCAGTTGCTATTCCCCACGGACCCAAGGATATAGAGAACTGGAAGAAGAGGACTAATCGAATAGAGAGCACGTACAGCAAACGCCTTGGCATGATGATCGGCGAGGTGGAGTCCCTTGTGCATGTAGAAATGCTCAAAGGTCTCAAGAAGACTGACGACGGTGCAACTATCAAAGAATATGCCGAGATCTCTGGCTTAGAGTCCGAGTATGCAACACAGACTATCGTCGACGAAGTCATTAGCGCAGATCCGCGCTTCCTAGAAAAGGCTGCACTTCCTATTGAAGAAGAATTTCCCGAGGGATCAAGAGCATTCTACCTCGGGGATTATGCTTACGGTCGCCCACTGCAGGTTATTTCTCATGCAGATAACAAGGCCACCATCCTGGTTGCGAAGATGAAGCGCCCCGAGCCCGACTTTGGACGCGAAGTAGCTAGAAGGGCGGAGCAAATGACACCCTATTTACCCTCGTATGCGGTCGCTCGAACCCTCCAGATGTCTCCACTGGCGCTTTCCAAAATCACGGCTTCGTTCCAAGTAAACTCGAGTGGTTTGCGGTTGAATCTTGGGTTGAATCTCAAGTTCGAAGCGAAGAAACAGAAAGTGTTAGGCTATTCACGAAAAACTGAAGGTGGCTGGGAGTACAGCCAGAAAGCTATTGATCTCATTTCGCAGTATATGTTGAAATTCCCCGAATTCATTGCCGGCATCCTCCGAAACCCTAGAGGAGATACCTGGAATGATACAGATTTCTATCCAGAAGACATTGCGAAACAAAAGATGAAGGAGATTGGAGCATGGCTCAAGCAGGTTGAGTCTAAGAATTTCGAGAGGGTACCCCTAGAGGCGGAACAACTCGATTCAGATGCTGTCAAGTTGATTGAACAAGCCGCCGATGCCAATTACCCACTGACACAGGACGTTGAGAATAAAAAGATTGGAAAGGTGCCTCGGAGCGCTTTATTAAAACCTTCGGATGCGGAACAGCGTATTGGCAACCAAAAGTTTACCATTGGGGATAGAATAGTCTACGTCCAAGATTCCGGTCGAGTACCCATCGGCTCGTATGGTACTGTTGTCGGCAAAACGAGAACAGCTCGGACGACACTGTTGGACGTGGTTTTCGATGCGACTTTCATGAGCGGAACGTCTTTAGGCGACCGCTGCTCCCCATTCAGGGGCTCAACCGTTCCCGCTACTGCCGTGCTCAACCTGACGGATAGACAGGTTATCCAGTACTCGACTGCCGGCACAGCAAAACGACCTCTACCAACTTCCCAGCCCTTGACAGTTCCCCGGTACGGTGCCACTACTGGTCCACAACTTGTTCCGGCCAGTACACCTCCACCCCTTCGTGGTTCTTACCGTGGAGCATTTGGAGGTGGAAATGCAAATGGTGCTCCGAGAGGACGAGGCGGAGGCGCTGCATCAGGAGGTAACGGAAACATTCAAAACGGAACTCATCAAGAACAGCAGCAACTCCCCATCCATAACGGACCTCCCCGTGGCCGTGGTGGATTCGCACCTCGCGGTCAGTCTAACGGCTTCCAAAATCAGAACCACAACCCGAAGCATCACCCCCGCGGAAACCCAGATTTCGTTCCAAGAGGCAGAGGAAGTCCTGCCTCGAAATCAGGCCCGAATAGGGCTGGCTTTACAATTACCGATATGAATGACCCTGAGGAGGGTGTTGTGGGCCGTAACCCAAATTTCAGGCCTCAGTCCTACACAAATGTTCCACCTCCAGCTAGCTTGGATGCCACACGAGGTGGTAGAGGACGAGGACGCGGTCGAGGAGGGTTCCGTGGACGCGGAGGTCCGAGAGGAGGACGTACTACTTCAGCTCAACAGACTCAGCAATAGGTGCTAGCCCCATAATGTTTCCCACAAGTCTGGCGTTCCGTCAGGTGCACTGTTTGGCATTTTCATGATGGCGTGTACGATACATAGTGTGATTGGGTCTGGCTGAAACGCATGATACTGTTACTGTGTTTCAACGAATCCCATTTTCAGTTGATGTTCTGAAAGGTTTGATCTCCGTCTTGTCTTTTCAAATAGTAATTGATGGCAAGGAGGGCTCTGCAAACAGTGCCTGCTATCATTAGGTAGAAAAAAAAGAGAAGTGAAATTCTCAAAAATTGTTTACAAACTGTGAAGTAATGGCAGCTTCTTACCTTTCTACTCCTGAATCACTGTCATCAACATAATCCCCGCCCTTCAATCCATAGAACGTGATTGCGCCAAGACTCTACAGGTCGCTTAGCGTGTGGTGTTCATAGGGCTGACGGAGCTCCAGAAACGTGTTAGGATGTGCTCCCACTCCTCGATCCACAACACTCTCTTTGAACAACACAATTGATCACCCAAGATGCACTCAACTGTGGTGCGAGTGCAGAACGTCTTTGGTTTCTTCACGACAGTAGCCTTCTGTGTCGCAGCGGTCATCGCACTCTCCGTGATCGTGAACCCACAATCCCCATCGGCCAGCGTCCAGCTTCGGAATGTGCAGGTGTAAGTACCCTCTCCTGCCCTAAACAAAAACTATTTTCTAATTTGCATATATAGAGTGCGAGGCCGACCGCACTATTACAGCTACAAGAAGGAGGAATATGCACATATTAAGTTTAATTTGGATACAGGTATAGCAGGCATCATTTAGCTTTAAGAGGCGTGTGGATTTTGGAGGCTGATGAGATATAGATCTCTCGACCCTCTTCAATTGGAATACAAAACAAGTCTTCCTCTACCTAAAAGCCATCTACCCCTCCTCAAAGCCCAACACCCCACCTTCCGAAGCCATAATCTGGGACGCCATCCTCCCTGCCTCCTCCGCGCCCAACCACCAAAACTACTACATCCACCCGAACCCCAAGAAATCCCAGACCAAAAAACCTTCCAAAAACAAAAACGCAAAATCAAAGGCGAAGCGAGATGAATCCCCGTACCCGCGCGGCGAACTACATCTCCAGAACCAGCGCCCGAAATACCAGATCACGGATATCACCGGCAGGCTGCAGAATCGCACGGATGTGGTGCTGGAGTTAGGATGGAATGTGCAGCCCTGGGTCGGTGCGTTGGTATGGGCAAATAAGGTTGATTTTGGGGTCTGGGAGGGGTTGAAAGGGGGTGTTAGTGAGAGATTCAAATTCCCGGAGATAAAGACGAAGAAGGAGGGAGATTTGGGGACGGAGAAGGGCGGGGAGAAGAATAGAGGGAAGCCTGCGTGAGAACGGATGGATGTGGTGTTTGCGATGTCCGAGGGATTGGTAGAAAGGTCGATGGAGTCTGGGATTATGGATAGCGAAATCGCCGAGCATCTCTCTGAGCCAGATAATGTATGAGCAATTTTAGAGTGAATGGATCTAGAACATAGGTAGGTTTCTGAGTCGCAGAGAATATCACTCAATCCATCGATGTCACCGCTACTTTCCATGTATCGGCAACCTCAAGGGCAGACTCCCCTTCGACACTAGTGTTAAACCTCAACGATGTTGAGATTGAGAAGCGCCTGCCTAGGTCAAACAAGTCGTCGCTCCCACTTCCACATTTCTCCCGCTCAACGCCCAAATTTATCTCTTTCACAGCACAACGGCTCTGCTTCCAACAAGTCGAGCAATCCCCACAGTTTTAAGGCTGTGTGAAAAGACCAATTGGACTCATCAATACATTTTAGCGCGAGCGTGACAACAACCACTTACTACATGATCTTCGTTTTATCAGCAACATTCATCAATAAGCCTACTCTTTTCCAATTTCTCCAGTCCAGGGAGCTTACTCACACATGTAATTCCTCGTTTCTAAACCCCCTTCTTATGACAATTGCCCTGCCGATCCCCCATCTTGCTGTCAAATTCCCAGATTAATAAGGCCCGATATGGATCTAACGACCTCTCGAACGACCCTAGTATGCATGTAAATTGTATACGAAACAAGCGACAGGAACGTCATCGAGCATATTCTGAGGGATATATGAGAAGATGAAATACTATGTAGGCGAGTCACGTCACAATGCGGTTGAATTTAGATAAAGAGCTAGCATACTTCGTTCCGGTCAGTGTATCAAAAGTCGAGGCAGAATACCTAAGTGGGCAAGGAGTGACGGTGAGATTTTGGTGGTTGAATGGGACCTTGTTGAACCTGCGTCGAGCGGTGGAGTAGGGGGAGAGCTAATGGGCGCTAGAAAGGCGGTGGAAGAGGAGAAGAAGCGATCGTATCTAAGAAGTTAACGTTGCTGGGACGCTTTCGATAAGGATTTTCTTTTTTATTCTGAGGAGTTCAGGTTTTGAATCGCTGGACTTGCGACCCCGGATTGCGAATCTGAATTAGGATATCCTAAAGTTGCGAGATTAGTATAACCTCACAAATACCGCCAACGAGATATTGCACAAAGTTTCTTTGGCTGTCTGCATGATGAGATATTGAAGGAATCATGGAACGTGCCCATCCAGCGAGCTCTTTTTGTCAGCGAGTACGCCGCTCTGTTAAAACACTCACCGGTCTCAGTCTCAGATCCAACAACTAGGAATCCCTATCAGCGTTCCATGCACGCGGAAACTTCTATTCCTGCTCAAAGGGATCTAAGAATCTAAGATGGGATGTGGATCGCAGATGTTTGAGCAGGTGGACGTTGGTGAATGCCGACGCTAGAGCCAAAACCACGCAAGCTGACGGGAAGCTTCAAGCCTCCCCCAGATTTCGCCTCCCCATGCCACATTTAATGTTAGAGGGATCTCGCGCGAGACGGCGAAGGCGCATTTCGGCTGGGCTTTGAACGACGATGTACAGGTTCGCCAGCCGCACTTCAGCTCAGCCTTGGGGACAAAAGGCTTGGTGCTACAGATAGAGGCTCAGTAAGATCTCATAACGAAATCGATCGATCGTCGTCAAAGGAAAGTTGAAAGACATTGCACAGTGACATCTGTCCGCTATGGCCATATTCATCTTGATCCGAGAGAGCCAATCAAATGCTATCGCTCATTCGTGGGAGGCCTTACGGAGAACCGAGAAAGACAGCAGCTAGAAGCCACAACTGCGGGCCTTGTCTAGTCGATTGCGTAGTCTTTCGTTTCTTACTGTGGTATGTTCCTCTCGTATCGCGTGATAGAAACCCTATAGACGTTAGACGCTGAGATTTTGGTTTGTTTCTTGCATCTGGTCAATACAAGCCGAGGGCATAAGCCGCTAGTCGTGACAAGCGTCGTCAAGATTCAAAGACAGACTGGAGGCTTTGTGGGTCCAAGAATGGACAAGAACGCCTTGAAATTCTTGCCACATCTTGGCTGGCACTTGATGAAAACAGCTGAGCAACATCAGCTCATCCACGGCGCCCGAGGGAATGTCTTCAAAAAACCGATGCGGCGAAGCTAGACAAGGTTACAGCACCGGTCAACATCATCCAGGGCATTGGGTAGCGTTCGCTGTCGTATGTCCCGATTTAGTGGGCTCTGAACGGCCAGTAAAGTCGCACCAGCCCAGGCTCGTGGTTGCCATCTTTCTGCACTTCAACCAGGCAGACTGTTCAACTGTTTCAGCCTTGCCTCGATATTTGGAAAGGCACAGTTGCACCTTTCAATCTGTCAAAGTAAGTCGGCTGGGGATACCCAGCTACCAAACAAAGTTTTCCTAGCATCCTTTCGCTCTCTGTCAGCAGCATTTCTTTTCAGCCTTTCCTCACACTCTGGGTCGGATCACAGCGCGTTTCGCTGTTTTCTATGAGCCTGTCCTCGTTGAGTAATTCGACCGCTCATCAGTGCCCTCTTGCATGCAGCTATGGGCCAACAGTGGTGTCGTTTGCTGACTGTCCCCGGATTTTGCCAATGGCTCAAAGCTTTACCAAGACCGCCAAGTCCGTGGTCCGCGGGCAGCCCGAGCGGGGCATGCAGTGAAGAGCGAGAGAGCCACTACCATGACAGGCTGGGCATGCTGCTGGGAAGCGGTCAGCCTAAAACGCCATCTTGCAGCCACAAAGCCATAAAATACGTGTCACACCAATTGCAAGGCGCCATTTTATGTTGGAGGTGGGCCACCGACGAAACATTGTCTTTGAGCCTCGACGTGCCTTCCTCTTTCTGGTGAGGAACACGGTGAATGCTGGCGCAAAGACCCATGGTCAACCATCCCTGACCATATGGTTGTGCTCACACACTTTGACTCTATCATTGGCGCGCTTGAAGCTACTCACAGCACCGCGTGACAGAGCTCGACAAAAGAGCTCCCAGCCGTGACCCCTCACATCTGAGCGCGCCACAGTGCAACATAGTTCCCTGCCAGTGAAGGATTAAGACAAATTACCGCTCGCTCCCACCACCCTGGAGATTCCCCAGCTCCCCACAAGCTTTATAAACAGCTTTCTCCGGTCACGCAGAGCTGAACCCGAAACACTACTGACCATTGCAAGCCCGTTATGGCGGACAGCAAGATTGAGTATGTCCTGTCTATGTCCAATGGCCGTTACTGAAGTTTGCTGATTGTTTACTTGCTAGTCCGGTCAATGAGGAACACACCACCGAGCGCCGTGGCTCCATCTTTGATGATGAAGGCAGGCGTAAACAAAGCATCCACGACTTGACTGACAATACTACTGGAGAGTAAGTCGCGTATCAAACCTCCTCCCCGCCCCACTCCACCTCCGGCGGGACTTGCGCATACTACAAACTACTTCGCCGCCGAATCCTTTATGGCTCTAAACTACCTGTAATTCCGACTACAGGAAGCTTTGTAGAGCTGCATCTAGGTGCCTAGATAGAAGGATTTCGGATTCGGCTGGAAATGTAGGGTTGAGCGCAGTCTGAATTCCGAGGTATAAAATTGTCCCACCGGAGCTGGAACTAGACTAGAACGTCTCTTCTCTTACTAATCTACCCTAGAATCCGTAATCCACTCATTGGCATTCCCAAAGAGCAGCTCCTGGCAGATGTCGACAATTTCGCTAAGGCGCATGCCCTGGACGACATTGTTCCGTTACTCCGCAAGGGTGCACTCGTTGCCCAGAGTCCTTTCGCAATCGACGAGATTGAGGAGTTAGACGATACTGATCGCCAGGCTATTCGTGAGGAAAAGACGAACCGATGGAAGCAGCCAAGGATCCTTTACTTCACCATCGTTCTCAACTCTATCGCAGCTGCTATCCAGGGTTGGGTAAGACTATCTCTAAATTCATGAAGGAGATGTATTAATCATCGCGCAGGACCAAACTGGCTCGAACGGCGCCAATTTGACCTTCTTTAACGAATTCGGCATCCCGGATCAAGGTCCCAAATGTGAGGCGGCGGGGAATTGCTCGAAGAACGGCTGGATCATCGGTTTTGTCAACTCTTGCCCATACATTGCCATTGCCTTCTTGTAAGCTGTCCTATGACATTTTCCAACTAGCCAAGTTTTGTTCTGACTGTTTTGCAGCGCGGCATGGATCTCTGACCCTGTTAACGAAATCCTCGGCCGCCGTGGTACCATCTTTGTCGCTGCCATCTTCTCTGTCCTAGCTCCAATTGGCTCCGGATTAACTCAGACCTGGGGACAACTAGTGGTCTGTCGTATCTTACTTGGCATAGGTATGGGTTTGAAGGAAGTCACTGTCCCTGTCTTCTCTGCAGAGAATTCACCGGCAAACATCCGTGGCGGGTTAGTCATGTCTTGGCAAGTGTGGACGGCTTTCGGAATTTTCCTAGGTACTTGTGCCAATCTTGCAGTCAAGGTAGGTTGAAGATGTGATGCGGATTTGGATGTGTTAATACTAACATGACTGTTGTAGAATACTGGCTCAATCTCGTGGAGATTGCAGCTTGGTTCCGCTTTTATCCCTGCCGTTCCTCTTGTATTTGGTATCTTCTTTACCCCTGAGTCCCCAAGGTGGCTCATGAAGAAGAAGAGGTATGCCAAAGCATACAGGTCTTTCCTAAGACTGCGGAACACTCCTCTCCAGGCTGCTCGCGACCTTTATTACACTCACGCCCTTCTCACACAGGAAGAGATTCTTGTTAAGGAGGCTGGTCTCAAGCCAGACAGCAACTTCTTCACGCGTTTCTTCGAGCTCTTCACAATTCCCCGTGTCCGCCGTGCCACTCAAGCTTCTGGTATTGTCATGATTGCTCAGCAGATGTGCGGAAGTGAGTAATACCCTTGATGATTCCAAACGCAGCAACTTACCTCCAATCTAGTCAACATCATTGCTTTTTACTCATCCACCATCTTCAGGGAGGGCGGAGCAAATGACACGCAGGCTCTCCTAGCTTCCTTTGGGTTCGGTCTCGTCAATTTCGTCTTTGCCTGGCCTGCAGTCTGGACCATCGACACCTTCGGTCGCCGAGGTCTCCTCCTCTTCACATTTCCCAACATGTGCTGGACTCTTCTCGCAGCTGGATTCTGTTACTACATTCCGAGAGAGAACAATGCTCATTTAGGCTTAATTGCCTTCTTTGTATATCTCTTTGGCGCATTTTACTCCCCAGGTGAAGGACCGGTCCCATTCACGTACTCAGCTGAGGTCTTTCCGCTGTCTCATCGTGAGGTTGGCATGTCCTGGGCTGTGGCGACTAACAATTTCTGGGCCTCTGTCCTGTCTCTTACGCTCCCGACTATGTTGCACGATATGAAACCACAAGGTGTCTTCGGATTCTATGCTGGTCTTAATATGTTGGCGTTCTTCATGATGTAAGGACCATCTCCCTATTAAACTACCATTGCTAAGTTGTTCAAGCTTCTTGTGGCTCCCAGAAACGAAGCAGAGAACTCTAGAAGAGCTGGACTACGTCTTCGCTGTGCCTACGAGAACGCACATGAAGGTGAGATCCCCTTATTGGACCCCTTATCGGAACTTATACTAACTTTCATACAGTATCAAGCCGGCCCCAACCTCCGATGGTGGTTCAAGAAATACATTTTGCGCCGGTCAACACTTCCAAAGCCTCAGCTGTACAAGTTCGACAACGAGGAGTATATCCCTGCAGCTGGTGCTGCGGAGTTGGAGGGCGAGAAAGCCGCGTAATGGGTAGTGATAATCTGATTAGGCTCGTAACCTGTGGGATAACGTGTGCAAAGTGGCATGGCTGCACATGTTTTGTGAGTTTGAGCATAGTATTAGGAATAGGATATTCGAATGGGAGGATGGAGACTGACGGCCGTGGTTCAGGTTGAACAGGGGGTTTATTAGTTTCGATTCGATACCTCGGTAGCTATTCTGCCATAGTCAGTCCCTAAATTTTTCTCGTAATAGAAGTCAGTACCCTTCACACGACTACAATGACAACATCAAAGGAGAATGCTTTATTATGATATTTCTTTTAAGGTTGTCCGTTCTTAATACTTGGTGGCGACTCGCGTAAATTTTCTTTTCATTCCATGGATCAGCCAGTCATCTACTACAACAAATATCGAACGATTTTTGCGTCTAAAGGTAACACAGTGCGCAGCCACGATTAGTAAACGTTGTTCCCCCAGGGAATGACGTCGATAGAAAAGATACGGGCTTGACCTGAAGGATGGGGTTCAACCTGCCTTGCGGCCCGTGGAAGAGATGCAGATATTTCACCTTATTCCATAAGGCCAAGAGTTGGATGATCAGATGTTTTAACGGCGGAAACGGTGCAGGTTTCACACGTTGTCGGTCACCCCGGATAACCTATTCGCCAAACTTCCTTCACCCAGTACTCTGGGATCCTGTCACATTATCTCCAAAATAATACGGATAGTTGCACCAACAACCTGGGACCACATGTTCCTGTCCCCCCGGTCACCCTGTTGAACAACGCTGGGATGGGTTCTTTGCAGATCGTGGGACCTACGTCCCGGTGATTTATTCAAATGGTGTCTTCCGACGTTTGGTCATTGCGAACAAGAGATGGCAGAACTTCTTGAAGAGGCGCCCGAAACAGCTTCTATTCCTCCCTTGCACCCCAACGTTACCAATCAAAATCACAGCCCTCTTCTTACCATCTTAGGCTGGGTTTAAGTTGTCGTGGTTGTCCTAATTGTTCTTACGGGATTGGGGACTAGGTGGGCGAAAGCTAGGCATATAGGGTTCGATGACTGCTCAGTCATCATCTCTACAATATTATCAAGAATCACTCCAACTGGTTATGATTAACACATTTTCAGATGTTTGCAATCGCTCAGACAGCTACTGTCTCAATTGGCGTAAAGAATAGACTCGGGAATTTCACTGGGTTCGAGACTGAAGCCCAATTCGACGCACAGCAAAGGTACAGTGAGAATCATCACATATTTGCGAGTCCTGCAGCTAAATTCCCACTGGCAATTTACGCTTTCTTGATCCTCTTCATCTTGGTACGGTTCTTCGCGAAGCTCTCCTAGCTTTCTTCGTCGAAATCACACCGAGTCAAATCCATAGAGGCTTGTCTTGGGGTCTAGGTGTCATCATATGCATCTGGATGCTTGTATCGGTCTTTGGGTTTGCCTTCCAGTGTAACCTACCGCAAGTCTGGAAGTTCATTGGCCATAATGCGTGGATCGGGTTGCTTTCTACACTTTTGCAAGTCACTTTTACAGCTGATTTGGAATCACTCTAGTTCATATTTCGAATTCTAATTGGGGAATAGGTGGAGATTTTCAATGTGGTAACAGACACAGCCCTCGCGCTCCTTCCAAGCATAATTATATTCGGACTTCAGCTTGAGACAAAGCGCAAAATCATCACCACCGACTTCTTCATGAGCAGGATATTGTACGTTTGTCAGAATCTCTTCAGCTCCTACGCTAACTATATGCCAGAGCCCTAGCTGCATCAATCGCCCAGCTTGTCGTATTCTACTCCCACACAGAAGATGCATTCCTCTCCTAGACCTTCGCGCTCTTCGTCATGGTCATCCAGAAATTCGGCATCGTCACCGCCCGCGGCCCTTATCTAGAACCCTTTCTTGAAAGCTTAAACTCCGGCATGATAGGCAATGATGACATACGCCGTTGTCAAGGAGGCACGACACTAGACTATCCAAAGGAGCCTAAAGGGTCCAACAATTCGAGAACCTTGAAGAATTCGAAGCAATCCAGCGGGAGTTTCTTCTCTAGAAGTGGACGGAAGAGTGCTAGACGAGATGAAGAGAGTGAGCTTGGGGTTATGAAGAGCGCAAGCTTTCCAGATGGGCGGAAGGCGTTTCATAAAATGCAGGTTTCGGCGACACCTAGTGGGGAACGGGAGGATTGGGAAGAGGGAAGTCAGAGTAGTAGGACGAGAATTATTCGGTAGGCGACGACGTATAGGGTCAGTACGGAGACGAGCTAAGGATGTGGATATTTTTTATGCTGTAAGGCTTTGTGTGAAGGGAAATATTTTGGATTGCACATGCCTGTCACTAAGAGTCCCATTTTTCATGTACCTTGTTTGAGATAGATCTAATTTGCGAACCGGGAATCACGTATGGACGAGTTATGAGATTCAAGATTTCGCTGGTTCCCATCTTTGAGCTGTCTATGACGTGTATTCACGTGGCGAAGATCAGATGGGCCTCGATCGGACGAGTGACAAGACGGCTGCCTCGACAACCCTGCCGGGAGGGCGAGGTGCAAGTACGTTGGTGGGTCGGAACACATTCCGAACCCCTTTCGAAGCGCTAAATGCTTACTTAGATCGAGCTACTCTGAACCATCTCTTCCTCCCCCTTTCACCATCACTCTCCATCTTAAGCACAATATGTCCGCTGCAAGAGCGGTTGGCTGCATAATCCCGCACACCAGCAGTTACACTCGGACATTTTCCATCGCATACACGTTCGGAGACCGAAAATGGTAGCACAGCTTTCGTTCGTGGCATGTGACATCGGGATGGCTAGTAGAGGGAATGCTTGTTCAAGTGCTTTATATGTACGACGCAAGAACTGTAGATCGTGAAATGTAGGGGTGACAAGGTCCAGCACTGTTCTATCGTTACTTGTGTTCATATTTTGACGGGGCTACACAGCATAGGGACTGGCAACTTTCCTTATTGAAGGCTTCTGTACTACATGTACCGTACCGTATACACTTGGTGTTTTTTTTGTGTCTTATTTACCCTGTCAGTCTGTATATTAATTCATTTATGTCTTCTCCGTCCGTAGATTCAGCTCATACCTGCATGTGTATCACTCTCCGGAATTACCAGAAACGCCATCGTTGCTTTTCCCTCATGCTTACGGCACTAGACGACAATATGCGCGTATGAATTGGTCGTTGATGGTACACGCCAATGTAAGATCTTTGGCACGTAGGACCGACTTAATACAGCGCTGTTGACAGATTAAATTCCATAGTCCAGCATTCGTGGCCCATCTGCGTCATATACGGCGGAACGAGGACGAATTTAGAAAGTCTTCAAACTTCTGTGTAGTCTCCAAAATGGCCACATTTTTCAACACACCTATCTCCTACTAAGATTCCCCCCATATTGCAACTTCTTTCCTCACCGTTTCGTTTTCCGGAGCAGCAGCAAATATGGTTAAAGAACTTCAACTAGATACCCTTGCCAGCGGCAAAGGCTGCGAGCGCGTGCAGCTCGACACAGTCAACAGGTCTTCCTATGATTCTGATAATGCGTAATTGACAAGATTGGGGAAGAAGCCAGTGTTGAAGGTTAGTAAATCTTTCTGCTAAGTTAGTATGAAGGTTATCTTCTCAGCGAAACTTTGGCTTCATGTTGATGCTGGCGTTTGCTTGTACAGTCATGATTACACGGGAAGGGGTACTACTGTAAGTTCTTTGTTGAGTTTTCTTTTCTTTTCTTTGTTTTTAGGGGGATATACCGACGACGCTTTAAAGGATTTTGCTATTAGTTATACGAACGGTGGCTTTGCTGGGTCAATATACAAGTTCATATTGGTTTGGCAAGAACACTATCGTCTTTTTCAATGATGGGAGAATTGGCCTCGATGGCCCCGACTGTTTGTGGTCAATGTATGTTGGAGTATTAGTCAAGTTGAAAATTTGAAGCTGACAGGGTGTAGCTTAGATCATTGGGTGTCGATGTTAGCACCAACAACCTCCCGGAAATTTTTGAGCTATGTCATTGGTGAAGCTATTCGTGCTCAATACGAAAGTATTTTGACTAATAAAGTTCTACGCTGGCTGACAGTGGTTGGATGGCAAGCGATTGTCGCATCTGGATGCTACCTTTCAGCATCACTCATTCAAGGATTGATGGTTCGGTACGATTCTACCTGTGCACCTACGGGATGGCAGCTTATGTTGCTGTATTGGGGTGTTCTGGTAGTTTCCCTTTCCGTCAATACGATTATCAGCCGACGGCTACCAAATATCGAGGGCCTGATCTTGATTTTACACACCTTTGGATTCTTTGCTATTCTTATTCCAATAACCTACTTCGTTCCACATGGAGACTCTCAGATAGTGTTCACTTCCTTCCATAATGGAGGCGGTTGGCAAACGGATGGCTTCTCATTCATGATTTGGTGCGTTGGGGCTTGCTTCAGTCTTCTAGGTAAGTATGCAATGACCACTATCTCAATCTTTCTTTTAACACATTCTAGGAGCTGATAGCGCAGTTCACATGTCAGAAGAGATTCGAAACCCAGCCAAAAACATCCCAAGAGCCATCGTTGGAATCTTTTCCTTGAACGGTGGATTAGGTATCGGGATGCTCATAGCGGCATTGTGCTGTTTTGGTGGCTCAGATAGAGTGCTTAATACCAGAACCAGGTACCCGTTCAGGGAAATCTTCTCGCAGGCCATGGGAAATCCTGCCGGCGCCCTCACTATGTCCGCTCCCATCACAATCCTCAACATTTGTCCTACGATATTTTTTGTTGTTACTACTTCCAGGATGACATGGGCCTTCACCCGTGATAAAGGTACTCCAGGGTGGAGGATTCTCAACAGGGTGAGCTGGCCGTATGATCTCAAGTGGAGAGCGATGTTACTGATATCATCGTAGATTTAACCCAAGACCACGCTCCCAATCATGTCCATCACCTTAACAATGACTATCGCCGTTCTCACCTCTTTCATCGGCCTCGGCTCCAGCGTAGCCTTCAATGACGTCGTCTCCCTCAGCATCAACGGCCTTACACCTCCTATCTAATAGGCAACACGCTACTCCTCTGGAGGCACACTACCGACCAAATAAAGCCATTCTCCACCTTCGACACGGCTCTTACAAATACCCCCGATGCAGAGTATCTGACATGGGGACCATGAAGATTCTGGAGCCTTTCAGAGCTGTACTTAATGCCCTCGGCTACGTGTATCTTTTTACGATGCTGTTTTTTGGTTTTTGGCCAAGCGAGAAGAACACGGCGGCCGAGCATATGAATTATTCGAGCTTGATGTGTGGGGTGGTGGTTATCTTCAGTGTGGTGTATTACCTTGTAGGTGGTAGGAAGAGTTATACGGGACCGGTTGTTGAGCTGAATTCAAGCCACATAGTCGAGCTAAATTCTACATCCACGTAAGGCATCCGGCAAATGGAACAAGTACAATCGGGGTTAACCTGGGTTCGTATATTGACTGTCATCATTTAACGTAATATGAAGTACTGATAGTCTTCAAATACCGTCAAACCACTGCTATACTGGGAATCTCTGGCTCGTTCGTTCTAACGAGGAGGTGTGTTTCACCTAATAGCTAGGGTGGAAATAACTTGCACAGCTGAACGTCCTCATTCCCCTCGAATTTCGAAGCAGCATTTCATTGTCACGCAAATGAATAGCTTTCGTATCCGCAATATGTCAAAATGATCGCCATCTTTAGGCGCGCAAATCTGTTCTAAAAGATCTATCGGTTACTGGTGCTAGTTTGGCGATCGGAATTCCTTATAGATTTCGGACCCCGACAACTTCGTGATACCATATACCTGATACATCAGATTTACGTCTGTGTATCTCTCATGCCGAACAGACAGTTATACATCATGCTACTCATCCATATCTTTGGCTCTGGACAGATGTGTGAAAACGATACTCTGTGAGTACAATTGTCGATACTGCAAAGCTGGGTGGTGATTGAAGTGTGTTGATCTCAAGGTCTCACAGTTTCAATGTTGTTTCAGTTTCCCAATTTTCTTCATCTATAAGTCCCCATCTCGATTCACTAAGCAAGCATCCAATTCTATATCCAACTCGCGACTATTCCACTGCTTGTATATCCAAATCGATTCACCATGTTCACGGAGCACTTTAAGCGTGCAGATGTGGCTTTCCGGCTTCATGTTTATTCTTTCATCTAGTCCAACGGTTTTACCCGCAACATCATAATCTACGGGAGGATTTGCTGCCGTTTTTGTTGTCAGTGGTACGATCGGTTTCGAGTGATCTATTTTTGATGGCTGGGGTATGGCAAAACATAGAATGGCATGAGCATCAACACTAGCGAGTATATAAATTTCCTTGCTGGGTTTTGACAATAAGCTAGCTCGACACACAGCGATATACGATGTTCAATATCGGCGAAGATAGTTTTTGTGCAACAGCCAACAGCTTTGACACAGGCAGAACCCTCGTATCTGATTGTTCCTTTCACTTGTGCGACATTGATGCGCGCAAACTTCATTCTTGTGTGTAGATAGGAGTAATTCAATTGATTCACGACTCAACACGTCGTTAATGAAGGCAGAAAATGCATTCAGGACTCCAAAGTATTCACTTCCGAGTGCAAGTCCGACAATCTGCAACTGCACAACCAATACCGAGCTCTTCCCTCGCCTATGCGTACAGCGATCAACTCATAAAGACGTTTTCAGTCTTTCAAGCATTGAACGCCCTGAGTCACTTTCTGCGCCAGCCCGTTGAACGCTGCCTCTGCAGACAGTCTCTGAAGAACAGTTAATATGGAAAGCGTGAGGCGAGTGAAGGCTGCTGACCTTCAGCAGCTTTGTTTACTGGAAGTGGAGCGGCAATGGTAAAGTCCATGAGGGCGATGAGGAAGAGACCGGCGAGTTTAAAATGCATATCGATTGCTTGAAGTTTCGTTGATAGGGGGGTTTATTCTTGATAGAATTGATTGAAGTGAGGCAGCTTTGAGATTGAGGGCAAATGCAGGTTGAATTGGAGACTTGAAAGAGACTTCAAGGGACAGATGAAGTTTCCCCTCTTTATATTTCACGTTCAGGTTCTTTACAGGACCCCCTCGGGGAGTTGTTGGAACCGATGACTCTGATAGGAAGCCTAGGTCCCATCGGGAATTGAACGAAGCTAATAGACTGGTATCATAGATATGCTTCTCAATTAAAAAAATTGCAATCCGCCCGCGTTCTCCTTCCCATCTACACCGATTCTGGATAACGATCCTTGGATTTGTCTCAGTAGGAGGGAATTTGGGAACCAGCGGTTGTGACTATCGTCGATATGGCCTTGTGGCATCAGACCTTGGTGTGGGACCGCGATAAAGGCACTCATGTCAGATTGGAACATGATCAACGGTCGTCTAGCTTGTCGGATGAATTTAAATGCCGGACCTATCGTTCTTCAGCTATCATATCAAAATGGGAGATGTTGGTGAATGAAGCGTAACTTCGAGTGGGCAGTCGGCCGGACAAGACTGAGCTCTTGTGGTTTGTTACACACCGGGACTGGATTCAGAAGGTCAGCATGAAGTTGAGACTATGCAGACCGCCCTGCACGGGGTGGCCGCATTATTGAGTGGAACATTCTTCGTCGAGGTCTTCCATTTTGATAATCCCACTCACTCCTCAACTTGCCCTCAGGATCCAGAATCGTGGACTTTCTTCCTCACCTTCTTTGGTCATCAATAATGGACCGCGACAACAAGGCCTACGCCAAGTTGGAGAAAAAGTCTTCCGACTCATTTTACAACTCAGACAGTTTCTCCTGCGAAGGTGAGGTGGTTCAACATGAGAGATTTTCACAGAATCCAGGGTCGAGTCAGAGGAAACGATTCTTAATGACTTTGCTCGCAACGACCACCTTCGTATACATTGCTGATTCCCCAACGTTCATGATAACAGTGTACCTGAAACGAGAGCTGGGCCTTCGTGGATTATATTCACCTTATTGTGAGTACTACCCAAATAGGATTTCCGGTCCTCCAAACTGATGCGTGAAGCTCCCGTCTCGGATGCCGTAAGGTATACAACGGTGAAATCCGCGGACGGGTATGATCAAGTTCTCCAAGGTTTTTCCATCAGAAGCACACGATGAAGTATGGCTGACTTTAGTCACGCCTGCTTTGTCCCGCATTACCTACGAAGAGATGGCCGCGGGAGACGAAGATCCAGACCACTTAGTTGCCGTTGCCGATGAGAAAGGTGGATACATGGGTTCGCTCGGCGTCTACCACGAGCTTCACTGCTTGGTGAGCGACTCTTGACAGCTGTGAAATACAGACCGCAGACCGCTAACAGACCTTAGCGACGTCTGAAACTCTGTCTCCACAAGGAGCACTATTATTCCAACCTCGCGCACAACTCCAGTGAAGACATCTACGAATTGGATCATCTCGGCAACTGTCTCGAAGCCATCCAACTCTCCTTGATGTGTGCAGGGAACACTTCTTTGTACTCATTCCAATGGCCTAACAATAACAAGGAAGCCCGAAAGCCGAAGACAAGTACAGCCTCAGACCGAACTTGTGTTGACTGGAGTCGAATTGAGCAGTGGACGCTTGATCGATCGATCGGCTTGAGCCCAAGGTTGAAGAGACCAAAAGTTTCTGAGGGCCATGCCTATATGGACCATGGAAATGAAGATCGCGATTGATGAAGTGTTGAGCGCTAGGTGGAGACATCCAGGTCGATTTAAGCGTCTTGGGTTGCTAAAAAGCAGCACCAATTCTTCAACTTTCCTTTCAAAATCTGATATTGATATCTTTAGAAGTTTCTTTTCCCAAGTCGTCTGGCAATAGGAGCGGTGGTTGGCAGAGAAGTATGTCGCCACGTGATTTGGAAAAGGGTCAATCTATTTGTGGTTTAGCGTATATTTTCCGGAAGTCGCTTTGCCGCATCTCCTTTTGCCTCTGTCCTCAGCGTGCAAACCCAATCTTTGTCACCATCCTTCAAATTTGCCTCGGATCCGAGTGCCGGCCATATAGCGACTGGCGATGAGCTGGCGGTGAAGTCTTCAAGACGGGATTTACATTCCTTAACCTGCTTCAGCTTCAAGAGCACGGGTGGCGGGTGAACAGGCCATGGAGCGTGCGAAGGGCGCCCAAGACTTGGGTGTCCAAGAATCTATTTATGCAAGTCGAGCAGCGGCGCTTGGTGCATCGGCAATCGAGCAGTCGACGTCGTCATAGATTGTGATCGTCCCCTCTTTCATCATCAGGCCGTCTTGTGAAAATGTGGATAGAAGATCGGGTTTCATGTGCTCTTGAGGCATCCCCTTCTTTTGTGTTTCAGGTTCAACACTGTCTCAAGCAAATCTCCGTTGGCGATGAAAATTAAAATGCCAATCCAACGGTCCACCAAACGAGGCTGTGTCTGCAGCGGAAAGACGAACGCGCAATCAAAGCTCTCATTATCGATTCTCGGATCCTCCAATCATTGGGCGCCTGCCCCTTTCCAAGCCTGGGCGGAGCATCCGGCCGCCTCTCATAATTCCCCAATACTCGCTTGGCGTCTTGGCTCTCGCCTCCGCTCCGCTTCAACTAAGCCGCCAACGCTCATCCTCTTGGCTGTCGGACAACATCAGACAGATGAGGAGGATTGGCATTTCTTATGGGTTCCATTTCAGGGTAATGAGGTTTCCAAGACTTTTGGGGTGCTCCTTTTCTCAAATACCTGGGTTTCCAGATCCTGTTTCCAACTCAATGCCTTCTGTTTGAACCGTTTCCCTCCTCAACTTTTACCAGTCACTCGTTAAATAAAGAATTTACAATTTCTATTTCTCTATTAATATTTTTTCTTTGTTTCCTGTCATCGTCATGAAAACGTTCGCTGCCCTCTCCCTCTTGGGAGCCATCGTCCCAGCACTTGCAGGAATCGTTCCCCGACAGCAAGGCAAACTTACTCCCGTTACGACCAAGGGAAATGCATTCTATACAGGCAATGAACGATTTTACATTCGGGGCGTTGCCTACCAACCAGGTACAATCTATAGCTCAATCTCGAGAATCCATCCTAACAGGCGAAAGGTGGTGCTGCGGACGCTGCGGATCCTCTCCTTGACATTAACGGCTTGAAGCGCGATGTCGAGAACTTCAAGAAGCTCGGTATCAACACCATCCGTGTTTACACAGTTGACAACTCCAAGAACCACGACGAAGGGATGAAACTGCTCGACGAAGCCGGCATCTACCTCGCCCTCGATGCCAACACCCCGAAGTACTCGCTCAACCGTGAAACCGAAGACACCCTCCACCGCTCATACAATGACGTGTATCTGCAATCTGTCTTCGCGACTGTTGATGCCTTCGCTGGATACAACAACCTGCTCCTCTTCTTCTCCGGTAACGAGGTCATCAACGCGAAGAACAACACCGGTGCCGCAACCTATATCAAGGCCGTGACCCGTGACATGAAGCAGTACATCTCGAACCGCGCATCCCGCCAGATTCCTGTTGGATATTCCTCTGCTGACGTTGCCGAGAACATCGAGCAACAGGCTCTCTTCTTCAACTGCGGTACCGACGATGAGCGTGCTGACTTCTTCGCTTTCAACGACTATTCTTGGTGCGATCCCTCATCTTTTACCACTTCAGGCTGGGACAAGAAGGTCGAGACGTACAAGGACTACAGTGTTCCGCTTTTCCTTTCAGAATTCGGTTGCATTACCAACAGGCGTGATTGGAATGAAATTGCCGCCCTCTACAGCACCAAGATGACAGGCGTCTACTCAGGTGGTATTGTCTACGAATACACTGTCGAGCCCAATGGCTACGGTCTTGTCGAAGTCAACGACAGCGGTGATATCGAACCCAACGCCGACTTCGAGCGTCTCGCTAAGGCCTACGAAAAGACCAAGAACCCATCTGGCAACGGTGGCGCTAAGGACAGTGGCAGCCCATCCAAGTGCCCACCTCCGGATGAGGAGTGGGAGGTCGAGAGCACACTCCTTCCTATCATTCCCGAGAAGGCGAAGCAGTTCATGCAGAAGGGCGCTGGTCAAGGCCCAGGTTTGGAGGGTGATGGCAGTCACTTCGCTGGTGAGGCTAGCAAGTCGACTGCCACCCCAGGATCAGGAAACCCAAGCAAGACTCCCAATGGACAGGCAGCAGCAACTGGTGGTGCTGAGGGCGCTGCCAGCTTCGAGTTCAACGTGCCGCTCAGGTTCTTGGGCATGATCGCCGGGAGTGTTATGTTTGGCATGGTGCTATTGGTTTAAATGGGTTGACGGTGGAGGAAGTTGTCCGGCGGGCGATCTGTAAATAGAAGCAAATGTTTGGAGTTATGACCTGTGCTGGCTATGGGTAAATCTAATCAGGTCTTTCGTTTATCTCCTATGGAGTCCTTTAGGATCTCATGTCATTGCATCAAGCGCATTTTCGATTTATATTGTTAGAATGTAATGAAACAAAGGGCTTCCTCTTCAGCCTACTTCATCCTGGGCTCAACTAATTTGTGAGACCTCCGTCTAATGGAACCCCTCAGCTATTTCGCTAACGCTTGCCTCAAGCATGGCGCCCTTCATAACTGCTCCGGTTCTCGGCCATCAGCCTCAATCTCTTCACCTCTTCGTTTCTCCAACCGTCCTTCGCACTTCCAATCTTACATCCATCGCATGACAGCCAGGTGGTTCTACTTTGATCCAGGACGATTCGAATGGCCATTCTCTCTATCATAGTCTTAGTGTCTTTCGATGCCAAACAATGACGCAGCAATCACTTACAACCTGCATTTGGTGGCCTCACGAATCAGCATGTGCTGTGGAACATCTGAGTTTTTGCCAATATAGGAAAGTTCCCAACAGCCGTCGATCACTGCAAATTCGAAGGGATCGAATCCTGACAGCCCAAACTTGGCCCCTGCATTAAGACTGTCAACATTCTCAATATGAAGTGATAAGCAAAGAAAACCACAAAACTCCGCCCTTGATTCCGTTCTAGGGCTTGCTGCAGCTCACTGGATATTGCAGATCTGAAACGACTGATCACCGCAGACTGCCCGGCCGACTGCAAGATCCCGATGGAAGTCCACCGCTCTTTCTTGGAGCTTGAGCATTGAGAAAAGCAGCGCGTTGAAAGAGGGGTGAGATCTTTTCTACTGAAAAGACAGTTTCTTTGTGTCTCTGAAGCTAAAGAACTGTGTCTAAGAGCGATTGAAGAGGAACAAGAGATTCGCGGCTGCCGTGACGTGTTGAGGGAAACCAGTACTCCATGTACTACCCTCCGTGAGTAGGTATTCAAGGCTGGTGGAATTCCTTCACTAATGTACCCAATCACGAGCTGGGATCTACCCTAGCGTCATGCGCCCACCCGGTTTCAAAACATAAGGCACCCACTCTCGCTTTCGTCTCCTACTCCACTTTATATGTCCAACTAAACTCCCAAATTGAGCTTTTAAACCCTTTTCCTTGCCTGGTCTTAGAGTACGAAGGGATTTTTGATGTGTTCTCTGTTTTCCTGCTGACTGGCTTTCGTCTCATCTACATCTTCTCCATTTTCGTACCACCATCATGCTTCCGAAGAATCTCTCCAGCAGTTACCAGCAGTATAAGAACGATACCGACACGGTCGCTTCATGGTTGGCGACGACTGCAAAGAGATTCGGATTTGTCTCAGAGACGAAGTCCAAAAGTGCCAAGAAGAGGGGAAAGGCGAAGAAGGCCGAAAATGGATCTCATGATTCCCCCCAGCCGCCGAAGCCCACGCCCCAAGGACGTCCCACGTACACAATCGCCATTAGAGACTTTACTGTCCTTGCTGAATTCATTGCGAGCAAAGACCAACCTCCCATTCAAGTACCTCCGAGATTCGCTTCTCTTCTTGATCGTGCAATTACCACGCGCCAATGGTTCGCCGACGCCATCTCTCCTCACCTTCCGGAGGATGGCAAAAATCAGGAGTCTGAAGACCGCCATGCATTCTTTTTAGGAGTTCTGAAGCAAGTTCGAGATATCCTCAAGCCTCGAATGCCGAAAGGATATACCCCGAAGACGAAACAACCAAAATCCATGAAGGATATGCTCAATATGTTTGAGAATCTTGACCTTGAAGAAACGTCAGAAGCATTCGAGAATGCACCGGATGTTGTCACCGCCCCTCTGGATACGGTTCCTGCGGAGGCCAATTACAAAGCGGAGCAACTACAAGGCATCGAAGAAGACTTCCTGGCCTTCCAGCTACTTCTCGCTGATCTAGTCAAGCTGCGATCTGAAATCAATCGTACGTGGCACGGTTACAAGCAAGGATTGTTCGAGCTTGTCCCAACATCTATTATGACAAACACTGCCATTGACCTTGCGCGTGCGATGGAAGAAGACCTGAAAGAAGTGTTCTCAAAGCATGGTGGAACGGAGGATATGCTGCCCATGTTTTATGCAGGTCAATGTATACAAGCAGGAACACGGGAATCTTACCGTGAGCGACCTGGCGATGAGATCAACTACAAGATGTACGACGTTGCAGAATCCATCTTCTGGGTGCCTTATCTCTTCTTGGCTTCCTTTTGCGATGTCATCGAGCCGAACCACCTCCCCGAATACAAGACCGGTTACTTCGGTACTTACGACCCAAAGAGCGATCGATCTCGGAAGACGAAACGCGAGAAAGTCCAAGAAGATAAGGTGCTTCTCCTATCAATCCTCCCTGAGTTTTACCTCCTATGCATTGCAGCAGATCAAGCCCCAGCTGAAGATGAGTTGACTCGTGGCCTGCGGATTATGTTCAAGACCAAAAAGGTTCCGCTTTGGCTTGCCTTCGCGACCCAGATCTTCCTTGATATCCATCATATTCTGCGATATCAGGTTGACTACTGCTTCAAGAAGCTAGCAGATACTTCCGATCTCGTTCTCAATTCGATCAAGGCAAACTTCGAATTCCACAAGGATCTCCGAATTGACAATTGGCCAAATTCTAATGATGAAGCAGTCCAGGCCTTCGTTGCTGATATCAAGACATGGGTTCAAGATGATCCACATAGGAAGGCGGCAATCGCCTTGAAACGCAAGTTCCCGCCACAGCCATTCTGGCTCTTCCGCCACCATCCCTGGTATTGCGGCCTGTGGAAATATTACATCCAGATTCAGTACCAAGAAATTGGGATCACATTTGTTGGTGCCTGGGGATCAGTCATGTATTGCGGCCACCTTTATAACGCTGTTCGATTTGGGGAGAAAATGCTGAGAGGAAACTGGAAAGACATGGATCTCATGTTTATGATCCAGAACTTCAACAACTTTTTCGTCGGAAACCCTCCACATAACCCCGAAGACTATCTGAAACGTTTCTGTCTTGCAATTGGATACTCAGCTGCCTCGCTTTCAGCCAAGAATAAGAGGAAGAAGCGCTTCCAGCTGGAAGCGTCGAAGCGCGGGCCGCTCGGGCTCAAGGAGCAGGCCCCAGTAGCGAAGATGTTCAAAGACAGGTACTGTGAAAAGAATGCGCGGACAGACCTGACAGTGCAGGACGTCGAGAAGATCTTGGAAAAGGGCAACTGGGAAGAAGAAGAGGAGGAGGAAGGTGTCCTCTATTCCCTGAGCAAAGATTCTGATGCGCGTTTCAAGGTATGTGATCATTTCTCAACCCTACTTATGTGGTGATTTCTTCGCGACCCTATCTCTGACTATTCCCTTCCAATGTAATTCCTGCCAATGAACGAGCGACTTCATCTCTTTATTATGCTGATTGCTTTCCCTTAGAACAAAAGGAAGTCTCGACATATTCGGCAAGACGAGAAGCCTCATCCAACCAGGATTTTGATGTCACTTCGTCACACCCTCCAGGTAGAAATGATGGAGCTATCTTTCGACTACCTTCTGCTTCATCGATTCTGCTGGCGACTTCTTAGGTCCATCAGGGACCAATGCCGCGATCGACTGATCCAAATATACGGTCCATCTTATTTGGAAACCGAGAGTCAGCTTCCATATATCGTTGGATACATCTTCATGGCCGCCACCAAAGAGAAGCAGATCGCCGATTTCTTGAAGCCGAAGAACACGGATGAAGTGACCAGTGAACTGTTGTCAGAAGCTGCTTTTGTCTTAGAAGGAATGATTGAGGCTGGCGCTTCTGGAATTGTTTGCAGGATTCTGGAGAAAGAATATGGACTTGCATTCGCGGTCGAGGAGGAATGAACGTTTGGGATACCAAGGCTAGGACTTTGGCTCCCATGAGCTTGCGGGGTGTATGGGTTTAGGACTTTCTTGAAATTTAGGCTTGCAGGGCTTTCTCTGGTCAGTAAGGTGTCGTTGGTAAGATTCCGGCATGGGTGCTGGATGTTGCCAATTCAGGGTTCGAATTAGGAGAGGAGACTATGCTCTCTGATATTCTGGACACGGTCATCTTCTAGGCTAGATAGTTGGGGTTTCTAAGCATGACTAACTGGGCCACAGCTCTCATGAGATCATTAGAATCCTGTACTTCAACAAGCCCTAGTACACCCATCCCTTTAACTTCCCAGATTGTACGATCCTATTCCCAAGGCACGATTAAATGTGAAAGCGAGAATATTCAAATGTAGCCGCGAAATTCCTTGGCTTCAGAACGAGAGGTCAGCGGCAACATTTCTCGAAGTTAAACAGGCGTCGAAATGATATCCGCAAGCACGGGGACCTTCTCTGCTAAAGTAAGGTGCAGTAATTCGAACCGTCCGGCTGGCAAATGTGCCGCGGGACTATGACGGCTTCGGATCGAAGCAAGAGTAGACTGGAAAGCAACTCCCCGTGTAGCAGGTGGACGAAACGAGAAAGAGCATTTCTTCAAATATAGCATCCACGGAAGCGAGGTCTGGAACGGCGAAGTTTTTCTTACAGACGTGTCCCAAAAAGACGCACACGCAGAGTCCCTTTCCATTTCAGTGAATGTAGTTTCCCTTCTAGAGATGATCCGCACTGAACGCACACACAAATGGAAACAATTAGGAGGAAGCGACAGAATAGATTTTTGCATTGGAACCCTTACAGTTTTTGACGCATGCGTTTGTGTGTGACTCTGGTCGGCCCAGTATGCTCCGTGTCTGCACCTCGTTCTTGGCGCCAAGCCATTATTAGGTAAGCTATTCACCCTGAACTGTCCACTCAACAGCACCGTTCTTCCGCGTACCGATTATGCCGAACATAGGAGCCGAGGTCCATGTTTGCTGCATGAACTCTCCATGCGGGAACCGAAGGTCGGCATTCGACAAGCGAAGTCCACGAGGCGCACTGTTTGTGGAGTGCAGGGGGCCTAAGTGAACGGTGAAACGTGACTGAGACTAACTGCACTCCATCGCTCACCACTCAACGACAGCAGAATTTGAGTGCAAAGCAAGAGCAAATAAGGTTCTGGAAGGCCCGAATGCCGTGTAACAATGGGGTTGATGCCGTTCTAACAATTCATGGAGGCTCACTAAGGTCAGTGGAATCTTCATGCGTAGAGAATGGCAATAAAGCATTCACTACTCTAGTGATGTTCGTCCCTCAGGCTTCCAACTTTCTAGCGTTTGATCTCCGCCTCGCTTCTAGAAGAAACTGTTCTTTCCTTTACCTGTCTACGGACTTTTTTCGGTCATGTGATACTCTTTAATCGACCCTTTACTACTTCAAACACCATTTTTATATCCCACTAAAATTCTCAATCCGAAATCTAATATCTCCAACCAATTACAAAATTGAACAACAATGAAATGGACCGTATGAACGGTTCTAATTTCAGCGGAAACGGAGGTCCAAGGTTTAGGTTCAGCAAGAACCAGATGGATACCACAACGGCACCAATCCTTCTCGGGGTAGGAGGAGGCCTGCTTTTCCTAACCCTCGGTCTGCTCGCTGCAAGGCTATATTCACGGCTACGGCCGGTGGTACACCTACATTGGGATGACTGGATTGTGTTGGCTGCTACGGTCAGTACGCACGCGTTCAAATATGGTTCTTGATGGACTGACCAAGACAACAGATCCTCGCCATAGTAAACTACTTCCTCCTCTCAGCCTCCGTCTTTTACGGCCTCGGCCGCCATGCTCGCTTCGTCAGCTTCTCTCGACGCAAAACGGCCAGTGAACTCCTCTTCATATCGCAAGTGGTGTGGTACTGGTCCATCACCTTCGTCAAGCTCTCCGTCGCCTTCCTCCTCCTGCGGGTCAAACGCGGAAGGCGGTGGAAAATATTCATGTATTGCATCATGGCCATCTTGATCATCGCGGCCATCATACAGACGTTTTTCCAATTCCTGCAGTGCAGGCCGTTCAGTGTGTACTGGGATCCGTCTCAGTTCCGCAAAGGGCCTGTCAAATGTTTCAGGAGGGCTGTGATTAATGGCAATATTGTTTTTTTTTTCCTCTCTGCAGGTAGCCATCGATCTCATGTTCTCTTTCATTCCCATCACTTTTATCTCCAAACTCAACCGTCCGCGGCGGGAGAAGGTGTTCATGTGCACACTTATGGGCCTTGGATTGTTTGCATCCGCAGCAGCGATCATGCGGACCCTGCAATTACAGGCGTTCTACTCGAGCCAGGACTTATTCAGAACGAATGTGATGATCGCGCTGTGGGCGATTGTGGAACAGCAATTCGGACTCATTGCCGCCATGATTCCGACACTCAAGGCTTTCCTCGAGCAGACTCTCCTCAAGATCAGTCTCTTCTTCTACGACAAAAATACCGAGACCGAAGTCAGAAGCAAACTAGTTCATTTTGGACTGTTGGAAGAGGAGAGGCCAAGGCCGGTGCCGGTGGGCCCGGTCAGTCCGAAAGTCGACAAGAATGTGAGGGATGAGTATGGAGATACTATCGTGGATACGTCAAACGATAAGGAGGTCGAGGATATACTTACGAAGATGACGTGATCACTTCGTATGGCCGGGAGCCTTTGTTGCTGGTATCAATGGTGCGAAAGTGCGAAAATCCCTATCTTATGGCCGCTGGTAACGGCATCGGTGGGTCACATCCTCTTTACAGTGCAAATTTTTGCGGAAGAACAGGATACATATGCCGACTAGCTCCATCATGAGCAATCAGGGCATGTCCGAGAAGGAAAAGGTATTGACTTGGCTTGAGATTCGAATGGATAGGAAGGAAATGAGTCAACAAGGTCATAGACCAATGGAAGAAACTCCGCCTGAGAGGCCGTGAAAGGGTGGCACGATGGAAGGAAGAACGAGGTGAGCTGGACTCCGGGTCAGAAGATGTACATCATTAGAACTATAAATGGTATTGTCTATTCCAAGACAATGTAAACGTCACTCATATCTCCTGACTTTCGTCTAAATCAGCCTTGTAGATGGCGTTCCGGTTGGGCCAAGCCATGCATCCTCAACAGTGGCAGTACCCCCTTCGCCCTGATTAGCGCACACAGGAACCGTGTACGTCCGGTTCTGCGTCTCATACAGGTAACTATCATCATCCTGTTTCCTAAGATAATTGTAGGAAACAGTGCTGTTGGCGGGAAGCTCAACTTCGAACTTCCACAATGGTCTTTCCTCAGTGTATTCATTTGCAGTCCCAGGAAGAGCATCTTCTAGTCGCCAGTTGCCGAGATCGGTAGTATTGCCAGTCAGGTAGAGGTTCTCGCCGTAGTAGGTTGTGGCATTTAGATTGAAGGTTACAAGGACAGCACAGCCTCCTGATCCAGGCGGAGCACCAGCTGCGACAGCTGGTTTGTACATGCCAGGTGCAGAGGAGGCGACGCAGACAGACGGAACTTTGTTGGCGGATGGTGCACCCCAAGATGGGAGTTGTGGATAATTGCTCGTCGCTGAAAGACGTGCGCCACGCATGGTAACATATGCGGCGTACGACCAAGTAAGGTCACGGGCGGACAGCGCGGTGCCGTTCTCCCTGCTGTATTGCTCGGCTAGAGCACCAGAGGACGGCATGTACTTGTGCGATACTTCCACAAAGGCGTCGGCCCAGTCTAGGACGGCGTCGAGGAGTTTGTTGAATTCATTACTGTTCTTGCCGTATTTTCCCACTTTTGCAGGGGAATATACGGATTTCCAGAAAGGGAGGTCGACGTCGGTTATAGAGACGCTATTTATGGTGTTCCACTGTTGGATTGCGTAGTAGAGTTGTTCAGCGACTGCCAGCGTGGTAAGATACCAAGGGTTGCCACCAAAGTAGACATCTTCGGCGTATCGACCAGTCGCAACAGCAGAAGAGTTGGGGGATTTCGCATTGATAGTGTAAATGGTGCGGAAAGAGTCCACGTATACCTTTAAATTTGCTAGCGCACGCGGCGAGCAAGGTTGGAAAAGGGTGTCCTCGCAGGTAGCTTCGGGGTCGAATGCTAGTAGATCATCAGAACAATTGCCTCTCCCAAAGAACCGAAACAACACCTACTGGCCATAGATGCAAGAACCGTGTTGGCATCAACACCGGTCCTTTGCATGTCAGTATTAATGTTGGCAACGGCGTATTTGCCATTCCAGAAAGTCTGGAGGAGGCATAGAATGTTTGGGGCTTGTGAATCGTAGTTAGCAGTTGGGAAGCCCAATCGTTTTCCAAGAGCGGAGCCTTCCACTAAAGCTCGATGTTGAACGGCGGTAGTGAAGAATGAAGAACCGCGTACTTCCTCCCAGAGATCGAATCCCGTCTCGTTCCAGTAGTGAGCTACATAGTTCAGATCGTTCTGAACAACAGCCCAAACTTTCTCCTTTGCTTCTTTTGCATCTTCTTTGCGTCCAGTGGAAAGCAGCCATCCGGCATATGTGATCAGCGCAGTTGCACGAAGGGCGGGTCCATCCCGTTGAGGTCGTCCCCAGTCGCCATTGAAACGTGTCTCATTGACATAGAACTTTGGTTCGCCCAGACCACGACCAGAAGACAAAGCCCCTGAGGGATTGCTAACTGTTTGTAATGTGGCCTGTGCTTTGAGGTAGTCTTGGATGTACGACCGAAGACCAAGGTTGCCATGCAGAAACTCATCAACAAGCATCTTCATCGTAAGTCCTGCATCTCGTGTCCATGTGAAGAAATCTGGCATGGGTCAGATGCTGAATACGAACGGTGCCAGTTTATGGAGTTCAAAGAAGCTTGGGCATGCTCACAGTCGGGGTTCTCAGTTGAAGGTGAAGCAATGATAACACCAGGAAAGGCTCCAGGTGCCTTGCTGCCTTTGGGTCCGATATTGTCAAGGACACCTTGAATGGAAATCTTGTTTTGCTTCTCTATCTGGAACGCCAGGTCATCACGACGATGAATTGGTTCTGCCACAGCACCATATGCTGAAGCAACTGCAAGTGCAACCGTGATTGGACGGAGTATCATGATGGTCGGAATGAGGAGGATATTTGATACAAGGTGGGTGAGGACTGAGAGAAGACTGGAAGCTGAAGTTTCGAGCTGCGGTGCCTACCTTTTAAGTCCATCCTATCTCTCAATCTTACCTTTCTTAAGATGCAGAAGCAGCGTATCCACACCCAAAGAGGGTCTCTGGAGTAGCACAGGTTTTTCTTCGTGTCACGAGGCAATTGCAATACTTCGCTAGGATCCATTGGGCGTTATCGTCAGCCCTACACAAGGCTCGCCGCGCCGCTGAAGTACCATTCGACGCGGCTAGTGATGATGTAGAGTCTGTGCACATCTGACGCACGGGGCCATCTGACGCACACCGAACTTTAAACTCTTCTAAAACCCGCAATACTTGATAATAATTCCTAAAAATTTTAATATAAACAGTAAAATATATATATATTATTATAATATAAAATATTTAATAAAAGTATTTACTATGTTGATAATTATATTATATTTTAGAGTATTATTTTACAAATAGAAAACATAATATTATATTACGTTTTTAATAATAAAATTATAAATAAAATTACATAATTAACTATTTAGTTATAATGTAAATTATGGATATTAGAAATAACCTAGAAATTACTAATTTTATATAAAATATTTAAAAACTAAAAAAATTTAAGATAAAATTATTCAAAACTTAATTAGATTTATTTACTTTTATTATAAATATAGCTTTTGAATTTTATAATTATAATTTTTGTACTAGATTACCTTTTAGAAATATTTTAATTAATTTACTATTTAATTATTAAATATTTACATTAATTAAATAGTATTTTTTAAATTAAGGTTTTAATGTAAAATAAATTATTAAATATATATTATTTTAATTTAAAAATCTAAAAATGAAATTTTAATATATAAAATAATAATATATTAAATTTTTACTATTATTTCTAATAGCGTTGTTGTATTATTTTAATTTAAAATACGTAGATTTTTGGCGTGCGTTGGCGTGCGTTAGGTGGCCCCGTGCGTCAGATGTGCACAGACTCTATATGATATGTTGTCGTTGCAAAGCGTCAGTGATATAATAATTCCCTGCAGGACTTACCCTGTCGCGCGGAGTGACCTCGGTAGCATGCAAGTGTCGTGCCGTAGTGGAGGAGTGAGTAAAAGCCTGGAGCAGTGTCGAATTTGACGTGAGCTAGCTCATGTGATAGGCCGCTAGAATATTTCAGGCTTAGTTGCCCCCGTCTCAATATTGCCCCTGGTGCTAATCATTGACTTTCTATCTCTTGTCTTCCATCCTTACCTCGACGTCTGGTCCCGCGAGCCCAGAGTTCAAGGCAAATGATAAATCAATCTACCCCGCGCAGTTTCACCCGCCATCGCCGTCAGCTGTCCACCTTCCTAAAATCGCAAGGGACCGGCGCTTGAAAATAGTAGCTGATGGTTAAGACCGCGTCAAATTTGGACATTGATCTGACATGTGATAATTCGCGAATCTAAGACAGGCCTAGTGCCCCAGATTTTCGATACCTACCCTGTCCATCATCATTCACCACGTGCCGTTGCCAAGCACGGCGCCACCCCGCCAAAATCCTTCGTTTTTCTCCCGGTAAGCTATCAGCACGATGATATTCACCGTCCCCTTGCTTATTTCAACTGTGCCTCTCCGTATATAGTAGATAATTTCCTCCGAACATCCTCCCGAGCCACCAGATAGCTCCGCGGGTGCTGCACTTTTTCCGTTTAATTCAGATTCATCCCAGGTTCTGTTGAAGTTGAATGTGTCCCAAGTCTCATTTTGTTGAGGTGCTACCATTCCGCAATCTTGGAAATCGGGTCTCTGATATCCCGTTCCTTCGTTTCTCAAGGTGTTCTCTATCCCGTCTTACTTCTTCGACCCACTATTTCTATTTAGGGATCTGGAGAATCGATATCGGTTCTGTCCCGCTTCTTTGTTTCTTCACATCAATCCCATCTTGTCTGCTTCTTCGACACCCTGGATCCTTGGAAGGAAAATGGTCTAGATGCACTGGAAATTCCCCCACACGGCTATCTCTCATGTGCTTTTCATCCTGTCTGCTTGCTCGACCCACTTGAAACCTTCCACCAACAGTTGTCTACATCTGAGGAAGTCCCCACAAATCTCCCTTGTTAGTTCTAACTTACTAGATGGTCATCTGTTCTCGAAACTAAGAGGCTAGCTACATAATCACCTTATCCATCTACGAACTCCCAGGGTTTTCCCCCAAGCAAAAACGGCAAGAAGATTCGCAGGCCACTTGCCATGGACGCGGTTCGATCGATTCCATGGAAGCCCAATTCCAAACCACGTGCCTGGAATAAATGAAATCCCGCATATTCAGACTCTGAGCTAACCGCTAGACTTGGTCGCGTGCTCGTATTACTGAAGATTGAAATGTCAGCTCAAAAGAGCGAAGTAATGAGTGAGTCAGAGAGACAGTGGTGTAGTGATTCTCAAGCATGGCCACGGAAGGTCCCATATTTTTGTACGAAATTAGGTTTCCTTTTGAGAAAATAGAGTAGTAACAATCGACAGTGAATCAATTCCTTCTGAGCAATCATCCCAAACGAAGGATCTAGCAACCGTTGCCTCAACTCTGGATCGCTCAAGTCCAAATAGAACCGTATACACACACTGAGGTGTGATAAGGTCGATATTTCCGATATCGGACGACGTATCAGGGTAGATTGATATTCACCAACTACTTTACCTGTGAAGGGTAGTCTTGGCGCAATCGCTCTTCGTCATCTTCAGCGATCGACATTTTTTCAGAGAAGTTGCCTAATTAGGAATGTTCAGTGGAAACGGAGTGATAATGAGCATCGCCGATATTGCTATGGCGATTACGGCTAGAGTTTAGCGGCCAGGTTTCGGGTGAGATGGTACACTGCTTCGTTGGTATAGGAAGTGATGTATGGGTAAGGTGCGTCCCCCCGAGGAAAGAGGAGGACTAATCGTATAACGAATGAGTAACATATCCTTGGTTGTTAATAAAGCTGGTGTCACATACCATTAAAGATATCGAGGTACTTATGGCTGTTTGCGATCGACTGTGGCAGTGTCTAGCCTATAATTCATTTCATTTCATTCGTGTGATGCTAAGAACATGATACAAGAATTCCCCCATCGACGGTCATTGCTTTTCTGGGTGTATCCTCCAATCGACACGTAACCATCCTCTCTTTACATGAACTAAATTGTTTATCGGGCGCAGTAGCCACCGTCGATGAGGAGATCGGCACCCTGTGACTCATGTCAAAACGGAGATTCACCAAGAATAAAGAGGTAAGACTAACAGTGGTGTACGAAGAAGCATCAGAAGCGAAGTAGACATAGGCACCCTTGAGCTCCTTGGCCTTAGCATCACGGCCCATAGGGATCATAGAGTGCCAGAGCTTCTGAATGTCCTGAGGAACGAAGTCGGAGAGACCAGTGTCGATATATCCAGGGGAGATGGAGTTGACACGGGCAAAGTCCCTCCACTCATTGGCAAGGGACTTGGCCAAGTGGATGCAGCCAGCCTTAGCGACGTTGTAAGAAGTCTGCTCTTGCGGGTAGTTGGCTATGTGGCCGGACATGGAGGCAGTGATGACCAAAGATCCAGTCTTGCGCTCTCGGAAGTGGAGACCGACGGCACGGGCGCAGTTGAAAGTTCCAGTCAAGTCGGTCTCAATGACCTCCTTCCACTGGTCAACGGTAGCATCGAGGATACCATTGTCGGCGGTTTTACCCGCGTTGGCAATGAAGACATCGATCTTGCCGAAGTCCGTGATGACGTCGTTGACAAGCTTCTCGACATTGGCGTAGTCGCCAACAACGCACTTGTAAGCCTTGACTTTGACGCCGTACTTCTCGCTCAGCTCTTTCGCGTTCTTCTCCGCACCGGCGGAGCGGGAGTTGTAGGTGATGGCGAGGTCAGCGCCGAACTCAGCGCAACCACGAGCAGCCTCAATACCGATACCGGTCGGGCCGGAGGCACCGGTGACGATAACGACCTTGCCCTTGAGGCTGAAAAGGTCCTTGAGCTCCTCGGCTTGGGGGATGGGAGTAGGCATTTTGGTGAATAGGTATGTGATTGAATTGACCGCGAAGAATGAAAGGACTGGACTCAGCGAGATGAATTGAGATAGAAATAAAAACTGGACACGGGGGGAGGAGGGGGTAGAAGTAGTTGAGAAAAAGGTTGAGGTAGAGCTTTACTTTTGGACTAGTGAGGGTGTGGCTACGGTGACGTGGGTACGACTGGTGCCTTCTTTATGCGATCTCGCGTCATAAAGGCCGCCATTACGGTGAATGATTCGCTAATTGCAGCGACTTGTGGGCTTACTGAAGGCTTTGAATCTTGACCTAGCCTCGATCAGGGGTGGTGTATGGGTTCATGAAGGCAGTCGCGCGGGGCAAGGAGGATAATTCACCACGGATCCGTATCGATAAGCGAGCACAGGTCAGTTCTCGAAGCCGAGTTTTGCTCCATGTGCAGGGATTGACGGCCCCATCCCACGACCTCCACGCGCTGTTTTCTCTTGCCTCCAGAAAAATATCTCAACTCCCAATACCCCAAGCGTCGTCTATTGATCACAAGGGACGGCGTGTTTTCTCAGCAGTGCTCCAGACGCCCCGCAGGATCGCAAATGGATTAGAAATTGCGCATACTCCACGCTAGAAGCATGGATTTGTGCCTCTGGTCTGTAGTATGCACAGTCAGTGATTACGGATGCAATCCCTATCCTTACAAACTCCAACCAAGCTCTGACAACACCAACACTTCTCGTATCCACGCAGTGCCACGGTATTTAGGCAGCTATTCTTGCCACTTCCCCGCATCTAGACCTATCACTTGTACTACATTTAACTCTGATATCCTTTGGGGCTCCAACAATAGTAGCCTCATTCTAATTTACAAACTACTACTGACCATTGCACAGGAAGTCTTAAGAGTTATTTAGATTATATTAATGATCCTACCCCGCCCAAGAAAACAATAGATCTTACTTTTGGCCGACCGAGATTACTCAGTGCTCGTTATCGAATGTCAAACCCAGAACCCCGACACAAACCTACCGCAATACCTTCCGAAACCGTATTGTCAACGCGCCGAACCTTCTCTGCACCTAAACTCCTCCTTACACCTACGCTGCTGCAGAATGGTAGGATGCATTAAGAGCGAACATACGGGAGGAGATTCAGACATGTTGAATAATGCTTAGGATGAACATAATTGTTGGCGGGGCGCATGCGTACCTGAGATTCCCGGAAGATCCTGCATATGTCTGGAGAAATCTCACGCCTTGCGAATTGAGGCCCAGACCGAGCTATTGAAAGAGCTAGGAAGTATACCCTAGGACAAAAGGGTGTTCGGGTAGTGATGCTGCATGACGCTTGGAAGTAAGGAGAAGAGATGTGAGTGAGTGGGTTGACGGTGGGATTTGGTGTCCGAGAAAAGGTCTTTCTTCGGCCGATATGACAAGAGGTAAATGACAAAAACCAAGCTTCCGGGTTGGTCTGAAGAGCTTCATCTCGCCTGGAGTAGTATATATATGCATTTCCCGTGCCTAAGGTCCCATGACGTGGTTCGGAAAAAAATTCCATGGAGCGAGTATGCAGGTCCAGCCGCCAAATCGCATGAGTCTCCACGTGACGCGTACTCACTGCTCTGTTCAAACCCTCAAAACAAGCAACCATATTTGAAGTTAAGCCAGCATGCAATCACTGTCAAGAGTCAAGCGTCGTGCACATAGAATTGAGCCCAAGCTGAGACACTAGTCCGGAATAGGCGCCCTAAGCAATTTAGCTGTGGTCGTTAACTCAGTCTAATTCGCTACGTGCTGCGACACCTCAGCTATTAAGATCTCACTACACCAGCCTTGACCATCCACAACAACTCCGTATCCAGAATACACAGGTCTATATACCTGAAAGTCTCATCTTCTACATCACTCGGTGCACATTACAACATTTGAGATCTTCGACAGAATCGCCCGCAATGGTCCTCCACGGTCTATTGCCCAAGCCTCTCCCGGCTGATGAAGTCACAGTTGGGCAGCTCCTCGTACACCCTCTTCACCCTGAACAAGACGGCTTCTACAGCCAGCAAGCACATGCCGAGATTGACGATCTCAATGACTACCATATCCAGCTCCGCTACAAAGACTTATTCTCCGTCGACACCGAAGGCCGCTTCATGACCAACTACGGCGCCAAATTCGAACTCGGACGCATATATCGTCAGCCAAACCTGCTCACCGTCAATGCAGAACAAATGATACAACGCACAAGCCAACACCCCACCCGAGTCTTCGAAGCCGTCTGCGAGGATCCTGAAGCGAGAGCATGGCTATACAATATGGCGAAGGAGGGCAAGGAATTCTACATTGTGGTAGGAGTGACGGAGCTCAAGAACGCTGTGTTCCGGCGCGCAAAGCTTCAAGATGCAGGAGCCTCAAACCGCCTCAACGAACTGCCCATCGAGAAAGGTGCCAAGGTACCTCGAGGCGTGCGACGAGACTCAACGCTGGGCCAGGGCACCGAGGCCCGTATATCGGGCGTGTTTGGAATGGATGTTCGACGTGTCGCAGCTCGCATCACTCGCCCCGAAGAGCCTCACAGTCTCTCCGATATCGGCTACAGATGGATCTACCATGATTTTCCAGATTCGAAGAATAAGGAACAGCTGATGGTTGGGTTGGGGAAGCCCCTGAAGGCGAACGAGTTGAGGCTGATGCTTGATTTGAGCGAAGAGGATGTGCAGACGAATCTAGACCATATCAGCCAATTGAGCCTGGATGCGTTGAGTGCGTCTGCGAGTCCTTTGTTGAGGCCGAGTTCGCCGGCTTTGAGGGGAAGGAGCCCGAGTCCACACCCGTCTTTGAGAGTCTGATTTGTCCACATTCGGTAGACTGAGCTGGAACTGCGATTTGAGCAGAGGATGGATGAGTATACATGATGTGCGAATCGGAATTATAAGACTTGGAGCGTTTCTACGATTTCTACGATATTGTCGAACGAACTTGTTAACGGCCTAGCATTTCTTATTTCTTCGTAACTCATACCACAAAATGCAGTCTATACCCTCTCATCCCTTCATAAATCCTAGTATTTGATTGTAATTCACCACCGAGTTCGAATTTTCGATAGCCTTTAGAAATTCAAGGATTGGATTAGAAGCTAGCCCATACGCCCAGAACTTTGTCTCGCTGACCTTACGTGGAAAATCCAAATCAAACAAGGTATTCTCAAGCAGTGATCTTCGTTCCTTGCCAACGTACATCGATATGTTAACGATCCATGGTATATTGCAGAAAGACGAAGATTTGATACCACCCAACCTCCCTTAAGCATCAAGCGGCTTCCTCCCATAAACAAAAGCGCTGCAAACATTAGCACGCATCACACCTCTCCTCTTATTCACGTAAAACTTACACAGTCTCAAACATATATAACTTCTTCGCACTCATTCCCTGCAACGCCTCGGCCGCAAACTCCCTCGCCCTCTCCGCATCCCACCCCAAAAACTTCGTAAACAGCTTCAACGCAATCGGCTCCACAGCGTGACACAAATCCTCGTAAAAGTACACACCAAGCTTCTTCATCTTATCTCCCTTCGCCCACGGCCCACATGGCCAATTAAACCTCCTCTCCACAATATCCACAAACCCCAGCTCGGCCATCCACGTCGAATAATGCTGTACGTTATCCCATCTCCTGCCACTCACAATACTCGCATTTAGACAATTATCGAGCCACCGCTTCATCGGATTGTCCTCTGGGACCCGCGAGTTATGGAATTTGAAGGGGAAGAGTCCGTCTTGGAGTTCTAGGTAGCCGCCGGGTGCCAGCGAGTTGTATGCTTTGGAGAGAATGTCCTTGGGATCCTTGAAACAGGTTATTAGGGCTCGACCGTGGATGTAGTCGAATGGATGAGAGAACGACCAGTCATCTTCGGCATCGTGGATTTCGAAACTGCAATTTAGGGGGACGTAGGTTGGTTGGATGGGGGAGAGGTCAGTGCCGATTACACGGGCGTTGGGGTATTGTTCCGCTGTGATGCTGGAGTTAGGAGCATAGAAGAGGGATGTGATGGAGGTAATGGGAAGAGAGAAATGCGAGGGTTGAAAGGGAATGATGAGATATAGCAGAGGGTGCTGACTAACCAAAGTCCATTGCCCATATTCCAGTGCCTGTTGCAATGTCGAGAACGTGTCGCGGGTTTTCGAGGGGGGCGAGGGAGAGTTTACCGTCGATGGTCATCAGGAATAGCACATGTTGGAGGTCGAGTCTATCTCTTTCTTTCTGGACGGGGATTAGGATGTGGATTTGAGGTGAATGCACATGACATACCTTATCGTTCGGCAGGATGTACTCTTCGTGCTATAAGTAGAAGTTTCTTGGTGTAAATTCGACAGAAAATCTTACTCCCAGCTTTATATCCATGATACGTCCTGCCGAACTCCTCTACCAAAGCGTATACTTCGGATCGAGCACTAGTTGTGGAAGATCTGATGAAATCGTCGGATTAGCATTCCAGGTAGGATCTAGAAGGATTGGAGCATGATACATACGCATAGCTCAAACCACCAATAGCAGAGTCCGCTTCGCTGCTGTCCTACATCGAAAGGGTGAGATGAATCAGTTGAGGGCGGCTGAATTGGGGCCGGCCCGGTAGCATGGCGTCGACTCACATCGCTTTCCGGAATCAAAGCATCTGGGGTTTCTGGGTGAGGTACAGTAGACCCCTGATTCGATGACATCGTGTTCCATAAACTGAGTGTTATTATCCAACAGAACGTTTGAAGAATAGAAAACGAAGAAAGATGCGAAAATGATGAGAGTTACGAGGTCCGGGGTCCAAAAGCAATGAGGATGCCCCTCTTTCATCGATGTGGGGCTGTGCACAATCCACAATGGCGATCATACGAGACGGAAACGTACATACAAGGACCATTGTTAAAGGTTTCTAGAATTGATATGCTGTTATCAGGAAATTTTTTTTTTTTTAAATACTTCGTGTCTTCAGTCTATTCGTTGCGTGATCTTTCATATATGTGTCCTAAAGAATCATTAGGCGAAGAGAATGATGGCCATGTTTTCTCTCGCTTGTGGTTTTCCTGGGTCGAAGTGGACAGGACAACTAAGGTCTCTTGGAAGGCCGTTATCGTGTGAATAATGATAATATCTCGTTATACCTAGCCAGCAAAAACATGGTATCATCCTCATATCCCAATTACCTAACTCCAAGTTGAACGCTAGCCCTCTCCGCAGTATCTTTATGCCATGACACTTTCGCCAATCTACTTCTCAATCTGATCCTTGACCAAATCCCAACTCCTCCTCCACGTCCATGCAGTATATCCCTCTTTTCTTTCAGCCTTAGCATAGTCTCCAACCCACAATTCCCTTAAACTTGCAATATTCTGGAAGGCCAGTTTGGCAGCGGTCTCCTCAGCATCTTCCCGATCCTTCTTTAGCTGCCGATGAAGCCGTTCGCCATCGGGACCGAAGTACGCATTCCCACACATATGGCCGCCTTTAAACCCCAGTCCCAGCTCACTCGCATCCTCAACGTCCAGTCTCCGCAGTCCCTCAAAGCTCCCCAATGCCTGCATGATCTCATAGAAAGCACCGTCATAGTGGCGTGCATGGCCACGCATATTCAAGCGCTCGAGCTGTGGTGCTGCTTTCACGAGATCTGTAATGTGTTCGACACTCCAGTGGCCTGAGGCATCGAAATGCGTTGCCTTCTTTGCTCGCTTGGCTGTGGCTACTAGTTCTCTCCTGAAAGCTTCCATGGTTTCAGGAGATTCCCTGTTGAATCCTCTGGACCAGTGCGGGACATGCATACATACTTCTTCTACGTTGGGACAGCGATCTAGAAGGGAAAGAGTGAAGGGATGGAAGACCAGGGTTTTTATGTTGGGAAATAGGAATGGGGAGTCGGTGTCGATATGGCGGAAGGCGGATTGAAACCCGTCCACATGTGGTTTCGGGATGTAGATTACCAATCGCTGAAGACTGGGGAGCTTGCAAAGAAAGGCTACGAATTGGTGCATGTCTTGCGAAAATGCAGGTCTATTAGGCGCTTCAGAACCATAGATGTCGAACCTCAGGGACTTGATGTAGGTAATAATGGTGGGGTTGTTGGATAGGTCGGACAATGCGCGGTGAGCAGTCTTCCAATCACCGTTAGGAAGGCATTGAGATCGTCCTCCGGAGCCAGAAATAATGACCTTCTTGAAGATTTGCGGGGCGACGAGTGCTCGGAGGCGGCGATCTACCAGCGAGAGGGCTTTCAACGGTGCACGCTTTTTGGCACAACTTCCTGTTGGTTGGGATTGCGCCCAGATGATGAGGTGGTCGCAGATATCGCGGAGAACATCATCGTTGAGATCGCTGAGTGTGAATCTAGATATTCTGGGTGGATTCTTCATGTTGAGAATGGTGCGGAAAGAAGAGATTTTAGTTAAGAGAGACAATAAAACGGACTTTAAGTTTAGAATCATAGGATAATACTTTCTAAGGAGAGTATACCTACATGATCAAGACGGATTGACCGGATTTAGATACATGTTTGTTGCCTGGTACAAAATATCGTCGCCTGGATCACTTACGCGTCGTTCAGTACCTTCTCACGCGCAAGACCAGAGCAACTTCTGCTTTCACATGCAATACAGGAACAAACTATAGATCTTGGTGAAGGTAAGCTCTTACGGCATTGAGTTGCGATGCCACCTTTCTTGGTGGTGTGAGGTTAAATAAATAGTTGATAAGTGAGAAAGTTGAAGTTGTCCCTGAATGGACCTGATTGGACTGGTCAGTCCCCGCAACTTGGCGCTGACTCGTCTCGTATTCCACCAACCGCTCGAAGCCGCGGTAAAACAATTCCCTCGCGATCTTCTTCGCTGAGCTTCTCTGACACTTCCCTATGTCTCAAATATCTTTTTTGATGCATCCTAAATCGCGACCCTCAAGAAAGCATCCCTCGTCCCCTTCCTAATGTCCGGGCAGAAAGAGACCTTCGGAAATCTAGCTCCATGGAGCGAGCCATCATGGTACAGGTCTCTCGTCTCGCCCTACTACAATGACAGCCACAAGAAATTACGGGACGGACTCCGGAAGTATATTGACGAGGAAGTAAAGCCATACATGTTAGAATGGGAAGAGAAGGGCGAAGCTCCCCTCGAAGCTCGATTGAAATATGCGAGGTCAGGATATGCCTTTGCAGATGTCCCTACGCCTTACAGGCCCAAAGATATTCCAGGCCCGGTTGGCATTCCAGTGAAAGATCTGGACATGTTTCATCTCATAACGATGACGGATGAGACAAGTAGGGTTGAAGGCGGTGTTACGTCGTCTTTGGGTGGAGGAAGTGTGATCGGTATTCCGCCGATTGTAGCTCATGGAACTGAGGAGCAGAAACGCAAATGGCTGCCTGGATTGTTCACTTGGGAGACTAGCTTCTGCTTGGGGATCACGGAGCCGAGTGGTGGGGTGAGTATCGAGACCCTATTTAGGTGGATGAGTGCTGATTTTGTAGTCTGATGTTGCGAATATCCAAACAACCGCGGAAAAGACGAAGGACGGCAAGTTTTACGTGGTTAATGGATACAAGAAGTGGATCACTGGTATGCCATGGGCTACGCATATGACTACGGCGGTTCGTACAGGTGGTCCGGGGATGAAGGGCATCTCCGTCCTCGTCATCCCTACAAATTCTAAGGGCTTGACGTGGAGGAGGATACCTAACAGCGGACAGAAGGCAGGAGGCGCAAGCTTTGTGGAGATGGATGACGTGCATGTGCCCGTTGAGAACCTAATTGGGAAGGAAAATGAAGGATTCCCAATAGTCATGAAGAACTTCAACAAGGTACACCTCCCCCACAATCATTTTGAGTTTTCAGTTAACTAACATCTTCAATAGGAGCGCTTCATCATGTCCGTTGGCTGCAACCGCAAAGCCCGTACCTGTCTTTCAGAGTCCCTCGCCTATGCCTACAAGCGTCATACCTTCGGCAAACCTCTCATATCCAATCAAATCATTAGTTCCAAGATCGCAACGATAGCCCGGTATGTCGAAAGTCATTGGGCTTGGCTAGAGCAGCTTGCATACCACATTTCAAAATCGTCCCTGGGCTGGCAGGACCCCGATATTGCGGGTCAGATAGCACTGTCCAAGGTGCAGGGTGGGCGGATTTTGGAGATGGCGAATCGTGAGGCTCAGCAGATTTTCGGTGGTGCGGGATATCAGAAAGGTGGTCCAGGGGCTATAGTAGAGCAAATGAGTCGGGATTTGAGGATGATGGTGAGTATCTCCTCTAGAGAGCGGACTTCATTACTAATCCTTTCGTAGGTTGTTGGAGGTGGAAGCGAAGAGATCATCGCTGATTTGGCTGTAAGGCAGGAAACAGCGCTCGCCAAAAAGCGAGGATGGAAGTTGTGATTCTAGGCATCAGCCAGAGGTTGCCATGAAACCAAGCCCATTACCTATCAAGATGGGGAAAGGAATTCATCGCCATCTTTACAATTGTAAAGTCTTACTTAAGATTTGAAATAGTTCCCAATGATGTAGGCTAGCAATATGTTGAGCCAGCTATTGAGTGTGAGAGAGCAGAATGCGACACTGGCGCCAAGGTTGCGCTACTAGCAAGCCACGAAGCCATCTGATCCTCTACGTCCCCAGGGACCATCTCGAGCCTTCAAAGTCCAATGACTTGCAATGAATACACTGAGTACCAAGAGAGGTCAATCCGGTCACTAACGGTCCTTCAAGGATGCAGTTATACACATCTCGTGCTCTTTCCTCCCCACGCTGTATCGACTCATTCAACTCCACCCAAGTAAAGACAGAAAAGCCCCGATTCACTGCACGCTTATCGAAACATCACTCGAAGATCAGGCCACCCCCAACTGGAATACCAAGCTCTATCCTATGTTTGGGGCTCCCCACATGGCGACCGACCTATTTTCTGCGAAGGAGCAACTTTACTTGTTACGCAGAACTGTGAGGCTGCGCTGTGTTGACTGCCTTTACGCAAGAAACACCGCTATACCTGGACTGACTCAATTTCCATCAATCAACTAGATATACCTGAACTGAATTACCAAGTCCAACTGGTGGGTGAAGTCTACTCAAAAGCTAGGAGAGTAGCTGTTTGGCTTGGCGAACACGACGGCCGGACAACTGTAGTTCTCTACATCATGCCTCTTCTCGATTTTATGAGAGTTTTCGGCGTTCTTTACCATCTGGTTTAAGATGGTTTGCGCATCTTGTAGTGGACATCACTTAGCTGATTCAATTGTTGGTCTGGTGGAAAAAGTGTTCCATAAACCCCGACGTGAGTTCACATTGTCGTGTTGTATTAGTTCAATGGCCGCTAGTGTGGAGAAAGTCTGAACAATGCACCCTTTCCGAAGAACGGCTTCATTCTTCCAACATGCCTTGTGGTTTTCAAGAACATGGACCATTCAAGAATTGGTGTTGTCAGGTAAAGCAGTAGTGGCGTTCGGATCCCACACTATGGACTGGGAGACCTGGCGGATTCTATGGATCCAAACAATGGCCCAACACGTTGGATACAACGCAAGGAGTCGATCCTTGAGGAGCTATGTTAAGTTACAAGAAGCCGAGCAACCTCTGTAGTCGAGAGACATCGAATATCCGTATATTTTGCTTCCCTTGTTTAGCGTCCAGAGCGTGAGCGATCCAAGGGACAAGGTTTTTGCAGTCTACCCTTTGTTGAAGAGGATAGGAGTGCCAGTTCCCGCCCCCGATTACTCAAATTCAGTGGCGCAAGTGTATGAAAACGCTACTCGAGCCGCCTTCACAGCCGATGGATCACTCGACATATTACTTATTACGCTTCCTCAGGAACACAACACACTGGATTTACCTCCCTGGGTGCCTAACTATAATGGGCCAGTCATTTGCTATTTCTGCAAAGGCCATGAATATTGGGCCACCTCAGTAAAACCAGGCTGGTGAGATCAGTCGGAAGAACGACCGAATGCAATACCAAGCTCAAGGGTTGATTTTGGCTGCTTTATCGGGATTGGGCAGCTCGTCTTGAACGGAATCGCGCTAGGAGCAATAGAACTTGTGGGAGAGACTGTACCAGAGGATGGCTCCTTGAATGATGCTGCTCGAAACCAAATCCTTGCGAACTGGACTCAGGTGGCTCTCGCAGCCATGTTTCCGTGCTAGATACTGAAAAAGGCAATACTCCTATAATATATTTACTTGGATATCCTACTATGGTACACTATTCAGAACGATCGCCAAGATCTTCCCAAAAGCTTCCTCAAAGTCGAACGAAATTTCATGGGATGGACGTCCTGGATTCAGCATACCGTTGGACTCGACGCTAACGTGGACTAGAAGATAATGGCTTCTTAAGTAGGGATGAATTCTACTAGTAAAAGCCTAATCTCTACTCTAAGACCGAGTCGTTGGCGGCATAACGACAATTTTCATGCGATATTCATGGATTCAACTACCCAGTCACGCAAGTATGACTCCCACATTTCAAATCCAAAATTTCCACAAAAGTATCGACCTGGAGCACATGAAAGACTGGCGATTATTTGTGATTACTGGACCCAAGTGTCAAAGATTAGGGGCAGCGCATTGGAGAGCAAAAAAGGGAGACGTCGTTGCGCTTGTTGCGGTCGGCAAAGTCCCAGTGGTTCTGAGACCTATCCGATACCAATACCAATTCGTATGTTTGGCTTTCGTGTGCGACGTCATGAGAGGAGAGGCATGGCATGGAGACCGATCAAGAGAGTTCATTCTGGTTTGAGTAAGATTCGAGTATTCTCCGAGTCATGAACGAATGCTCTACCGTCAAGCGTCTGTGCACAAATACTGCCACATCTCTTTTGCCTGCATGACTCCCTCATTTCTCGACCCTCTTTGTCCGCTGAGCTTTATACTCATGGACGCGAGAGAATTAACGTAAATACGCAACCTCCAGTCACTCGCATGACTAAGGGAGCACAATGATAATAATCTTTGCCGTTTGAGAAAAATTCCACGACAGCTGGAGTCAGAAGCGCTTTGGCGGAAAGATTGATCACCTAACCAGGACACAAAGACGGAAGATGCAAGTTACAGTGGATATCAGCAGATGTTACCATGAAGCCAACTTATGACCTTCCAAGAGCGTGGTAAATTCATGGACTTCCTATTTGGGATGCAGATCATGTAGTTCATATAGCCCTGTTCTTGGCAAGTGGAGTCACCCAACATAATATCCATTCTTACTCCCCATCACTATACGAACTTATCCAAAGTCCTAATCCTGTAGCTGCTTTTCTACATACTGCTCGATGCTTTATAATAACCCGTCAGAAACAGGTATGGCTCCCACAGACCGGGTCATCCACCTAGACCCATGTCCCGAACAATACGAGATACAACCATGTCCGCATGTGCTAACGTTACACCGAGACTTGGAAGCTATCTCAGGGTACCTGTCCCGAAATCTAAATGCCAATATTCACCCTTAGGTATTTAATGGCCTTAATTCCCACAGTTTCAGTCTCCCAACCCCTAATTCGGGACATGAACACCGGGGCACAATGGTTTTCCTTCTCAATGCCACGATCCGCATCCTCGGATTTCTTTCCTTTCTACTCGGCGTAACAACTGCAAGCCTCGTTACCCAACCAGGAGACGTCGCAGCCATACCGAGCTGGAACTTTCAATCCACATCGAAAGTAGGCAACGATGCCTCAAAACTCTCATCGTCCAACCTCGACACCTCATCCTGGTACCACATCGGCCCACGGGGCACACTAATGGCCGGACTCCTAGAAAATAAAGCCTACACCGACACCGAGCTCTTCTTCTCCAATAATCTAGAACACTTCGACAAGTCGCAGTTTACAGTGCCATGGTTCTACCGCTCGACTTTCTCGCTCAATCTCTCTAACTCTTCCAATTCAAATTCATATTCAAATTCATCGGATAGAACGCATTATCTACTCCAAACTCACGGAATAAGCTCCCGCGCCGACATCTACCTGAACGGTGAATTAGTCGCCGATAAAGATATCCAGGCAGGCGCATACGCAGGACAAGTCTACGATATCACTCCGCACGTGAAACAGGAAAATGTCTTGCTGGTAAGAGTGTATCCAACAGATTATAACCGCGACTTCGCGCTTGGCTTCGTGGATTGGAACCCCTACCCCCCGGACAACGGAACTGGGATATGGCGGCCCATCGAACTGCACATGACAGGGCCCGTTTCCCTCTCTGCCCCGAGCATGGTTTGGAAGAACCCTGAAGGGAAAGATTGGGCTGATATTTCTGTGAAAGTCGATGTGAGGAATTTTGGAGAGAGGGACGCACAGGGTAGGGTTGTCTGTACTGTTTTGGATCCCAAGGGGAGAAACATTGTGAGCAAGGCGAAAGGATTTGCGGTTAAGAGGAAGGGAAAAGAGACGGTGGAGTTTAGGATGGAGATTTTTGAGCCGAAGATATGGTGGCCGAAACAATGGGGTCAGCAACCGCTTTATAAAACACACTGCCGCGCTACCACAGGCTCTACTCCTAACAATGCTCCGATTTCTGATGAGGCGGAACGTATGTTCGGCATCCGGTTCGTAACCTCTTCTCTCAATTCTCACAACGATACCACTTTCTTCGTCAATGGAAAACCGTTCCAGGTTCTAGGGGCCGGATATACGTCTGATATATTCCTCCGCTTCGACGAAGAGAAGTTAAAGGCGCAGTTCCAGTACGTACTGGACATGGGTCTTAACACGGTCCGCCTCGAAGGAAAACAAGAACATCCCTATCTCTACTCTCTGGCTGATGAAATGGGGCTTATGGTCATGGCGGGTTGGGAATGCTGTGATAAGTGGGAGGGATGGAGCTTCAACGACGAGGGTTCTGGTCTCAAATGGTCTGACTCCGACTACGCTATCGCAAACCATTCCATGCGGCACGAAGTCGAGATGATGCAGAGTCATCCCAGTATGCTGGCATTTTTGATTGGAAGTGACTTCTGGCCCGATGACCGCGCAACTCGAATCTACGTCGATGCTTTGAAAGAGTTCGATTGGGACACTCCGATTATAGCATCAGCCTCTCAACGCGGGTATCCAGCACTCCTCGGAAACGGAGGCATGAAGATGGACGGACCATACGACTGGGTCCCCCCAAATTACTGGTACGGCGATAAACTCGGTGCCGCCTTTGGGTTCGGTTCAGAACTAGGTGCTGGCGTTGGAACACTCGAGATCTCATCTCTCAAGAAATTCCTTTTTCAAGCCGATATGGAGGATCTTTGGCTCAAGCCTAACAAAGGGCTTTATCACATGTCGACGAACGTATCTTCCTTCTACACTCGCGAAATCTACAATTCCGCACTCTTCGCTCGATACGGGAAACCGAGTAGTTTGCAGGATTATTTGATGAAAGCTCAGATGATGGACTATGAAGCCACACGCGCAGAATTCGAAGGCTACGGCAGTCGCTGGAACGCCGAGAGGCCGGCGACGGGGCTGATATACTGGATGCTGAATAACGCTTGGCCGTCCTTACACTGGAATCTTTTTGATTACTATCTCAAACCCGCTGGCTCGTTCTACGGAACCAAAACCGGAAGTCGGATTGAGCACATTTTGTACGACTATTCGCAAAAATCGATTTATGTTGTGAATCGAGGGCTCGGGGCTTCAAGGAAAAGGAATGTGGAGGTAGAGCTTTTGGGCTTGGATGGGAAGACAATTGCAACGAAGAGGGTGGATGTGCAGACGGAGCCAAACACGAGTAAGAAAGTCACAGAAGTACTGGGAATGGACAAGATCAAAGACGTAGCGCTCCTCCGCCTTGTTCTACGATCAGAGAAGCAAGCATTAAGTCGAAACGTCTACTGGCTCTCCTCCAAACCTGATACCCTGGACTGGGACAATTCAACCTGGTACCACACACCCACGACGTCGTACGCCGACTTCACGGCTCTCAACAACCTCACACTGGCAAATGTATCAATCTCAGCGACATCGGATAGAGTGACGCTGGAGAACAAGAGTGGCATTCCAGCTGTGTTCATACGGTTGAGTTTGGTGAATGGGGATGGAAATGATGTGCTGCCAGTGTTCTGGGAGGATAATTATGTGACCTTGTGGCCGGGGGAGAAGATGGATATCGGGCTTAAGTATGACGAGAAGTATGGAGGTGTGAAGGTGAAAGTTGATGGGAAGAATGTTGGTGAGAAGGTGGTGGAGGTGACAGGGTATTGAAGAGTAGATAAAGCAGGTGATGAAGAGGAACCCCCATTATACAAGCTACCAAAGTCCGCCCCGTGTCGTATTAGCAAAGCTACTCTCTGACTTCCATTGAGTCAGAATGGAAACGCATAACTTAATCGTAATCCGTCCATTAAATAGACCCATCGAGCCTGCACCCGCTAATATGCAAGAACCTTGGATACCTGATCCAAAATGTTGGTTTCGCCCTATGGTTCCCAATGCGGTGAATCTAAAATCCAAAACGCCCGTTATGCAGCCCGCTGAAAAAATATACAGACCGATCACTCCCGGGAGATTAGCTTCTTAATGGAAAGGGACCCCGAAAAAAAAGGTCTTGTAAATCAGACCTTGGAGATCGGAGCAGAAGCCGGAAAGACTTTTGACTCACATGTGAACCGCTCTTCCTTCTCCTTTTACCATCCGTAAAATGTACAGTAGATGCGAGCAGATTGGATATCAGCCTTCATCGGAGTCAACCATCATACTGTCGCCCATGCTCACCTCTTCTATCACTCTCCTCCCTCGTCTCCCGCCCCGGCCAGCCACCGTATTCTGCTGAATCTCCCGCAGACGGCCCTCAATCCGCCGGTCCAGTTCATCGACCTCCTCGTCGCTCGCGCTCATTGGTCTGGACACAGTGTACACGCTCTCAGACTCATTCACCTCTAGTGCCCTGTTCAGCAAGTCTGTGGCCATGGGATCCTGTGGCGCAACAGCTAGCGCTTCATGCAATGCAACGACAGCGTCCCAGTACCGACTCATTTCCATGAGAACGAGACCTTTAGCGGTGAAGACACCAGCATCTTTGCCTCCGTTGCGGAGCACTTCATCGAAAGCTACAAGGGCATCTTTTAGTTGGCCGTTTCGACGTAGTGCGTGAGCAAGGTTTGTGCGAGTAGGAAGCCAGGCGTCCTTATCGCTATCATTCTTTTTGGCGATATCCAGAGCGCGGCTGAACATGGTTATCGCGTCTTTGAGCGCGTCTTCATGGTAGTATACTACGCCCATTTCATTCAGGAGAAGTGGATCCGTTTTGCAGAGGTCGTAGGCTGTGTTGAGGTACTCGTGGGCTAGGGATAGGTTATTGAGCTGCAAATTCTGCATCCCCAGAAATAGTTGTGGCAAATGCGTTCCCTGGAATAACCTCGCTGCTGTACTATAGGCACTTATGGCCTGGTCGTGCTCGCCCTCTGCAGCAAATGTATGCGCGAATCCGATCCAGGCAGGTCCGAAGTGTGGATCCATCATCGAGGCTTTACTGAAGTATCTCCGCGCTTCGGCTATCCTGGATATTGACAGGTAATATATACCAATGGCCAGCCAGGCGCATGGCTCTTGAGGATGTGTGTCCGCCAAGTCGTGAGCGAGAAGGAAGAGTGCGTTCTTTTGGGAGAGCTCGTGCAGACACGCGAGGTGAGTGGGAAGAGTCGTAAAGTTGTATTTGTCGTGCTGCAGGATGGAGGACGTAAGGGCCAGGGCAGAGCGGAAGCGACATTGCGTGAAGAGGAGGTCTGCTTTCGACAACAGGATATCTGGGTTAGAAGCGAGATTATAGTGTGTCGACAGGGTTTCTGTAGCTGCTGTAAACTCTTCGGGGTGAGAGTACTTGGAGAGGCGGGTGGTGTAGAGGGTCTTTGTGAACTCGGCAGCTTCTTGGGAGAGTGACGAGTTGTCGTTGACGTTGATGGTGTCAAAGTTCAAGGACTCAAGGAACTTCCATTCTTCGTCTGGCGACATGAGAGAGTTGGTCATCAGCTGGTCGAAGGCCTCAAAGCATTGGACGTCGATCTGGACGGCGACCTTGTAGCACTCTTTTGCGCGATCAAAGCTGTTTTGTTTTGCATAGCACACTCCTCGCAGATAGCACATGGCCGCCTCAAACTTCAGATTCGCCGCATCTTCCTTATCGCGCTCCTCACTCGTCGGTACACGGTCAGTTCTGGACCCTGTTTTCTGGTGCCTCCCACCCGCTCGAGGGTGGATGTCGACATGGCGGAGTTTCGTTCTGGCGGAGCCCGGTGCACTGATGAGGTGCGTGGGGTTCTTGTCGCCGAGGATGGACAGCGCCTCATCGAGTTTCCCTAGCTTAATAGAGCAGTGTGCAGCGAGGTACCGACAAGAGGGATTGTTCGCAATCAGGTCGTCGCGGGACAGGAACGATTGCGCGCGGTTGTAGTTGCCAGTGCTGAAATGGACTTGGGCTAGCCAGAATGCGTCTTTGTCATCATCTATGCCCAAGTATTAGTACTTACATATCAATTGGCGTTGAATGGGCGAGCGTACTTGTCAAGGCGAGCAGCTTATCGCCGACGAAGATGGCTGATTCGTACTGATGTTTGTTAAGGGCGTCCTGTCGCCAGTCTCGCAAATATTTCTCCATATTGAAACTCAATCATGCAAGGTAAAACGATCGGAGCGGCGGGAGGTAGGATACTGCAAGCATAAGTATGCCTGTTGTACACGCAGTCGTGAGAGAAAGGAGCGGAGAAAAGTGCGACTGCGACTTCGAATCTTTCGCCCAGATCGCGCTTGAAGTTTGAATGGCTGCGCGTGAGCACGGGAAACCTGTCGCCCCGCGCTAGGCCGGATTTGGACCTGCCATCACTCGCCGCCTTTTAAGCCGCATTCACTTTGCCTTCGTGAATTGGTATCACTACCGCATCAATCACTCCCCAGATCTAAACTACCACCCGACACCATAATAACCATATCGAAATCGAGCCCATTCTTATCTAGATAAACAGCTATCATGTCTGAGCGAAAAGTACTCACCAAATACTACCCCCCAGACTTCGATCCGTCAAAAATCACCCGTCAACGGGCCCCCAAGCAAGCCGGTCCCAAGCTCCAGACCGTTCGTCTCATGGCCCCATTTTCCATGAAATGCACACATTGTGGCGAGTTCATCTACAAAGGCCGGAAATTCAACGCTCGCAAAGAAACCTCTGACGAGAAATACTATAACATACCCATATTCCGCTTCTATATCAGATGTACTAGGTGCAGTGGAGAGATTACATTCAAGACAGATCCGAAGAACATGGACTACGAGTGCGAGAGGGGTGCGAAGCGGAATTTCGAGCCGTGGCGGGAGGCGAAGTTGGCTGAAGAGACCGAGGAGGAGAGGCTGGACAGGCTAGAAAGGGAAGAGGCGGAGCATGATGCGATGAAGGAGCTGGAGACGAAGGTGTTGGATGCGAAGACAGAGATGGCCATCGCAGATGCATTGGACGAGATTCGGTCAAGGAACGCACGCATAGAGAAGGCAGATAAAGAGGGCAAGAAGACCGATGTGGCGGACGTTGTAGATGATGAGAGGAGGCGGCAAGAGGAGGAAGACGCCGAGGCTGCCAGAAAGGCTTTCGAAGCAAGGGGTTTGCCAGACATTAGTGAGGAGGTGATCGAGGATGAGGAGATGGACGGTACGAATGGAAAGAATGCAGCAGCGCCGGTGCCGGTGTTCAAAAGGCAGGTCAAGTCTAAGAAGGACGTCGGCGCTGCCTTGGGTATCAAGAAAAAGGTGGACACGAAAACCGTGCCGGCATCTGCCTCCACGCCAGCGACAAAGAAGCCAACATTGTTACTGGCGGACTACTCTGACAGTGATTGATCGAGAAACAAAAGATGGTGTTTGACGCCTGGCATGAAAGACATGGCATATCTTGGCGCATAATGATACCAATCAACCTGTTTTCTTATCTCTTGTTCTTCATGGCGCGCACTTTGAATAAAGTCGGACGAACATACGCTTCAATACTGAAATGTACACGTAACTTTCAACATGGAGAGAGTATATACGGTGAGCCTATTTACAGTCCTTCACCCCCTCCAGCCTGAGCTGATTATGTCTGACTTCAGATCACCCACTTAACCCCACTTCGCACTTAGAGCAGACATGAATGTCGCGTTGATCGGTAGAATGCTCCCATGCCTGAGGTTCGTTGGAAAACTTGCTCGGTCACTGGCAGTCCATTTCCCGCCTTGAATATCAGTGCTCTCATACGGCCGATACCCATCTGAACCGTAGAAATCCAACAATAAGTGAGCTTTTCCAGCTTGCTGATTATCTAAATACGCAGCAGGCCCTTCGACACCAGATTGAATAATAGCGTTACTACCTCCCGGTCGCGTCCATGTGCCAAACAGTCCCGTTGTCGATATCTCAGTGAACACAGTCTTCGCGGTCTCGTCCTTCATGAAGCGAGCGTATGTTTTGCCGCCCAAGGGCAAGAAGTCAAGGTCAATGATATTCGTCGGACTCTTATTGATGTAATCCTGCGGCGCCGAAAACGTTTTAAAATCTTTCGTATACGCGTACCGAATCCTTATCGCCGACGGGCTTCCCGTATGGTTCGGGTCACTTGTTGGATAGAACTTCGATGCCCAGTGCACGAGATACTGGCCCTTCTCTGCATCCCAAATTGCCTCCGGTGCCCACACCATTCCCGCCGTCGCATCCTCAACTTGGACGAGGCGCTCATTATTCCAGTTCACCAAATCAGTACTCTCCCACACGAAGATTCCGCGACTTCCCGTCCGCTGCGCAGCATCCCATGTTGTCTTCCCGATATTCAGATCTGTCCCGACAATATACCATTTTCGACCTGCCTCATCGCCCCCTCCAGTCACTATCGCCGGATCTCGCACGCCTTGTGTGCCCTTGGTGGGATTGATAACTGGATTTCCCTTGTTCAATGCCGTGAAGCTGACGGCATTGTTGCCGTTGGACAGATAGAAGTAGACCGAGGGTTTGTCACCGAGGAAAAAAGCACCGAGGTAGCCGGTTAGGGAGGGGTCGGCTCGGCGGGCGTGTTCGGGGAGAACATTAGAGAAATCGAGGGACTGTATTGGTAGAGGTGTTGGGGCAGACTCTAATAGGGTCGCAATGGAGAACAGAAGACCGAGAGAGCTAAGTGTCCGCATCGTTATTCCAAGAAAACGTGAAATGTGCAAGAGAAGGGGAAGGAGATTTATGAGGGGACAAATGTAGGTGAAAGCGCATACTTAAAAAGGTAACGTCTACAGATGACGCCGAGAACCGCGAAGTGGGAAAGGTAATTGTCTTATAGGAGCGAAATATTTGATCCGCAGCTTTGCGTGATTGCAATATATTTTCGCCGAGTAGGAAATGCGGAGGTGAGGCTCTTCGGATGTTTACACGGTTCTGTGTGGTCACCTGCCCTATTTTTATATGGATGGACCTGGAAATGCATGTGATTGGTTGAGTGTAGTTAACCTTGTTTGGCAACTTCTCCTCAGGCTACTTCTTCAACCTTTTTTTGACCTCACTTCATCACCCGCTTCCATCTCTAAAACTCTTTCATTTCGATTGCGTCCGCAAACTAGTAATTTCTCTTTGTTTACCTTCTTCATAGATGCCTTTATATATAATTATCTGATATCGATGCAGCCGCGTTTCTTTACCTACGCCCAGGTATTTTTCATATTCACCTTCTTTTAGCTTGCCCGGAGTCATCTTTGCTTTGTGATACTACTCATCAGGCATAGGTATAACGCTGCCATACCTCTTTCTAACACACGTTCCCAGTGCATCGTTTACACGCTCCAAAACGAGGCCTTCGATATCTATTCTATCAGGCTTCTTAGATCGAAAAGCTAAACAGTGCATAGGGGCCCCAATAGTCCTCCTTTCGTTCCTTATATGTATTACCGTCATCGAAACGTATGGTCCGGAGCAGCAGCATCCGCTGCATCGGTCCTTGAATCTGTAAGTACCCGCCACAAACCTAACCAAAACGGTCCTCCTGCAACAGGAGTAATGTTGCCACTGACGATATCGACGCATGACCTTTTTAACTTAATGTCCTCAAACTCCACAGCACCGCTTCCCCAAGGCCATGACCATGAAGGGGCCTCGTAAACGGCTGGACGAATAAAACTCAACTTCCCGGTGGAGGCTTGTCTTTTTCGATTTTTGGAATTATTTAAAATATATATAGGTAGGTCGCTGTGATTTCTGTGAGGTTATTAATTTGACTCATTGACCCATTGGAGGGGAGAAAGTGTTCTGTTGTCATTGACCTGAGGTCCAAATTGATCCGTGCACTACGCACTCAGAAAGGAGACCTGAGCGGACAACTCCGAGGTAACAAGGCCAAGCAACACTACCATTTGTTGCATGAATTCCATCTGATATCAAAACACAATATACATTGACGAGTTAAGTACATACGGACATTCCATTTCCTTTCCATTCATCCAATCCGCCCTGGGGTATCTATATTTCTTCATTGATCGTCCTAAATCTCTCCTCCTATTACCCATCAAATTCCTCCACCGTGAACGAGAAAGCGCCGGTATATGCAAGTTTCAAGCTCTCCTCTTACTCTCGGTCTATTATATCAAACTCGCTCCGAACACCATCGACACGAGCACGATCGTCATGCAGACAAGTATCGCTGTCCAACCACCCTGCGGCCTCCCAGCAATGGCAGCCGCGCCTTTGGAACCCGTCGGCTTCGCGTTACCCTGCGGAGTACTAGGGTTGCCTTCGCCCTGTCCCTGCTGCGATTCCAGACTCGTTACAGATCCCGCGATACAAGCTTTCTCGTCCGTCTTCCCTTGATTCCCAAACGCGACCTCCGCCGCCTTCGTCCAGACCTCTGTCACATTCAAGTACATAGTCGGGGTATACCAGATCCTGCAGCTCGCCGTATCGTTCAAGAATTGTGTTGGAATGCCATCTTTCTCCAGTCCTTTTCTGATATTATCCTGGAAATTTATGGTAGCATCGTTCGCATTGATGCCGAAGGAGTTGGGCAGGAATTGAGCCCAGGACCGCGCTTCGGAGCGGTCGTCTGCGAAGGATTGGATTATGTAGGCTGATATGGAGGTTAGGTACTTGGATTGTAGGACGAGAGAGCCCTTGGTGCCGCCGACGGGTTGCATGGGTCCTAACGCAGGCCGACCCCCTATTGCGAGGGTGCGGACGCCAGATTGTTGAACCATGAGTTCGGTGAAGAGCGAGCAGGTTGAGGCGCAGATGCCGTCGGAGAGGATAATAATGTCTTCTTTCTTAAACGGATCTTTCGTGAAGTTACTCCTGTCGTTGTAGCCCGTCATTGTTATGCCGATACTGTATTCGTCGTCGGACGTGGTCAAGGGATCCGAGAGATTGTAGCGCAGGAGTTTTGTGAATTTGTCGTCGTTGAAATTGTCCGGGCCGTACATGTTGGACCAGCTGTTAAAGGCTTTTAGATCCTTGTCTAGGTAGCTGTGGTAGTTGAAGGGGCTAGTGTATATCTCCCCATTCCTGCTTGAGAAACTGAGGGAGGAGATTTTGTCGCCTATCAGCTCGGTGGCTTGGTGGCCCCGGTATCGAGACTGCAATTGTGGTTTTTGTGAAGGGAAGAATTGGAGGTACATATCGTAGCCAGAGAGGATTTTTCCGCCGCCGTTTGTTCGCAGGTCAATGATATGTTTGGAGACTTGTCGGCGTTGTGCTTGGGAGATGTATTCTTGGATCACGGCCTGGAATTCTACGGCGTCGGAATTGGATTCGGTGTTGAAGGTTTGGGCCATGAGGACGCCGACCGTTCCAACGCCCGTGTCAATGAAGTAGCCTGCGAGAGGGACGTCTGAAGCGGAGTGTTCGACTATGGGGTCTGGGTAAGCGATGGGGGTGTAGCGTCTGCTTAATTCGGCTTCCTTGGGATGCTCCAGATTTCGCGGGAGGCTGTGTGGGCTCCTCTTCTTCAACTTCTTGGACCCGCTACCGCTCAAAGAGATGAAAGTGTCGTAGAAACTTTCGCCATCGCTCACGTAGCTCCAGACACTAGAATCCAGGATCACGGCCGCATTTATATACGTATGCTCTGTCCCGTTCTCGAAAGTCATGTTCAGCGTCGGGCCAGGGTAGTATCTCGGATTGGTAAAGTAACCATAAGATTCCGCGGGCTGCATATAGAACATGGCGTTGTAGCGTGTATCCGGATCATGATACGCATTCAACAGACTCTCTTCCTGGAGGAACTGCACGGCATCCTCCCCATCGATCTTGCTCACCGCACTAGGTGTAAACCCCGCATTCGTCTTATTGAAATCTTGGACTGCCCAGATTTTCGGTGCTCCACCATCCATACTTCCCGATATTAAACTCACTTGTCTTGATCGCCGCCAGCGGAATGCGCCGCCGAATGCCATGCCGTCGAATGACAGGTGGCCGTCGTGCGCCTTGACGAATAAAGCCGCGATGTCTCGCTCGAAATCATACTGGTTTTTGTATTCGTTGGAGAGGACCTTTTTGTTTATGTCATCGAGGCCGCCGACAATGTCGACGGGATCGTTGGCGTAGCCTTTTGGTGGGTTTTTGAGGTAAATGAGGGTGGATTGGAATTGGACCATTTGTTTTAGGGAGTTTATTGTTACGTTTGCGGCGGAGCGGTTGATGGGGACGGATTGGAGGCAGGCGTATGCTAACTGTAAAAGAAATTAGCAAAATATTCAATTTCGGGATCCACAGTCTTCGAGCAGTGTTCATCTTTTAAGCTTTCGGATGCCCAAGCTTCAGACATAAGCCCCCACCCACATTAATCCTCCCGAGATGAAAAATTTAAGACTTACCTCAGCCTCCACACTCGGAAACTCCAACCTTGAGTCATCCACTAACTCGCTAATCTGCCCACATGCCCTCGCTGTATTCACCGGGCCTGAGATAGTCTGCGTGACTGAAGGTTGAATGTTATCATCCGTAGACACCAATCTTATACTTCTCGTCGCTGAAGGACCTTGAAGGAACTCGGTAAGGGACTGCGCCGCGGCGAGGGAGAGCAGCGCGTGGAGCGCCATTACGGACCTCATGGTTGTTGAGGTTGAGGCGCTGTCGCCCCGAAGACTAGATGGGGAAGGAGGACGACGATGGAGCGAGGTTGGTGAAGGAGGTACAGGAGAGGAGACGACCAAGTCAAGCCTCTTGGTCTAAACCGATAAACGCTCCTGCGGAAAGCCCAAGAGGTCAATCCGTGGATAAGAAAGCTCGTAGGGCTGTTTATATCCAAATTGGATGGACGCGGCGTCCCGGTTAATTCCAGCTCTTTTTCTGTGGTGGAAATCGATACTTTTGAACAGAAGTCAGGAAAGTAGGAATACAGGTCAGAAAAGTTCAAACACTTCCTCTTATCACAAGATTCACGAAGACAAGGAAAACGGAAGCTCGTCAAAGGCAACAGCGAGTGCCTTGCCCCAGTCGCGGGGCGGGCATCCATCCTATTTTAAAGGCGTTCGCATTTGCGCTGGAAGCCTACCATTGCACACCCTAAAACCCGTATAACCCGGGCCCAGCCTATTACAAGCTCAATGCCACCATCCCCATTGAGACCAAACAAAGCAGCACACACCAATCGAAGAGAGTAAAGACAACACGGCACACAGCCACAATCCGTTTCGAAACTTCGCTTTGACTGCTTTGTGAAGAGCCAAGCGTGGTCGCCCAGGGACCAGGCGCGGCTGAATGGGCAAAGAGAACGGCCCGGTTTGTGCGCCGAGCACATCAGCGGATGCCAGACACAAAGCCTTGCTATTCGCCCACGAGTAAGCCTTTGGATCTAGAGAGTCGCACAGAGCTGATGCCATCTCTTCTCCACAGAAGCAACGTTCAAAAGCTGATGAAAGTCCATTGCGATCAAGTTAAGCTTGCATTCTGTCAACCCGATCGCGTTCCTCGTTTTCCCCCGGATCCAAAAATAGAGCTTTATATTGGCGATTCGGCTTTCGGAATAGCGCTTGGCGTAAATTAGATTGTGGACAAGGACTGCTAAGCCCTATCTATCGCGCAAATAAAAAAAATACGAGGGTGTCTTTATGCCGCACGTGCCGATCTTGACCCACTTTCATTCAACGCCTCCATCGCAAGGCTGGACATCGATTCGTCCTTCAACGAGCGGCAGGAGAGGTCACGATGATGAATGTCCAAGGCACCAGAGACATTTGGTCTTGTTGGCAGCGTGTGTTGGTGATTGTCGAGTCTATTCTTCTGTGCCGCACTTCCGAGATGTCTCGAAATGTTGGCGTCATCTACATCGTCTATGGATTTTGAGTGATGTTTTATTCCTGATTTTGAACTGTGCCGCTAGAACTCCGCCCGGTGAAGCAGGAAATGTAGGAAGTTGATGAAGGAATAGTAGAAATACAGACTTGAGCGGCACAGACCATAGCCTCCTGGGCATGCGCCATGTTTATTTCAAAGGATCGCAAAGGAAAAGGAGGCCGTAATACGGCACGGTTTTGATCAACCAGAAGCCCAAAGCCACTTCGAGAGGTGGGGAAGAAAGACATGGGATGAGAAAGAGAAAGAATTGCCTACGGCACAGCTCACCGCCTCACTGAACATCCAGAACCTTCTCCCCCTTCTCCTTCGCCTCCATTAGACTATCCCTCCACTTTCCAACCTCCTTCAATGCCCTAGACGGCTCTTTCTTCCTCATTAGCAAGAATCCCTGGATCTCAGCCGGTGATAGCTTGCCCTCAGGCAGCTGACTAGCAAACTCCTCAGCCATCTCACGAAGCTTGCCAGGTTCAACGATATCAAGGACTGGTTCGCGTTGAAGCAGTTCGTAAAATTCGCCGTCCGGCCCCTTCTCCTTCGAAGATGATTTGGCATCGTCGGAGGTTGGAGTCGTTGCAGTTGCTTTTCCATTTGACGATTTAGGGGCAACAGAGCGATCCTTCTTTTTGTCGTACTCTGTTGAGTACATCCGGTAGAAGATATCTCGAATCTGGTCTTTAGTTGCTAGGCTGAACTGAACTTGCAGGTCCACTCGACCTGGCCGGATAAGCGCTGCATCAAGCTTCTCGGGGTGATTCGTTGTCATGATAAGAACTCGGCCTTCATGAGATGCAACGCCATCAATCACATTTAGCAGGCCCGAAAGTGAGATCAAGCTTTTGAATCCGTTTGTCGGCTGGCCTTGGCTCTTAGGCGTGGAGTCTGGTTTGCTGACTTTTGTTAAGCTGTCATCGTCGGTGCTAGAGTCGTCTTCCTCTTTAGAGCCCTCAGTAGTGTCTTCTACTCGGCGAAGACCAGCCGAATCGATATCTTCGAGGAGTACGACGCATCGACGTGGAAGATGACTGAACAGCTTATTGAGGTCTGATTCGGTGAGTCCAACCTCGACAAGGCTGATGCAGTAGACGTCGAGTCCAAAGATACCGGCGATGGAAAAGCTGAGCGAAGTCTTTCCTGTTCCAGGAGGTCCATGGAAGAGATAGCCTCGCCTATACGGAATACCTCGAGCAGCGTACCAGCGGGCACTCGCAGGATGGAGGTACTCGTTGATATCCGCCACAATATTTGCTTTCTGCTCCTGGTCAAGGCTCACAGTCGACATGGGCCTCGACGGCCTGGAAGTAACTCGATCCCAAGCGTAATCTTTTCTCTCCTCCTTAGGCGCTGGTCGCGAGATACACGTCATCTTGTTCTCCTTGCTCAAGCTCCATCTCTTGATATGGTTCAGCAATTCCTTGATCGGCTCCGTTGATCTCCCAACACAACTTATATGCAGGATCTCTTCCTCCCTGTCACCCCAAGGACTCCTGGCCTGCTTTTCCCTCCGTTCTCGTGAAAAGAAGAACAACCGTCCCTCATGCCAGAACTTATCGCTTCCGAAATTAGGCTCATACCTGGGTGGAATGTTGCTCGCCCACTTCTCGAAGTTGAAGATGCCCGTTTCGTCCAAGATATCCTCGTCGTTGTCGTCTGCATCCTCATCGTCCGAATAAGCCGAAACCCACCTAGTCACGGCTTTAACGTCGCGAGAATTTTTGATCATAGGCTGCTCGGCAATCCATTCCATGATCTGGGAGTAAAGATCATCGTCGTCTTCGACAGTACATCTGAAATGATGTCAGCATAGTTCGAAAGCGACTGTTGTGGAACTTACGATGACATGAAATAGCTTGAGAACACGCCATAAGCCTTGTAGTACAAGTACTGAATAGCATTGACCAATCCAACGATGATGAAACCGCCGAAAACGACGAGACCGATATCAAAGCCGAAGATCTTGAAAATAAGTTGGGAGATGATGCTGTATCCGGGGATGAAGGCTTCGAGAATGGTCGAAGGGAGCGTGGTAAGTGTCGAATTACTGACAGCATCAAATTTGATGCTCTGAAGCCGAGCGAAGTCCATCTTACAGAACCTAGGAGAGACTGATTGATTGTGAAGGCCGCCGCTCAGTTAGCGGTGGGAAGTCAAGGAGGTCAATAAAGATACGCAGGAAGCCCGCAGGATCTGCAGTGTGAAGACTTTGATCAAAATATAAAAGCTGGGGAGACGGAGGTTATATACTAGAGAAATGTGTGCGGCCTCAGACTAGGAAAACAGCCTGTTCATGGTGCGGACAAAACCCGTGGCAAACCAGTGAGGCTGAAAGGGCGGAGAGAATGTTGAAAAGGCTGTATTAGTGATGACTCTTCGTTTCATGAGCGAATGAACTACGAGTGAGAGAATCAAATCCCCAACGTAGTTGGCAAAGGCTGCAGACAATGAAGGCATCAGGCAGTGAAGTTCAAGTGCTGTCTGATTTAGGATGGACGAATCACTACTCACGGTAGTTCCTGCACTATTATCGATAAGCTGGATGACGGAGGTGTGGCTGTGAATAGTAAGCTTATCCCTGTGACTACGTGCCAATGCTCTACTCAAATTCAACCTCAAGCTCGAACTAGCAAATGGTACAGGGAATTCATCGAATAGGAGTGGCCAGAAGTGCAGCCCGGGCAGGCAGCATTGATGCCGTCATCAAGATCTCACAGCACTCACTACTTCGGGGAAATCGCCGTGCGTTGAAATCTCTGTCGCCAGGCTTCTGGGCAGCTGAAGATTGATCGTGGCCGTTGAAGGGCTACAAGATGGTGTTGCGCGAGCAGCGATTTGCGCAGCGCATTCGGCCAGAGTGATGGGTGTGGCACAGCACGAACGACACAACCAATGACATTGGCTAGCAAACACCTCAGCCACATTTACCGTCCACACCTGCAAACTACATCGCCTCCAATACCCTTCCTCTAGCTCTACGCGTCCTGTGATTATAACTACAGAAAGCCTTATAGAGCTAAATCTAGGAGTCTAGACAAAATGATTCTAGATTCGGCTGGAAATGTAGGGTAAACCGCAGGGTGGGGTCGAAGACGTACCCTTGTGTTTTCCGCCGGAGCTGGAAGGGTGCTGTAAACACTTACAAAGGAGGAAATAACAATCTGACGGTATCATTTTTGATTTTCATTCATGCTTCTAGGCTAGGATCCCACCACCTTCATCATAGTGACAAAGCTCCCCCATATGCCCGGAACCCCAGATGCAGAACCATCGCCCTATGTGACGTCTCAGGCACAGCCGTCGACATCTCATGCATAATGCAAGTAAACAGAAAAAGAAAAAAAAAAAGTATACGAAAATACCCCGCCACCGTCCACTCAGAAGACCACCATATGTATGTACACAGTCAACAGTCACCCCATGCCATGTGTACAAGGGGCTTTTGCTGGGTTAAGCAAATGCTAGAGAAAGAGAATGGCATAGATCGATGCTAAACGGACGTCGACGTATGCAACAATAAGGAGCAGGAATCGTCACGCTGTTTAGTATCGTCCCAGCAAGCCGTGCTCGCGATCTCTACGATGGATATGGTGGAAATGGCGGCGATGTCTCGCTGCAGGTGTGGCCTCAGCGGTGACCGTGATGTCGACCTCCACGAAAGCCACTTCGTACACAGTGCCAGCGCTAGCGTACGTAGACGTAGAAACAACCCTGCCCTGTGGCTGTTCCAGAACAGCTGGAGCGCTAGTGACTGCAGGCTTGGGAGCCGGTGCAGCAGGGGCCGAAGACGGGGTACCAGCGGCGTTGACTTCAGGGGCTTGGGATTGCTTTCCGTTCACGTTGGCAACAGAGATACCGCCACCGTACTGATCAGTAATGGCAGAAACAGGTGCCTTATAAGAAAGCGTGGGGACCTGAGGGATGGGCGAAGTTGTGGCAGCAGCTCCGGTTGTCGCAGGAGGGGTGTATCCACCCGTTGGCTTTCCTGATTTGCCTGGCTCGAGGAGAGAGGCATAACCAGGTCCGTTTTGGACAGGGACGTTGCCGCACAAGCCATCAGCGGGTCCAGCGCAGTTGTCGTTCTTCAGGATATCGGGCATCTTGAACTTGCACTTGGCGCCCTCGGCTTCGGTTTGGAGGTCGAAGATTGGGCAGTCGGCAATATTGCCAGACGGGTTGGTGCAAGTTTTCACAGCCTCTTGCAGGAAGTCGACATCCCAGCCAGTAATGAAGTCTCCGTGGTAGCCGTAGCCTATTACATCATCAGCACCGAAGTTTACACTCGCGGAAGTTTAAACATACCTGAAGGATCACCGTTAGCCCAAACGAACTGACCGGGCACTCCCTTGAACGCAGCCGTGTTCCAGATGGTCTCGAAGAACAACGACGGGACCCGAGTCTTGAAGCCCTCAGGACATACACCGTCATTGACGAGATCCGGGTACGCCAAGTGGCTCCTGTGGTCCTTGGAATCAAGATCCTCGCCGTTCCAGCAAGATGGGAAGAAGATCTCGGCTCGGATACCGTCGTCACAGTTTGCATCTAGATACGCCTTGTCAGGCATGAAATGGCGGTACATGGAGGCCTCGGGGTCCTTCTTATAGTTCAAGCAGTTGAAACCAATGGCCTTCTGTCCGAGTGCATACTGAGTCTTGTCCTCCTTTCCCCAGAGCGACTTTGGTGGATCTGGGACAGTTCCAGAGAAGTTGCGAAGACGGGTGTCACCTGCCAACATTTGGAAGCCCGCGGGGAACGCCTTGATGTCCTCTCCATAGAGCAGGTAGTATGCGAGCATACCACCAACTTGCGGGACAACAACGGTAGTGCCATTCTCATGAATGAAGTTCAAGGCAGGGGTCCTGAGCAGTTACTAAGCAATGAAGACCATGCAACGAGTTCAAGAGTATACCCACCAGTACGCCGACTTGTCTTGCTTGACACGGCATGACGTACAGTCAGAGGAAATGAGGCCGTCGTAGGTAGTCTTCATCCCAAAATCTGCAGCAAGCGTTAGCGAGCGACGCTTAAATCACGAAACTCCTCCTGCCTCAACCCCCAACAAGCTTCAGGGCATCGCGACAATGCAAACAAAAAGGGATCGTTCACTGGAGCGTTCGGTACGCAATGACCGTGCCCAGAAAAGTTGACATCTTGTGCGTGCGCCCAGGTGGGTCAAGTCCAGAGAAGTGGATCATGTTTACTTACTGCTGCCTCCATGGATGACATGGCCGTGGTTTGCAATCTCGTCGGGCTCAACCAGAGGATCCATACGAGCAAGACCAGTGCGTGAGTGACACTCCATGCGCCAGAAAGCGTCGGTGGCGCCAGACATGGCTGCCACAAGGGCAGCAAGACCAGCGACTGACTTCATCGTTCAGGATTGGTCGTTTCGACGATAGCGAGAAGGGTATTTTAAAGACGGTGGGTATAGTCGCGAAGATGTTGACAGTTTGCGCGCCTGACAACGGGTTGTCACGGTAAACAGTTATAGGCGATCGGTATTTCGAGCGTCTCGTCGTCGTTTGCTTCATCCAACGATAACGTGCTGAGAGGTACTGGGGGAGACGAGATAACGACGGTCGCCCAATTGATATTCGCCGCGGCGGATGATGCTGAGTTGAGGGATTCGGCAGGGTGGTTGAATTGGTCAAAGTAATCGGTAATCGAACAGAACCTTTTCCTCAGCCGCCAGGACTTCCCGTAGTGAATGTCGCAATGAATCAGTATACACAGTGAAAGGAGCGTCTATCCGGGCCAATGCCAGATGTTGATGATAGCAAACGAAGGTGCTCAGAGAGCGGGTAAAGAACGACAAGGTACCGCAAGGGCGAAGGAAGGGAGGGGAGACGAGAGAGAAAGATCACCAACCTAGGTACGGTGGTGTTTTCTAGTGGAGATGAAGGAATGCTCTGTTTAAAGACGTGAAACCTAGATTAGCCTGTGCGCCAGGATCACTCCTGTTGGCTGGCCGTGCAAGGGGCGTCGGCCGCTAGCATGCAAACAGACATGGTGAAACATATCGCTCAGGACCCTTGGCAAGGCTGCGCTCCTCCCTCATGCAGATACAGCCTTGCCTTCAAATTGACATTCAACTCCAGCAAACCTGTGCCGCGTTCCAGCAATCCAAACGGCCCCCCAGACACCCATATCCCAACTCTTAAGAACACATCGCCCCTCTTCTCCCAGTATCTATACCAAATGACACTTCTATTCCTCAATCCGCCGCTCAGCGCGATGTTCAAACAGACCACCGCCAAGCAGAGATACTTTAGGTAGGTATCCGGCGGCATATCTCCGTGCACGCGCAATCGCAATCTCCAGGGTCCCAAAATATCCATCATCGACACCGACGACATCATAAGCCCAGTTTTACGGCGGATCGCAATCCCCCTTTAACGGCTACTGACCTCATACCGATTCGGGGAGCCGACTGCATTATTCTTCCTGGCTGAATGGAGTGAAAGATCGTGACCTTCTGGTTCCGATCGCACGATGCGTTATCAGGAGTATAGATGTATGCTTCTCGCCTTGCGAAACCCCCAACCCCCTCATGCCCCCCTCTGCTCCATCGTGACTCCTTAACGAGATTGCGACGGCCCCTCTACGCCGCAACTCGCCGCCCGCTGGACTGGGCACACGATAGTTGGTAAAACCACGATGATCGGCAGGCGCATTCCCAAGATTCTGTTTTACGGATGGAGATGAGATGGGATGAGATTGACGGTTGGGCGAGGCTAGGATGGAAGCGCCCTGGTGCCCAATTTCCTGGAAGACCGATGAGAGGCTCGCAAGCCTATCGATAAGTGTCCGCTCCTGATTGAAGCTTGGCCTGCGCTTCCATCATCCAAGCCCTGCGCCAATCATGTTTTCACACTCGCTTAACATCCATTTTCTGGTACACCGTAAGAAATAGATTCACCCTCGTATTGTCTTTCCTAAGGTGCAGAACATATGAGTGAGAGCTGAAGACAGATATATTGAGCTGAGTCGCCCGTACCATGATAGTCTTTACCTAGCGCCGCTGTGCCTCTCAGCTTTTCTTGGACTGGGCGAAGGCGTGCAGGGAGTTGTGAATAGATTACCACCATCCTTCCAGGAGGCCGGCAAATCACCGGTTTGCTCGGCGTCAGACGGAGGAGACATCAACCTCCGGAGAACCTCGAGAGACGTCCATACGAAAATATTTCGTACGTAGCGTAAGGAAAATATCTCTTCCTGCAGGAAACCGTTTCAATTGCCCGGGCCTGCGGATGAAAGAGATGAGCACGTGGTCGATCACATGCAAAGAGTACAACAATTGCTGTCACACGGCCATTGGCGAGTAAATTTCATTTACATTTCAACTCAGCTGCCTAGGTAATGAGACCAATTGAGGAGAATCAACGAGCAAGATCTCTACACTTCAACCATTTCTGATCTACTGCCCCTTCTCAACGGGTGGACGGCGTGAATCTATTTCACTCTCTCACAAACGGGATTTCTTGGCATTCCTACGGAATGGTCAGAGTAAAACGCGAGGATCGACCGGAGTAGTATTCAACCTCTGCTCGATCATTCGTCAAGAGTTGCATATCGTTGCTTTAGGAAAAGGTTCAGTGCCGGAGTACGAATTTGCACAGACTATGTCAGACAGAGGACTCTTAGGTTGACGTCGTGCGTCTAGAATTATCGTCTTTTCCCGATTGTTCGGCGCCTTCCAACATTGTCTTCCCACAAGTTCTATCACACCTCTGCTTGGGAGAATCGTTGCCATAAAACTCCCTCCACAGTAATTGAACGCTGACTTAGTACACCCAGTACTAAGTCCAAGTGTATCTACTTGTAGGCTGAGTGGTATTCACAATTGCCAACATGCTAATGTCGCAACTCTCAATATCAAGTCCGCACGCAGAAACATTGTTCGATGGAGCACATGTGCATGTGTCTCAATATCACCGATACACACTTTGCCGACTTTCTTAAAACGTTCTCTACTCTGCCTTGCCAATAGTTCCACTGCATTCCGGTTCACTTCATACATCAAAGCCCAAATACACCACATGTCCAACCCCCATTCAAATCCCCATTTCAAGCCCCACGCCTCCAAACACGCAGCGTCTACCCATTCCGCACGGGCGGTCCTAGCGCGGCATACCCAGTCAAAGTATTCCGTAACCGATCCCCTCAACACCCTATCATCCGAAAGCAAAACCACCAAATTTCTCAACTCAGCCAGGACCTTTGAAGACCCCTCCTGCGTCCCATCCCCAGTCCCAACAACATTCACGCAACATACCACTACAAACCATGAAGCATATTCGTCGGCCAAAATTGCTCTATCCTCACTGAACACTTCCCCAGAAACATTATTCTCGCAACCATTTAAAATTGAAGTCTCGGAGCCCCGTCAACTCCGACACTTCTTCGTACCTCAACCCCCTCACGCGCAACCTTAATGCACTCCCCACCACCAGTATAGTTCTAGCATCATCATCCAGCACTTTACACATTTAAGTTCGTCGTCGCCCGACATGCCATATTCGTGAATATTTACGTTAACCTACTCCTTCTAAACCCCATTTCTGATGTCACTTTCACGTCGATGGTGCTCGTTTCAGGGACTGAGGTAAAAGCGTCACGGCCGCAGGTTATGTATTTAGAGTAGATGTTGTCTAAGAGTCCAACTATGCTTATCGAGTTGGACGGACGAGTTTTCTGATTCGCGTTAGAGGAGGCAAAGAAGGCTAGGGGAGGGAAATAAAGCAAGGGAGGAGGAGATGCGGGAGGTGCAGCTAACGTATTCCCATTCCAAGGATCCTTGAGTGTTGTTGACGGGGATCTATGGAAAGATGTTTGCGGAATTGGTTATGGGGAGGACGAAGGAGGGAAGTTAGATAGCGAGGCGGAGAATGAGGTGATACGCGTTGGGAAAAAGAGATAGCGGGCTGAGATTATGCTCAATTTGCTGCTTTCCACATATACTTAGGCTTGAGGTTTCGAATCTGGACTAGTGAGATATGCAAAAGCTCCTCCTTCCCCCAGGGCTCCCTGGTTTGGGGTATCTTGGTATTCAAATATGGGCACAGCTGAGAAAAAAAATACATATTAATACTATAACATTCGCAAATATCCAACTCAACCAAAAGCTTACAACATGTGAGGTGCACGTACTCACGTTGGTACAACTCGAAACTTAAATTATAAATTCGAAAGAAGCATGATCAGATAATTAGGTACCGTACTTCCCTTCAAATAAGGGTAAACGGCGCAGTATAGTGGCAAGCCAGACTAGGACTTGGCCAACTAGGCGAAGCGGAATTTGCACCACAGCTATAATCCATAAAGTACACCGAAGTGAAGCCACGAAGCTAAGCCCAATATATACTGCCCTTCTATTCATTGTCTAGAATATACTTCCATCTCGCCCCTCCGAGCTCTGAAATAGCGAACCGACTAGGAATCTCTTGGGAAGAAAACTAGACATCGTTTGTACGCTAAAAGGGATTTTCAAGTGTGAAGAAGGTATCAAACATAGGTGTTGAACTAAACAAGATCTGTTTCGCGTAGCTGTATTAGCTAATAGTCTGATTACATATGTATGCTCTTTGGCTATCCTCCAGCGATTCAATCAGCACCCCCTTCTAACCCTAGCAGCTCGCGGTTTATGAGACATCCAAGCCAAACGTGTACCTTTCTCTCCATTGCAAAAAGCATTCTAGTTCTATGTTGTTCTTGAGGCCTGTGATAATGGTATCTACACCCCTAGGCCAGACAACGCCGTCAAATTCGGACCAAACCTAGACCTAGGAATCTTCTTTACATCCTCCAGAGAATTCAACATCGCATCTCGCATTCCTACTTATAAGAAAGAACCCCGTATAAAATCGTGCACGATGTGAGATTAATAAACGCACACATGCAAAAGGGATAAGAATCATTCTATTCCATCCAAACCCGCAAAGCGATCCAACATCCAAGTCTATGTCTCCTTGCCTTGGCCCCCCCCCCACCAAAAAAAAAAGAGAAAAACACCAACTCCTCTATCCAAAAAGCTGGGGTATAACGTGCGACAGTGCTTTACTCCCTAATGCTGTAGTGTCATGCACCCACACGCGACGCCATGATCCTTGATCACCCACCCATACTTCATCTCAAACATGAAAAACATCCTGACACGGACCCTGCATATGGCCCCTCACCCCTTCTCCTCGATCCAACAAAAATCCAACATTCAACCTTGACGCCACCCTTCGCCTCTTCACACTCACATCTCCTCGAAAATCCACGCAGACTGGATTTTGGGGGTCTAAGACGGTCCAGACTTCATCTGCGTCCACCCACCATCCTTCCTCCAAACTCCCGCCTTCGTATAATCTGCTCGACTACTTCCACTCATAAACGCGAATCGGAAGTATTCCGGCATGTGCCCTTCATGTCGCACCCAAGTGAACGAGTCTTTGCCTGCATCTTCATACCCCCTGAACCTCTCCACGTCATTCACCAAAATGCTCATACCATCATAATGCTTAGGTAACGGGATATCCCATTCAAATGTGATGTTCGGCTTAAGCCCCGTTCCAAAATTGTTATGGATGATAGGTGGCAGGATGATGGGGAGTAAGCTTCCGAGTGGAGCGTCGCCATGGAGCTCAGCGGGTGTTTGTAGGATGCTGTCAAAGCCCCAACGTGCAATGCCGTTTATGAAGAGGCCGATCAGTAGACCTTGGAAGAGCAAACTGGGCCTATTCTGCATCGCAGTCCCGGGGACAAGGAGAAGGCCGAGGATGTAGTGGTGAATGCGGACATTCATCTTAGGGACGGCAACCAAAGCGAGAAGCGTAGCTACGAATACGCCGTAAATTGCGAGGTATCGTGGCAGACGTCCTTCAATGCGCAGCGCCCATGCCTGTCCAAGCGCTATGAAAAACAATGAAAGAACGATGATGATCAACGCTGGTATCGCTCCAGGCTGCTGCTTAATGTCGTGAGGTGTCAGACGCTGGATCGGAATCCTGTCGAAGGTGTAGTTGTTCAATGCGCCGATCCAGCACCCTCCTAACCAAAGCACCGTCTTTTCAATCTGCGCATGGAGACCTTGCAGTTGACGCTTGACGCAGAACTTGTACACTGCAAACATGCAGAAACTTGCCGGAAGAAATCGACCAAGAGCAATGCTGACAATCGCATAATAGTCTGTGAGATTGGGCGGGTCTGATGCAAGTGCGACGTGGAAGAAAATGCCTAAGAAGACTGACGGGAAGAACACTGCGGGTGATGTGGTGAACAGAGACAGGAGAATCGTGAACGTAAGAGAAACGGCGAGAAGAGGCCATCGAAGGTCGCGACATTTGGACGCAGTGCCGTCCAGGAATGAGAATGACTTGGGAAAGTAGGAATCGAAACCAATGCTGGTAATGTGATTCTTGTTGATGCTGGGGAAGTTGCTCTTCTCACCGACTAAGGAGAGGGCGCCGCAGCCGCCGGTGCGATCGCTGATGAATCCAGCATGGATAGCAGCACCGCAGATGAAGGAATCGCCACGATAAATGGTGCCGTCGATAGTTTCCTTCTCATCAGTGGGCCCTCCTATTACTAGAGGTCGATAGGTTACCTCTTGATCACCGACGGCATGTGGATTCACGACCTCGACGCGTTTGCAATTGGCAGGGCATCGGAACGGCATGCTCGAATTCTCGAAGGGACGGCAGAGGTCACCGTTAAGGCCACACCCATTTCCATCATTCCTATGATGCTGTCAGCAACGATCCAACATATTGTACCGATTTGATATATTACCAAAAACGATCAGTGCATCTGATCCGGACTGGAGAGCCATAGCCAGGAATGTCAGCAGCAAACGCAGAACGATGCAGGACTAGCCCAAACGACAATAGCCAGCAGAAATAGAAGAATATCAACAGCAAAACCCTATGCTTCCGCTTCGGAAAATAATTGTTCAAGAATTGTACAGGCGCAGTTTGCACACGGGGAAATAATGGCCGTATCTTCCAAGGTCGGGGAGGTTGCGGACCCTTAACCCACTGTACGGTCGCTCCCCATGCTCGCTGGAAGCGCGGAGGTATGTATTTATTTACGTAGTAAGGCTCGCGGATGGAGTAGTACTCGTCGTCGGAGGCTTCGGAACCATTTATAAAGACGGTGTCGGAGGCGGCGGAATCGTGAGAGCAGACGCTAGCGTTGTCATCGTCGTGATAGACTTGGGGAGGAGCTCCCTCGTCGTCGGAATCGTCCCGTGGCCCCATACCCGGGATGTCGTCGAGCTCGTGGCGAGAGGTTGGGCGAGACAGGATGGCGATTTAGATGAAGCTACGTGAGGCTATGCCGTGAGCTGATGTGGCGGGCGGCGGGGACGATGAGGATAGGAAGAGGGGAGATGGAAATGTATGTGCTAAGGAAACAAAGGATATCTAAAGAAGGAAAAAGGAATGTGATGTTTGAGTGGAGAGCTAGGGAGAGTGATGATGGTGTTGCACGCTGAGCTTCGGTGTGCTGGTATGTACCTACTTCGCCCTGCATATCCCAGCTCCTGACGCTAGCCGTGGTCATCAGCCCTATGAGAGCAGCCCATGAGGGATTTGGCCAAAGAAGCCAGCGAATAATTTATCATTTGCTGCATAATTCCTTTGTGTTCCTCAAAGTCCATCTCTTTAAGCTGCACCACAATGTCCGTGGGATTATTGTTTGGTTGACAGATACCGCGCCGAGCGGCCCAAGTTCCTGTCGTCATGATTTTCGGAATGGATTTCTAATCTCATCATCCTTATCGATAGCTCGTATTTAGGACCGGACAAGATGCGGACCAGCGTCCATCATATTATCTTCTTTCGCAATTCATCTCTTGGATGTTGCAATAGCTACTGTTTGTATCGCATAAAGCTTAAGCATCGTTACTTCCCCGCAAAATGGCATATAGCTTAGACCCGTCAAGCTTCCCCGAACCCCTGGATCTCTCCCACCATCTATCCCGCAGCACCAAAGCTCGGGAAGCCTCAAGGGTCAAGCAATTCTACAAATACTTCCAGATTCCTGGAATTGGCCAGTTAGCAGGGGGTAATTACCAAAAGACCGAATGATATGCATGCTTTGTTGACGAATCCTGCTTACTGATGATTAGGGCTACCGAACGACAAGTACTTCCCGTATGACACGCTCGAAGCTAAAGTCGCCCTTCCCAACCGCTGGAAACCCACTCCCAACAAGCCAGTAGACCCTCCAACGTCGGAATCAGCTTCTACATCAGCCTCGAAAGATGATCCTCCCGCAGCTCGTCTCCTAGTCCCCCATGACTCAAAGGTTGCTGACCCACTGCGCATGATTGACCTCAAGTCAGCACTCCAGTATGGCACCGCTCAAGGTTATCCATCGCTGTACTACTTCATTCGCCAATTCACGCGAAATCACTTGCATCCATTTGTTCCATATAAGGAAGGCCCCGAGGTAGTACTAACATGTGGCTCCACCGATGGCTTCTCAAAAGCCATTCAAGCTCTCAGCGATGAGTGGTCTCAGAATCATGATCCAGTCAACGAGCGGCCAGGGTTGTTGGTAGAGCAATACTGCTACATGAACGCTGTACAGACAGCCCAGCCTAGGGGATTGAACATCGTACCTGTAGCAATTGACGATGAAGGGATGCTCGCAACCGGAAAAGGCGGACTGCAAGACGTCCTTGAGAACTGGGATTTCACACGAGGTCGACGTCCGCATCTGATATATACCGTCACTATTGGTCAGAATCCAACCAGCGGAACACTAAGCGTTGAGCGCCGCAAGCAAATCTACGCCCTCTGTGTAAAATACGACATCATAATCATCGAAGACGATCCCTACTGGTACTTGCAATTCCCCTCTTCCTCTCCTACCACACCCACCCCAACCCCCTCCAAATCCTCCGGCTTCGAATTCCTCGACTCCCTGATCCCTTCCTACCTCTCAATAGACTACCAAGGCCGGGTCATTCGCCTCGACACTTTCTCCAAAACCGTAGCTCCAGGCTGTCGTCTCGGCTGGATTACCGCACAACCCGCACTCATTGAACGCATCCTACGCATCAGCGAAACAAGCACCCAGCAACCCTCCGGCTTCGTGCAATCCATGATCGCAGAGCTGATCATGGGCCCTCAGGGCTCTTCTGATGGCGGCAGAGGTGGAGCTGCAGATGGAAGTGGCTGGAAGGTCGACGGCTGGGTGCGGTGGTTAGAAGGTCTGCGCGGAAACTACGAGCGGAGAATGAATAAGATGTGCGATATTCTGGACGCCGGGAAATTTGTTGTGAAAGCCGGACGACGGAACTCGCTCCTCGAAGTCGCTGGCTCGCAAGATGAATGGTCTGTCGTCCAAAAATCTCAAATCTACGATTTCGGGCGTCCTCTGGGGGGAATGTTCGTCTGGATCCGCTTTGATTTTTCCACCCATCCTCTTCGCAAAGTTGTTCCGGCATCGAGGCTATCGAGGGCGCTTTGGGTATTCTGGACTACGAAACCGTATCTGGTGCTTGTGGCGCCGGGCGGTACTTTTAGCCCGACCAAGGAGATCAAGGAGGATGATGCATATAATTGCTTTAGGCTCTGTTTTGCAGCATGTGCGGAAGATGAGCTAGAAAGCACTTCGAAGAGATTCGCACATGGAGCACAGGCATTCTGGCGCATTAAGAGCAAGGAGAAGATCGATAAGCTACTCGAAGATGATGAGGGTGGTGTGGCAAGTATTGATGCTGGAATGGCGCTTTTGACAGGGATGTGTTAAGGTCTCGAAGGAGAGAGATTATAATATTCGGGATTTGGAATACATTGGACAGCCAACGCAAGCTATGTTGGAAATCTTGAATGAAAGTTTTGGAGACGGAATCGCAACAATTTTGGACGCGAGAATAGCAAAGAAACTAGTATCTAATCGTATGCCTCCGTCCGTCCTGGTTTTTCCTCTTCACTCTTCTCTGCCCCTATCTCCAACAACCTGATCTCTAACCCCAGCATTTCAAGTTTATCTCTAAACTTCTTACAATCATCGCATGCCTTAGAACTGGCGAGAATGGCTGTCTTGTGAGCTTAACTAGAAGCTCGTTCGCGCATAAACTTCGCAAACGAAATTCTTCTCTCTTTCGCTCTTCTCTCCATTTTCAACCAATAGTCAGCTGGCGTAAGCTTTAGCCTATTGGAATATCGAGCACATCATATAACTTTGTTAATCTTCCTGTACTCTTGACCTCTCGGCCAGCCTCCTCTCGCATAAAGACGTGCTTGCTGATGAGGTATGCCATTAATTGTTTCTCTGCATGACTAGCGAAATACCTTCCTGGTACCCCTTGATCGCGCTCATTGCGAGGGAAGTCGTATCCAATCATCCCCACAGCCCTTAAAACTTCCCCAGTCCATAATTTCCCCATCTTCTACGATATTAGACTTTGCATGCCCCCAACCACTCCTGGCATAAATATCAGGGAACTAACCACCACGTTCAAGGCAGGCAATGGATTTGAATTGTGTCATGACTGGAAATTCTTCCACTGGAGCGACATGATAGTTGGCAATGCTCGTTTGGAACTCTCTTGAATATGAATGAATGAAGGTCGAGCCCAATTGTCGTCGGGCAACGGGGTTTCGCTCATCTGGCTCGTCTTGCAGAATTCTGACCATCTCTGCTCGATGATTATCCGCGGTCATGGGCTCTCTATAACGTTCATCCGCCCTTCTCTTAGGTTCCGTTCAGCGGGTTGCGCTAAATCAACCGCTCGTAGACCAGCGCGGTCTCTATACTCTTTTCTAGCCTCATGGCTCAAAAGAAGGTAGATATTGTCCAGTCTTCCCCATAGCGCAGTCTGCATGAGTGAAGTTCATCCTTTGCAATTAGCAGCATTGGCATTTGCTCTATGTTTTAGCATTAATCCTACGATCTCTGCTAAGTACTCCATGGCTGCATAGATCAACACAGTATTGTCTTTTCAATCGATCCCGCTGGTGAAGATATCTCTTTCATCTGATTCTTCGAGGAATTTGCGAACGAACGAAACATTCTCAAGTATATACGCGTTGTGAGAGAGCGTATTTGACCATCTCGATGTCTTCGGCAAGTTCTTTGTTGGGCATCCTCAAACTTTACCGGCCCAACGTTTCTTTATCTTTCAACAATCCCCTCCATCGTTGTCCCCATTAGTAACTGCTCCTCTTCCTGTTGCTTCCGTTGATCCAGAATCTCTTTATCTTTTTCCGCAACGCATCCCATTTCATTTCTTTCATCCCCAACCTCAAACCCAATCTTATATCTTCCATCCCAAATCGCACCATCCTTCGACCTCATCTCCTCCATCTTTCTCTCCCTCCATAACTGCTCCTTTCCTCTCTCTCCTACTGCGCTAGTATTTTCTGCCCTTCTGCTGTCACAAGGTATTTCCTTCCCTTATCAATTTCATACCAACATTCATTAGTTTTTCTATTGAATGAAAACAAATCTTGTATCACCAGTCGGGAATATATTTCGAGATCTTAGGACAACGGGGGATCCGCGTCTCAAACTCATAGCGTCTCGTGAAGCCGTGTGAATGTGCCTTCTGACATATCTGGCTTGCATGCTTTTTGCATCCTACCATATGACGTGAACTGCTCGGAGGCTGGATCTCATTTTGGCAAACTATAGTGCATTGATGGAAGAAATTAGGAAAATAGTGTGACGATAAAAGGAAGAGATTCAACAAAGTGTGAATCAAACACCGGTATGTCGAAGCAAACGAAACTAGAAAGTTCGATGCGGGACAGTTGCACAAGGCTGTCACTGTCACCAAATCCGAGCCACACTTCATGCCCCTTATCGTTTAAGCCTGCCTTCAATCGCATTGGCTTTACACTGTAACTTCAACGTAAAAAAGAAAGAATATCAAAACTCCTATCTGCACAATACACCACGACATTTGCAATATTACTCTCCCAACACGACATAGCCAGCTCCATGCCACAATTTCACCATATACATGAGAGGAGTCCCGACTCCCCAGCCTCATACTTTCAAGACTCCGTCTCCTCATCCTCCACATACTACAGTCATGCTCAGTCATCAGCCTTCTTTTCCTTCCTCCCCTTCCCCATCCCCTTTTTCCTTCTCACTCCACTATCCTCAACAATCCTCCTAGCAAGATACTCTAAACACTCCTCTCTCTCTTCCACCGTCACAGTCTCGCTAACATCCTTCTACCCAGGACACAAATTCGTCTTCAAATCCTGGAACAGTAAAGTGCCAGGACACGGTGGTATCTAGGACCGTAGCCCAGTATTGTATGTGGGGCCGGCCCCTGGACGTGGGTGCAAAGAAGGAAGAAGATTAAGGTGCCGGTCAATTTGCACATTTGCATGGGGTTTGGAGTACAGTGGTGGGTATATGGTGATGGATTGGAATACGATTTTAGATCCTTGGGGAAAGGAAATATAGATGAAGTGCGGTATTTGTTGGTTTTGTAGAGAGATTCGAGAGCTGGTCACGGATTTATTGATCAAGGGATTTTGAAGGGTGGGTTTGAAGGTGGAATGCTAGGTGAATGATGATTGGGGATGTCAAAGAGAAATCCGGAGATGTGGAAAGGAGAGCTGGACCTGTGAAGGCGAGAAGGCGATGGTGAGGACAAACGCTTGATACGGAGATGAGGGAATGCAGAATGTTGAGAATGCTCTTCCGGACGGTAAAGGCCGTATGCGTTCTAGTCATTTACCCAATGTTAACTGAGTACGTGAGATAAGACGACACTAAGACACATCAAGGCCGAGTAGTCTTAACAAGATATGTTTCGTTAATTGTACCTCTCCACCGACACCCGAATCGATTCATAAATGGTATTACATCGTTGATGTATCGTTATGCGTTAGTCGTCATTCGTGATAATGAGCCAAAGCCAGTTGGCCCTCATCATAATTCATAAATCCTGATACCCTACCAGACCATTTCAAACTCCCAAACGAAAAAAACATGCCTCCTTTTTCTTTTCCTTTGCGTGGTACCCAATTTAGCTAAATCCTGTAAGACAGTAACCTCCCATATGCCCCAAGGTATCTTAACAATCCAATTCGAAAACCACCCAAATATCGGCACCATGTACAAAACCATAGCTAAAGTAAAGACATGGGAAGATTCAAGCTGCACCTACAGGCGCCTTTCCCTTTCCTGTTCTTGAAGCCTGAGCTATCTTAAGCATCTCCTTCAATCTAGCCTCTGCTTGAGTCGTGTCCGAAGAGGGACCTGGATCCAGGTCTGGACCACGATGCCAAGGGATCCATGCGACTATCGAGGACAAAGTACTTGAACCTGTGTGGAAATGAGGGATGCTAGAGGTAGAAGTGTGTCGGCGATGAAGTGGCATTTGTTTGGGGTTTGGAGAATTGAGCGGCGATTCGTTTGATTGACTTTCTGATCCTTCAGGAATGTCTTTGATCGACGACGATATATCGAGTGAGAGTTGCTTCGAGGCTTTCGGTGAAGTGACGAGGATGATAGACGGATGGTTTGACGGTGATGATGCATTGACGGCCCAATGTGGTCCGAGTGGTTTCTGTTCTTCGTTTTGTAATACACCGACTTGTTCATCACTCTTGAAAGCGTCAACATCGATAGCCTTTCTCTTCCCGCTTCCTCCACTGATGACGCTTTTCAAGCTTCCATACGCTGACTGACTTCTCTTTATCTTCCCACTGCCTCCTGTCACACTTCCCCTACTATCCCCGGCCAACCTCTCACTAGAACTACTCGCTTCGGGCACAGCCGTTAGCGTATTCTCCGCAGCCGTCCATCCCTGACCAACTCTCGATATCCGTCCTCTTCCCATCAAAGCCCCCATGTTCATTCCCCAACCCACGCCGGTACTGGTTATCTCCCCTTGAGGAGGAAGATGAGCATCGTATTCATCTGCCAAACTGTATCTACTCCTCGCACAGATCTCTGCAATCGCATCAATTGCATCTCTGATCTCAGGATCCACAGCGCGGAGTATCGCCGAGAAGGAAAATTCTTCCACAGAAGGCAAGTTCTGAGTCCTCCCCGCTAGCCTCGCTGACAAGGCGGAAGGGTTCCCTGATGCAGAGCCGTTCATATTGGGGAATAGGCGGGGAGAGTTTACACCAGAGGATGGTCGTGAGGTGTGGCGTGAGCCGGAGTACGTCCGTACGACGACGGGTTGCGAAGACAACGTTGTCCGACTCGACGTTGATTTCGCAGATTTGCTTTTTGGGTTTGACGAGGTGTGGGATTGGAAGGCAGGGGCATTGAGGGCGCGAAGGGCGGCGGACTGGGTTGGTGGGAGCGTGTTCGTTAACGTAGTAGTGGTACTTGGTATGGAGCTTCCAGTGAGGTCAGAAGGGGGTTTTTGCGTCTCCGGGGAGGGTGCGTGGGTGATGATGGACGGGATGGATGTGTCGGGAGGAGGGCTGGTGTTGTGAGAGCTCGTAGTGGGATTGTTAGTGCTTCCCCAGAGCGTCGACAGGACACCCAACGACACTGACTGTCTTGTCGTCGTCGCAGGCGTTAATGTAGGCGGGAGGGTGGCGACAGGAATTGAGTCCGCGATGCCAGGGCCATAGTGGTGGTGATGAGGAGGGGCAAAATTTTGCCCGCCCTTTTCACCTTCGCGGCCTGGTGTTTCGAAAGGGCTGTTAGCTGATTTTGAATTTGGTGCGTCGTCGGGCATTGTGGGATTTGCTTTGTTAGAGCTGCAAGTCAATGCGCGCGGTGCATGATCCCTATGCTCTTTGGTCGAGTCGTGTGGACGTGGGGAATGCTGTGATCGAGGGGGATGCGCTGGCGAGTGCAAATCCACTCTTGGCGAAGGTGCTCTGTCCTACGACAAACAGGTGACGTTATCGGGCAAGTGTTGTACAGACAGCGGACAGTAAGATTGACATCTTGGATTCAAGTTGCACCTTGCTTGTCATTTTGGACTCGTGGTCTATATCTCAAGCTTGCTAACGTTTGTTTATCGTCACTCAACCGTCTGGAGACTATTGCTCCTGTGAAACTTGCAAGACGCTCGCTGATACTTTCCGTTTGAATGGGTGTGCAGAGATTTTGATTTCGATAGAGACATGCATGTATAGCGTCGATATCCCGGGATTGCTGTGTGGTTACACAATTGAGAGTGTCCACGTGTTGATACAGATGTACAGGAACGCGTTATCATATGCAGAAGATGCGGAGAATATGTAGCCGGAGATGCACCCGCTAGCTGGTTACAAATAAAAGCCATCATCTGAGCCTATGCTTGCAACTTGTGATACAGACCTGCGGGCACCGACTTCCACCCCTTGCCTCAACCCCAGCTCACTCTTTACCCATGATGCCAGGCCACCAGGTTGCTCTTCGAGTATCTGCATCTCTGCTTTAATATTCAACATTAGCATCGCCTGTAAGCCTTGTCTCCACCCTGGTTCTGGGCCATGTTCGGCGCACACTTCAGAATCAAGCATCCTACGGGCCTTCTTACGGTCCCGTGGGGTCAACCTCATGAGACCTGGAGCATCAACGATTGCACAATTGTCAGTATCACTCTCGGTTACCGGAGTTCGGCTAACTTGGTGGCTCATGACACCGAGCCAGCAAAGTTGAGGCAAGCTTAGGGGACGAGATTTTGCATGTGTATCCTTGGTCGTAACATTCTCGTGAGCGAGGGCGTACGATCCGTGCTTGTAAGTCGACATGATAGCAATACCATCTGGATCGAAATCCACAAGCGCATATGTTGGAATGTGAGGAGAGAGATCCACAAGATGGCGGAGAAATGCCCTTGTAGCCAGATCGGGGTAACCTTTTGCCTGGGAGGCAGTGAGCAACACTCGAAGACAGACGGGGAACAAGTCGTACAGTCAGGATGAGACCCTGTTTAACGAGGCCCTTCAATTGCGGGGAGCCAAGAAGAGAGCGAAATGTCGCCTACAGAGGCGTTAACGTAGACTAATAGGTAAGGACAATGACTGTACCTCTTTTTCGATAACAAGAATCCATAGGACATTTGACAAGTCAAGATTGTCGTCTCCGTTAAGTTTCGGAATAAGTATTCCCTAGTTGATTGGTAAGAAGACATGTGGGAATGTACAAAGCTCTAACCTCTTTGTCGCTCAAGCCATTGACTTCAATCCCATCTAGTCTTCGGATGGTGAAGTTCCCCGCAACAAGTCCTTTCGCCGCCGCGGACTTTGCTATTAGCAGCCGAAAGGACCGAACAGATATGAATTAGAACGCACCACGTTCAATAGGGCCCTCGAAACACCCAACGTACATGCCAAGTCATCTACATATCGATCTACTACGGATTGCTTAATGAAGAGATCAGGATGTCGGTAGTAGAGGTCTCTGAGCGTAGATCAGACATATAAGCCATTCCATAGATGATCAAGGGATACATACCGTTTGGTCATAATGACATTGTCGACTAAACCGCTGTGGACGAGTTCAAGAATGCGAATGAGAACGGCTGCGGAGGGTATCAGCAAGTACTTTTGCTATGCGTCTGGCAATGCCTAACTGAATCGCCATGCTTCCTGAGGCGTGCTCCCTGGAAAGGTGATCTCCCTGGTCTTGGGGGCTGAATTAGTCGGGGTGATACCCTTCGCTGGGTCAAGATTCCTTCCAGTGGTACCAGCTCGCGTGGCTAAGATGATGGAGAGCTGGTCTTTGTCTTCCAAGAGCCCATCCACGACACCTTCTAGCATTGACTCGATTCGTGCAATGACCCAGTGCCTACTCACAAAGTCAGAGTTAGGCTTCTCATGCGCTCTGAAATGAACATTACCGATCTCGGGTTGCGGGAACAGGAGCATCTGCCTCGGATGAGGACTGCTGAGTAACGTTGACGGGATCTGTGAAATTGTTGGCCATGGAAGTGCCGGGATCATCTTCTCTCGGATAGAATGGCTCTCCTGGACTGCTCCCTAGTATCCAAGGGGCTGGTTGGGTATCAATTGGAGCATCAAGCATCTCATCCTGTTGAGAATCGTCTTCCCACGGATATCCTAAAGAGTCTTGAGATGACGGAAATCCGAATAGCATCTCCTCAAAGCCGTCGGCATTCATGTTGACATATACCATGAGGATGTAGCAATAAATATTCAGATGAGCATGAAGTTTCGACAGAAAATGAAGCGAGGGACTTAAGGATAGGATGGGGACCTGCGAAGATTAATCGGAAGGACTTAGTTAATAGCAATCAATCAAACGAAGCTGAGAGCATTTTGGACCGACGGCTGATTCATGAATGCATTCAGCCCTTTGGCAGCTGGAGGACTACTAAAATTTGGATGTTGGCAATGTTGGTGTTGATGAGGAGGGTGAGGATTGAAGTTCTTCAGAAAGCCACATGGCTGGAGTTGGTCTGTGCGTTCCCGCCATACGTGAAGAGGAAATCAGACTATAATTATGTAATCCGAAAATTGATTTCAGCGGCAATCAGCTGGAAACTGCTCAGACGCACCTGCCAAGACGCTGCAGTGATTGTTCCGGTTTAGCGTACAACGCGCGCGTCGTTCCTCTCCAAGTCGCGTCGCCTCTCGCACCTTCCCACGCTACCACGTCAACGCTACTCCCGTGACATTAAACCTACCCATTGTCCTTCATTTTGTATTGTGAACGTGTATCAACTGCAACCACAATATGGAGGATCCACAGCAAGTTACCCTCTACCAATCCCAGAAGCGTCCCCTCGAAGATGACGCTTCGGTGTCCACTCCGACTAAAGCTCCACCCTCTGAGACCGCATCCACCCCACTGACCGTTCTATCGACGGTTCCAAGCCCCTCCCCCGTCAAGAATGCCACAACCCAGGCATCTCCTCCGGCAAGCAGTAACAATTCAGTTGCCGGCGATGCTCCGGTCCCCACACATAGTGCCACTGCTTCTGGTGGAGCACAGCAACCAGCCAAGAGGAGGAAGCTCACTGCGAAAGAGAAGGAGGAAAAGAGGATTGAGAAGGAGGCCAAAGAGAAGGCCAAGGCTGAATGGAAGGTCCAGAAGGAAGAAGAAAAGCGGCTAAAGGATGAGGAGAAGCGTAAAAAGAATGAGGAGCGGGAAGAGAAGAAGCGAGCCAAAGAGCTGGAGCTACAACAGAGGGAAGAAGAAAAGCGCAAGAAGGAGAGGGTATAGCTCCATAACCTAACCTTGTCTTGCGAGTAAAGCTAACACTTGATAGTCTCAATTGAGGCTCAATGCGTTCTTTGCCAAACCGAAGAGTGGTGGGGAGGGTTCTGGGAACGCACTGGTAGAATCTATTCAGAAATCCAGCACAGAACTAGTGTCATCAAAACCGGAAGCACCATTACCAATCGCTAGCTCAGGACCATCTTCTCCACAGAAAATTCTACAGAAGAAAGCTCAAACTGACTACGAGCGATACTTCCTCCCCTTCCAGCTGCCATCTCGCGCTATCCTTGCGCCGTATAATCGGTTTATGGAGGATCCAGTTGAACTGGCTTCTGCGAGATCGCGGCTTGACAAAATCGTAGATGATAAGGGAGAAAACAAGGATCTGGGACATCCGCAGGCTTTCAAGTCGAGCTTCTCCACACGGGGACTTCGTGGAGTGAAGATCTTCTCTGTAGCGGACATCGTTGAACATCTCAATGGCTCCTCTGATAACCCCATCGATTTGACGAACGATGACAACGGCAAGTCACAGCCACTTGAGTTGCTAAAGCAGATTCCAATGAAGTATCTGCACTTTCCCGAAGACGTGCGCCCGCCATATTATGGAACCTACACCAAACTCCATAGCCAACGTGAGGCCACCAAGCTAGCACGAAACCCCTTTTCTCGCACTCTGCACGAGACTGATTACGATTACGACTCGGAAGCAGAATGGGAAGAGCCAGAGGAAGGCGAGGATCTTGACTCTGAGGGCGAGGTCGATCTCGACGAGGACGGAGAAGACGACATGGACGGATTCCTCGATGATGAGGATGATCCGCAAGTAAAACGAAGACTTATTAATGGGGATCTTGAGCCCATCAGTACCGGCCTCTGTTGGGAAGATGTACGTGGAGTCCCGAGACTGAACGACGGGTCGGGAGTAATTTCCACTGAGTTCAAGCAGTTTGGAATGGGCTTTCTGCTTGGTATGTACTGCACGATAATATTAACGTCCCTTCTAACATTGTAGAACCACAACTGCAATCCATCGATCCTTTCTCAACGGCTTACTGGGCTCCCGACCCCACTCCTGCCGCCACAACGCTCGCTGTTCCAAGTAAAGAAGTCGCGGGCACCCTCCCCATCAATGGGCTGATGAATCCGCCCCGCCTTCCACTTTCGCAGCGACCTGTTAACGGCATGTTAAATACCTTTGGCAGTACAGACAAGAAGTCTACTGCTTCAGCGTCGAAAGCCGCGAAACCACCTAAGCGCATGATTCCGCCAGAGCAGCTCGCCGAGTTCAAAGCCGAAGTACAGGGAAGCGATCTGACCAAGATCGCCTTGATTGAAGCACTGAAGAAGAAGTATGATCTATACCAGCCATCCTATGTTACGGTGGCTAACCAAAGGATAGATTCCCCAAACTGCCGAAGGACGCCATCAGCAATACGCTCAGCAGCGTCGCCGCTAGAGTGGGCGCTAAAGAGGTGGATAAGCGCTGGGTGTTGTTGTCCTGAGTGTGATTGATTTCCGAATGTCGATCGACATGTTTCTTCTAGCATTTGTTCTATGTGCGGCATTTTCTTGTTAGATGGGGTTGTCTGAGTTCACATTTGGGATGAGCATTTCCCCTGTCATGGGCTCCCTCGGAAGGCGCTTTTGGAGTCTGACTACTGTAGTCGATGGGTCTGTTACAAAAGCATCACTAGGATTGTGTATACCTGTTTCTATGTTCATTACGGATTCTAGGCGGAGTACCAGGGACGGAATGCGATGGAGTGCGATGCGATGGACAGGCGATAATCCAGATTATCGCAGTATGCACCCCTATGCCATCTGTATCTGAATGGGCAACTATGTACGTCATACTGCCTGATCTTTTCTCTGCACCGGGCTGCTGTCAGCAATCTTAAAGAAGGATCATGCTGGGTATTTCACAACGGAAGACAATTTGTCATACTCATCAAGTGTGGCGGTCATCATGGTCAGACGTCGCGAGCAGATGTAAGATGGCTTTTGGACGCTTTGGTGTTGGATTGGTGAGCCATGCTATGTTTTGAAACATCGATAGCAATGCAGCACAACGCCTGCCCACGAGATGGATGTAGTGCGGGCACAGATAAGGTGCAGTATGAGGCGTGTTCTACTGCTTCTGCATGTTTTGGGGGGTGAGACATCCAGAGCTTGTGAGGATAGAAGGTTTAGATTCAACAATGCCTTCCTACCACAAAACGAGAAACTTTATGACGCTACTTTTGGGTAAAAGTTATGAAGATGATCTCGAAGGAGCGCTGTAGGTCAGCAGGGAAGCTTGTGGGCAAGGTGGAAGAGGCTGCTTCATGTGCCACATTCTTACATCTTCCGTTAGATTGAAGATACAGTGTTCTCTTGCAGTGTTGTAGGAGTACGGTCCGGTCTGGCTGAATGCGCATCCCAAGCAGCTATAAATGCTGTAACTTCCGTGTTGAGTCTGGGTGTGAGAGCCATAGCTGCCGTGATGTGGATATTCTCGGTTATCACCTCATTGTGTTGTTCTTTGCCTCACTGATGCTTCTCGCTGATGCGGGGAAGCTATTCGAAATACGATAAGCAGTCTTCTGGACGTGGCAATCTCCGTTAGCGCTTGTTTTTTGAAAGTTATCGAATCAAGTGGTGGACGCGTGACCGGAGGTTCTAGATTACTGCCTGTGTGGTTCGCCGCTCCACGTCAGACATGTTAGATGAGAAAACTGACCACGGGGAAAATGGAATTAAATAGCTGATCACCAGTGGTCAATGGAAAGTCTGAAACAGCCTCCGTTGTAGAGGATACCTAGACAGAAAGATTAAGCGGTGGTACTGGAAGCGCGCGCCTTCTGTGGAGACATGAACGAGAAGAAGGATGAAGAGGGTTCATTTCATTTAACCGAGACGAAAAGCGAGGAAATTCTCTACTGTGTATGCTATTCCCCGAGCAGAAAATGAGATCAAGGCTCCACAATACCCACCACGATAATGTCTCCGGAAGTATAATGGTGTTGGCGTTATAAGCGCCGAGACGGGCCGTAAGAAAACGCGTCTGGCTTGCTCACGAGTATGCTCCACTTTACCAATCTTTCCATGCTGCACGAGATACGGAGTACATTCGGAAGTCCTCCGTCCCGCGTTATTCTGGTAAGGCAATTTCTATCATACATGGCAATATCCGAAGGTAGATTTGCAGCAAGGGAGTTTCCAGGAAATTTGGACAGATCTTGCTGAGAATAGTGCATGGGTGCGGGGAAGCCGGGGGCATGTTGGTCTGGAAACAAGACGGGTGGCCTTGTTCCCGCCAGCCAACCGGCGGAAGATTTGTGAGGCGTTGGATTTGGACAAGCTTGAGGTGGTTGTTGCGGTGTGAGAGGTTCAGAGTCAGGTTGTGGAGGGGTGGGATGAAAATAGAGTGGGTTAATCTGCTTTTGGTCCGTGCGTCCCGGCGAGCGCCTGGGATTAACATCTGGGAAGAGCTGGTGGCCAATCGATGCCGTTTTGTAGACGCTCGGTTCTATGTTTAGTGTAACAAACGTCGAACATGCGTCCAATCAATTCACTGAACAATGTCCAGCTTTGCAGTCGGAGGGGATTAATTATCATCCGCCCGACTTCCGCTCCATCCAAGCGCTCACGCCTACCCGGTCGTGGGGTTGGGTGCTGCTGGAGGCGGCGTCAGCAGGCGCTCTCGACGCCTCTCATTCATCATCTGCGGCTCTAGCCAGCGCCCAGAGATGCAACCATGGCCTAATTTCAGATCCGCTCTAGCAAATCTAACCTTGCAAGAATAGCAACGGGCCTCTGACTGGCTGACGCTGTATCGGCTCATCTCAGCCTATGATTTGAAAAAGTACCTCGAGGCCTACATAGACACCACTGTGCCTTCAAGACACTGTCTCTTTTTCTGGTCTGTGACCCGTCAGAAAGACACTGTGCCTCTCCCTTTGATCTGAACACGTTGTATCGTGTTGGTTCGTCTTTCGTCTTTCTCGAGTCCTGCATAGCAACCTCCGCTTTTTTCTGTTGTCATTCAACCAGTTCGGCTTGCCTGGCTCAAGCTTCCTTTTATTCGTACGACGATATGGCGTCGTTCGTTCTCTATCTTTCCGCAACTGTGCTGTTTGCTCAGTCTACAGTTGCCTTCGACTGTTCAAAGCCTCCTGTCTACGTCGATATCCATAAGAGGGCTGTTCATGGCACTGATGTCTTTCAGTATGGATCGTTTATTGGTGTGGGGTCGCCGGCACAGAATCAGAGTCTTTGGCCTTCGATATCGCAGAACCATACTTCGTTTGCCGCGTCGGATTACTGCGATAGCAGTAACACTACCTTGAAAGACTGTCCGATATCGACGCGAGGGAACTTTGACAGAGACCTTTCTCAGTCGTACGTAGTCACACGTCCATTTATGGAGCATGAAACTGACCATCGACTAGATTCCGGGAGAACAAAGACTTCAAAGCCCTAGACAAAAACCGAAATGAGACCTTCGACGGCATCTTCGGTCAGGACGACATCCACCTCTACACCCATTACTTCGAAACAGACGGCGCTTCGCAAACCCTCGTCACCAACTCCACCATCGAAGTCGCGCAGAGTGGTAAAATCTCTCCCGGTATCGTAGGCATGGGCCAGGCTTCCACTCTTCTCAGAGACCTAGCAGACCGAGGTATGATCGCAGGCCGAACATACTCTCTCTACATCGGTCAAGGCTTCCCCCGGGCCGGTGGCGCCGTCAACGGCAGCAACACCTTCGGCGGATACGACGCGGGCCGCTTCAAAGGACCCGTGCACAAATATCCCATGAAGATCTCAAACGTGAATGCCATGAGCGTGCGCGTCAAGGACATCGTGATCACCGACTCCAAATCCCCCAATTCCAACGTTTCACTCTTCGACGCGCAAAAATTCAACATGAAATCACGCCCTGAAAACTTCGAAGCCGAGCTCACAACCGATCAATATCCGCTATCTCTCCCGTATCAGATCACACAGAACTTCATGTCGCATTTCGGCGCCGAGGTCCAGGAAGACAAAGACGATCCCTGGCAGGACCAATCCCTAAAACTCAAGAACCCTTTCAACGGCACACTATCCATCGTTCTGGACGACGACTTCGTCATAACCCTTCCGCCCGAAGTCCTCATGAACGCCTCGAACATAACTCCGATCCAAAAGCGCGACGAAAATGACACTCGCCCCTTCTACCTCTCCTCGGCCTTCCTTGGACAAGTCTACCTAATGGCCGATTACGACTCCTACACCTTCTTTCTCGCCCAGGCCGTCCAGAAGAACAACGCCGTCATGCCAACAACCTTCTGTCCAAAAGCCGTTCCCGAAGCTTATGAAGGTCCCAAACAGTCCGCATGGGTGCAGCAAGGTTTGATCGGCGCCGTGATCGGAGGAATACTTGGTGGTATGGGTATCGCAATTTGTGGTTACTGTCTATTCCTTGGACTGAAGAGAAGGCGAGCAGAGAAGAAACTAGAGAAAGAAATGGCGGCGTTAGAGAAAGGGAAGAGTGCGAAGTTCGTGCAGATGGAGGTTGATGATTCTCCGGAGTTTGATCCCCCGCCTAAGACGGCGACGCCTTTCTTTTGGAAGAAGAGGTAGAGATGAGGAGACGTAAAAATGGAGCGGTTGTTTTTCATCTAAGATTCTGTCGCTTATATCATTATACCCACGGCTGGCTTCCTTTGGCCGCCCGCTCTCCTGTTACATATTGTAGATACTTAGATATTTGGATTCAATCCAAGACACTTTTCAAATCAGTTGTGTTATGTGAAAATCGTTCTATTTCCCGATCAACACACACAAGGCACAAACACCAACACCCGAAATCGATGATCAAATATTATGATAATATTAGCCGTGACAAACCTTAGCCTGACACGACGTTATGGGTATATCCAACTCATATCCCCCTCGCTATATACATATTTACACTTACTTTTCTCAAAGCGCCTCAACCAGATGGCCCAGGTTGCCCATTCTCAACCCCACCATTCCTAATATCCCTTTCCTCTCTCACCTCCCTAATCTCCTCGTTATCCTCCGCACTACTGTTATTCCCGCTATCCTCCCCACACATATCGTCATCATCTGAATCCTCTTCCTCCGTCTTCCCAATCTCACCCTTCCCCAGCTCCGGTTTCCTTCTCCTCTCGAAATCCTGCGCGTGTGCATCGCGCAAAATCGTACCTACTCTCGACAAGCCTCTCGTAATAGGCGACGAATCATCGCCGCCAAATGACGTTGCTCTGCGGCGGCGAGTGCGGGAGGTAGAGTGCTTGCGCTGGATTTCGAGATCGGCGACGGTTGAGAAAGTTTCGGCGTGGACAAGACCCTCTGGGACGGGTGCAGTCGGGGTGCGACGGAGGGAGGTATGTGGGGATGGTGTTTCATCATCAGGATGCTGCTGTTGTTCTGCGGATGTGCGTTGCGAGAGCTCAGGGCTAGATGGGAGGTCGTATGGAAGAGGGACGTCGCGGGAGGCGCGGAAACGGCCGACGCTGAAAGAGGTTAGGTTCCGTGCTTGAGTTATTTAGAACAGTGTTTGGAACACTTACTTTGTGCAATGCTCGTTTTCGACTCGGAAAAGCGTCCATATGCCTCGCCGGCAGATCTCCGACAAGGCAACAGCAAAGGAGAGAATTGCAGAATGCTGAAGTTCAATGGGCCAGATGGCATAGAAGATCCAATTGAAGCGGAGAAGGGGATCAAGGACCAAAGCGACGTAATAGACCCACACTTTCTTGTAGCCAAGGGTATCGCGGAGGTATGGGTTGCGGGCGTACGGATTACCGAGACTCCAGTCCATGATCACGTCCCAAATACCTGAATTGGGGTGAACGGAGTTTGCATCATGATGGAGAGGGAACTTACTACAGTATACTGAGTTCAGTATAGCAAACGTGATAAATATGGCTCGATTTTCTGGATTCTTTTGAATGCGATATATACTTAAAGTAATGTAAAACAATATAGTAGCCATATACTTTCCGCAGTTGACTAGATGTGGAAACACATTTCTGGTGTCGTAGTAACGTCGTATACACTGGAGAGTGCGCCATATGCCCGGAAGAGTAGCAAAAAATCCGAGTAGGCGGGAATGTGACGAGTTGCATTGAGATGGTGCATACCACTCGTTGGTATAGAGACAGAAGAATAGCGCAACGTTCTAACGTCGTCAGTGAGCGTGAGGAGAAAAACATGGTAAAAAAACCTACCCCCATGCTATAAGTCAAAGAACAAAACATATCTCCTAGATAGAAGTCTCGGAATTCAACTGGATACAAGCCTGCGAGCAATAGACGCCACTGCCGTTGAGGTCAACAATAATCGACATGAAAGTTGGGAAGTAACTCACAGTAGAGTATATCAGCCAGGTTCGGCTTCGATAGTAGAGAACTCGGGCAGGAAAGAACAAAATGATAGTCGAGATTCCAATCAGTAGGATTGGATAGTAGAGATAAATGGTTTCGCCGCCGAACTGGCTAAAGTTGAGCCACATAAATAAGCCCAGTAGGAATAAAAAGAAACAAGGCAACTATGCAAGGTTAGATTTGGGGACACTGTCAGACAGGGCCGTGGGACTCACTTCGGAAAGTTGCCTCCAATCAAGATGGTGGCGGGTATCATATTCGAACACGAAAGCATAATTGATTTTTGCCTTATGCCAAACACGACATGCCAGGCAAAAGAGTAAGAACAGAAAGTTCATAAGAAAATATCCGGCGTAGATCTAACGTGCTTTGTTAGCCTAAGGGTTTCAATTTGAATGGAGCAGGCCTACCTGGAGGAGGTAACTTGTATTTACTATGAGGTTGCCGCCATCGTCGTCCTCTTCTTCGTCGTCGCCATCCCGGACTCCGAGGCCCGAAAAGAGTAATCGAGTGGTATATACGAGCCCCTGTATCCCAAAGACCAGGCCAGTACCTAACAGCAAGCCATTACGGAACGAATTCTCAGTGAAGTCGCCGGCACGAGCAACCTTGACTCGGAGTTTTCCGACGGCTACTTTGTGGTTCCCCTTCTCGAAGTATCTAGCGTACAGGTCTTCCACTGCGCGGATGTGCCCTTCAAGGACGTCGCTCTGGACAAAGTAGGCTTTATTTACCTTCTCGGACATGTACCGCCCTGAGGGACGAGCATTGACGGTTTTGTCATACTTCTTATTGATCTTTCGGAAGGCTATCCGATTAAGCAATGCATATGACTTCAGCAACTCGAGTCCTCTATAATACTCTTGCAACGCAGTTTTGAGCTTTCGTATTGCGGACCGGTAAGGAACATCTGGCAGGTCGGGACGGCGACTATAGTCACGTCGATCATCTGGGAACCCCTGGGGTCGAAGTGCGGTAGGAGTACCAAGGTCGTGCATGGCCTTGGTAGCTTTCCCATGTCGACCAGCCTGTACTGCTTCAAGTGCGGAGTCAATGGGTTTCAGCCAAGAGACATTGAGCACGTTGCTTGCAGAACTAGCATCCTGCCCTTCATCTTCCGATCTTGAGATGTAACCATTTAGAATAGATCTCACCGGGCTCTTCCTGGGGCTTTTCTTCGCCTGTTTTGCTCTTAATTTCGCGGTCTGTATGGCGATAAGCTCCTCGACCCGGCGATCCCTCATGATATGCAATTGCTCTCTCAAAACGTTCAGCCGCTCTGTGGCTTCACCTTCTTTCTGCTTATAGAATGACTCGATTTTCTCCAGCTCCATATCCAAAAAGTGGAAGAATTCAGCTTGACGGATGTCAAGGTCACGGTACGCTTCCAGAGGTACATCTCCTAGATCAGCCGGGGGTATTCCCTTTCCACCAAGGGAGAATACTCGTTTTAATAAAGGTCGAGAGTGGTCGTGGCCGGGCGTAGAATTGATTCGTTTGGGAGAAAATATGCTCTTGTATCTTGAAGGCAAAGTCGAAGACTGTCCAACATGCGATCTCGTTTTCCCGACCTGAACAGGATCTTCTGCATTTGGGGGTAATGTCACGGTTTTGCTCTTGCCATTTGCTCCTGCCGCAGGCCCTGGTTGTGGAGAGGCGCCTTCAGAATCCAGAGCAGCACCTGGAAGTTTCAGAGCTGGTGGCATTCTTCCTCTTGCATCCCCGCTTTCTCGCAGCGGACGATCTGGTGGGCTTCCAATAATGCTTCCATACCTTGTTAAGCCTGGATATTCTTGGTCCTGGCTTCCCTTCAACGGTTGTTCCTCAGGGCTACGAGCAACCTCCTGAGAGAGGGATGAACGACTGCCGTTCGCTTTCGCCTTCACGCTGGCCCGATCGTTGCGTATCGCAACCGCTCTGAGGTCTCCCGAACCCCCATCACCACTTGTGTTGCGACCGGTGTGGTTTCGATTGAGAAACGAGTATTTTGGTGCGGTGTCGAAAGGCGAGGGCGTGAAGGTGTTCGTTCCTCGGCGACGAAGACGCGGCGTCTGATTGACATTTCGAAGGGCGCGACCGATCAACTTGAGCCTCTTTTTGCCTTGCTAGGGTACACTGTTAGTACAGAGGGACGAATGCCAGGGTTTTAGTATCCAAACCTTGTAATCAAAGTACTTGACACGCCATTCGGGGACTAGGTCCCTTTCTAGCTCCCTACGGCTTGGTAAGCTCATGACCAACGCACCGAGAATGAGGATGTCAATGGACTGTGACATACTTTGCAAATTTCATGTTTGCTGGAATATGCTGAGGCACAGGCTAAAAGAGTGATAGGATAAGGATGCACCACAATGACGAGTCGCGAAGAGCGGCCCACATTAGGCTTTAAGGTGATCGGACGAGAAGCGTGAGGCGCAAGGCCATTGAAAAAAGGATCGGTGATTACGATCTTCGGTGAGATGAGTGGGATGAGTGAGATATTGTCGCGATGTCCGCTCAGGCACGCCGCTCCCTTAGAATGCTAGCGTAAGAAATATTTATCGCAAGAACACCTCGCATGGTTCACAAGGTGACATCGGCGCAGATTTACGTCATTAGCCACTTAGTCCTCGTCAGAGCAAAATATTTTCCGATAAGTACTCTCAACCTTTCAATCATTATACAACTTCCTCATACTGAAAGCAACGTGTTTGGATTATTTCGCAATTATTCTGCCATGCAAATAAACACGATTTCGGATCGCATTTTTTCTGATCCATGGGTACAAGGAACAGGACTCTTACTATTTGGATACCTCTTGGCTATCTGAGCTCATCTCATATCCCACATTGCTATCCTACTCTACTCCGCCCGATCTTGGCAGGCCATAGATGCAAGTTAGGACTCGACATCTACCAGCCCCGTCGTTCGAATCTCTCATGGCGACCGTATTGGTTGGGATCATATTGATCGGCCCCCTGGTCTTGGATATAGTGGTCATCGTACATGCGCCCAGCACTCCTCTTGGCTTCATGTTTGGTCCTCTCTCTGTCGAACCAGTCCTCTCCCTTGGTCTCCGCCAGCTTATCTACTTCAGCAGCGGCGAAGCCTGCCAAGAGTTCCTTGGCGAAGACATGTGACACTGGCTTCCCTTTAACACGTTTGTCAGCAACCCTCCGGTATTACTATGGATGTCCACTAACCCTCCCTACGTTGGTGATCCTCGAATGCCTTGAAACCCGCGAATGCAGCACCTCCGGCGATAATCTCGTGTCCAAGGCTGGACTTGTGTTCTTCGAAGCGGTCGTTGTTGTAGACTCGCTCGTAGGAGTCTTCGGATTCACCTAGATAACAAGATAAAAGTCAGAACAGACTGTCTAATCGTTACTGTGGAGCGGAGCTGAGTGGATCAACGAACCCCAACCGAAAGGCATGGTGGCTTTGTACGCTTGGACGTGAAGGCAGAACTGAATTAGTATGGATGAAACGGGACAAGGGATGCAAACAGCTTGTGGGAAATACAGATCAAACTCGAGAAGGGGTTGACAGCTGCGGGGTTTATATACTTTTTCAGTCGGTCCTATTTCTGGTCCCTACTCGCATCAAGGTAGCGTAATGGCCCGATGTTCCGCTTTCGTCGTTCTCGAATATGAGCCAAAGGGGGGCAAGTGTCGAAGTGGAGGCTTCTCCATTTCCAATGCTCAGCCCATCTAGGATCCAATTGCTTGCGTGGCGGGATGAAGGGGTCCAGGATGGCTATCGAACTACGGATATGATGGAACGCCACTATTACGCACCGGAGACCACATTCAATAGTTCAATTAGCCATTTTTCACTTCCAAGCAGAACTGGAAATTTGAATCATGACAAAGAGGGCTAAATGCATGCGCGTATCGCATAATCAGATGGGGCAACAGAATTAAGGCTTCATCATCCAACAGGGATCGCTGGATAAGCTTCATTAAGCAAATAAGCGAACTAGGCAAAAGCTTAGCATATTTCATGTCGCCTCCATCCAGGGCTTCAATATTTAAGTAGCATTTTTCTTTGGTGGAGTGAATATTTCATTGTCCATTTGCCACCTCTCAGTGCTTTTGAATTGTAGACATGCTTACTGTTGATGAGCAGTCCTGAACCCAAGCTTTTCCATGAATAATCTATCTTGGCGGCCGGAGCTGCGGGAGATCTTCAGGTCGGGATGGGGATGACGACGTCAACTCAGTCACTTCGACCATGAATGCATCACCATCCGCCCTGCACCATGCCAAGCCGACTTCCCACAAAAGGTGACTTTTCGCATTCGATAAGCCTAAGCATTACTCCTCGTAAGCCATCTTCTATTCGATCCGGCCCTGCCCTGATGTAAGTCTTTGGACTGACGTAGACAGCACCCTCTTCACACCAGCCTACGAATGTCTTGATCCTCCTCCACGGGCTTGGTGATACGAGCACTTCATTTACAAGGCTAGCCCAGCAACTCTCACTCCCGGAGACAGCATGTATCTCCATCCAGGGCCCTAATCCACTGCCCTTTGACCTTGGGGGCTTCCATTGGGGTAATGATCTCGTTTTTGACCAGAACACTGGCGAAATGGATGTAGACACGGGATTCCAAACTTCGACACACCTTATTCTTCACAACATCATCCGTGAAGGTCTTATAGGGAAGTGCGGCTACAAATCACGCGGGATCATGGTATTCGGATATGCACAGGGTGGCATGGTTGGGCTGCAAGTAGCTGCTGAGTTCGAGGAAGAAGAGCTCGGTGGAATTATAAGCATTGGAGGTGTGCTATCGCTGTCGCTGTCCTTGAAAGCTTTGGATAAGAAAAGTAGGACGCCTGTTCTAGTCTGCAAAGGATCAAAGAGCTCTGCTGTTTCGGACAGTGCAGTAACGAAGCTTAAAGACGCGTTCGAGTTCGTGGAGATTAAGGAGTGGAAGAAGACTGGCGATGGAATGCCCAGCAACCGTGAGGAGATGCTTCCGATTATGCAATTCTTTGCTCGGCGATTGCGGAGCACTCAAGGCGTACCCGCTGGCAGCGCAGAGCTCACCTGAAAAGGGTCATGGATTCATCATCGGAATGGAGCGTTCAGGCGAGGTAGCTATGTCACCAATGAAGCTCATCAGGCTTCAAATCAATCCTACCCAGAGTCTGCTCTAGACTATCAAACGTCACAACCTCATATAGAGCGTATAGTCTCAATTGGGATCGCCTGTCCAGTATTCACTGGCAGAACCTAATCTCAGGTATGGTAACACGAATTTACCTTTATCTACTACATATGTCTCCAACTTTGGTATGCTCTCCTATATGCCGGATTACTCATCACCACACGTGCCATATCATGTAACAGTCTTAACCGAGCAATTGTGATTTACGTCACTGCGCGCCTGAACAAATAATATTCAGATTCCTCCGACAACCACAACGACGAACCAGCCAACCAACCAAGGCCTTACTGCAGGTATCATCACGATGGCTACTTCGAGAACCTCACTTCGTGCCTTTCTAGTATACGCCAAGAGCGCCATTGAGACAGCAATCGACTCGAATCAAAGGATCACCTTCGTGATTGGGAATGAATCCGCTGGTATGTGCACCACGCTGCAGTGTGAAGAGTGATAATTGATGGTTTCTACAGATCTCGATTCAATGACTAGCTCAATCTTGTTCGCATTTGTCCGCTCCATGGCTCCTCCGCGAAATACCTTTACAAACCTCTACGTACCGGTGACAAATATTCCTTACTCAGGCATTCAGCTTCGTCCCGAGTTCCTAGCGCTGCTTCCCCATGCCAACATAGAGCCCCAGCATTTGATCACACTGGATGATCTCCCCGACATGTCCGTCATCAAGTCCAAGATTCTGCCAGAGAATACGAGGTGGATCTTAGTCGATCATAATGCCTTACAAGGCCAGCTGGGCAAAATATATTCGGATCGCGTAGCGGGTGTGATTGATCATCATGAAGATGAGAACAAATTTCCAGACGACACTGGCAGTGAGCCTCGCGTAATCAAGAAGGCAGGTAGCTGCACCAGCTTGGTCACGGAGTACTGCCGTGAGGCATGGGACTTGCTCTCGGGTTCTGCGACTTCTTCTGGCGCAGCCCATGCTCAAAGAGACCGCCTGTCAGATGGCGCAGCTGGCGCCAAATTATGGGATGCACAGGTCGCCCAATTAGGACTGGCCAGCATTCTAATTGATACAGCAAACCTCCAATCTAAAGACAAGATAACCGAACACGACACCCAAGCGGTCGAGTATCTCGAAGCTAAGATCATGTCTTGCCCGCAGCTTTCAGCCAAATTTGACCGCAGCAAGTTTTACAAGGAGATAGACTCAGCAAAGAAAGACATTGGAGGATTGAAGCTGCAAGATATCCTAAGAAAAGACTATAAGCAGTGGAACGAAAGAGGTCAGAAACTCGGTATCAGCTCAGTGGTGATGCCGATAGATTTCATACAGAAAAAAGCCGGCAAGGAAGCAAACACACAATCTCTAGACGAAGCGTATCTCGAAGAGTTGCGGAAATTTCGCGAGGACCAAGATCTTGACCTCTTCACTGTCATGACCACCTCAACATCCTCCGAAGGCGAGTTTCAGCGTGAGCTCTTGGTTTGGGCATTCACCGACAACGCTATCTCTGCCGCAAGGAAATTTGCAGCAGATGCCAGAGAGGAGCTGGGTCTCGAAGACTGGCACGGCTCCGGCGGCACAACTCACGACCATCACGGCGAGAAGCAATGGAGAAAAGTATGGTGGCAACGGAACGTACAGCATAGCAGGAAACGTGTCGCTCCTTTGCTCAGGGAAGCCATGAGTTAGGACAAGGTAACTGACTAAACGGACGGAGGTTGCACTCCGAAGAGTGTGCGATACGTGCTGTCTGTCCTCAGCGTCTAACAAGACCGACGTTGGATTTAGCTGTTTCAATCCGGTGTCACGTTTGGAGGTTTAAGCCGGGTTTTAGCGGAGATCAACGATCTTGTTGCTTGTTTTGCAACATTTTAGGCACATAACGGCGGTTGGGCAAAGTGAGCGTCAGCCCAAACCCAAGATATCTTTGGAGATGCTTCGATGCCCATTGCCCAAACACAAAATCCTATCATGTCCGGAAACTGGTGGAGCGGGGTGGAGACTCTCACAAGAGCTGCACATGGTGATGGGCCAGGGACGGAGCAACGTCTTGGCTCTCAGGGTCCGATGGCATACCAGCATCCCAGTCAAAAATTCTTCAACAAGCCTCAGGAAACTTAAGAAATGAAGAGTCGAGGAAATCGAAGAATTTAACGAAATGCAGGTATGAAATGACAGGGATTAAGCATTTCTCTCCCCTTCGACGTGGCTACATTGAGTTTCGTAATGTGAAATAGTTGCTGAGTGTCTCTCACCAGTGGGAGGTGATGGCACCGATGCAAGCAGATGCAGTCGAGATGCCGACAGTCCTCTCTTTTGAATCCTTGGATACTCAGTTGCAGCATTACTGCAGGCTGGGGTATCTTAGTCCAAGCATGTAAAGCTGCAGAGGGAAAAGCTCGCAAGTACAGCTGCGGACATCATTGGAGGTGGGCGGGATTCCCCTCTGAGGCACGAAGAGACGATTTACTTATCTGGCACAGCTAGACGGAGCTCAAATTTAACTTCAATCTAACGACGCAGCCTCAGATGAACTGGGCAACAGTCGTTCTCCAGCCGTCTAGCCGTGCGAGTGGAACGCGGTATTTTGGCGTGCAGGACGACTTTGACAGCACGTCTCGCTGCATATGCGCGACGTCCTTGGGACTGCCAACACATCAACCACCGTGCAGGGGCGATCTGAGGTCTGAACCACTGGCCGCCCGTCACGTCAGGAGGGTTGAGACGGCTCTGCTTAGCCGACTGGCTGCGGACTCTCAGAACTCGTGCTATGCGACTGCGATGGAAGCAGGATGTTGAGCGGTTTCGGGGGTGGTGTTGTGCGTGCAGAGGTGGTGAGAGTATTGAGAGGGAGGAGGCCGCAGAATGGGTCGCCAGGCGGACGAGAGCCACCCGCGGGAGCGCCGTCGCTTAGAATCTGAGAATGAAACGGCGTGCTGATCGGAGAGTGAGTTGTCGTCGACGAGTCGCAGCGCGTAGCGGGGATAGCTGGTTCTACTGTCGCGGTGCTATGAGCTGGGTGAGGCCGGACGGCTGGCCACCAGGACCAAGGACCGACCGCCTGGAGGGATGGCAGCGGTGCTTCCCCAGCTGAGGCCATCGTGACTCGTCTGCTCCTGGACGCTGCACATGGCCGAATGCGGCTTCGTCGCGCAGGCGGCTAGCCTGTCAGAGCGCGCTCTAGCAGCCCTCCTAGCGATGAACACGCTGTGGCAGCACGATGCGCGGCCCTGATTCGCGGCCGAGTCCACAGTGGATGAGTTGGCCTGCAAGTCATCGACTGAATGGATCTACTGATGAGGCCCACCGCCCAGCAGTCGCTCATAGAGCAGGCGGTCTGCCGTTGCCACCAATCTCGCCGTGAAGGATATTTTCGCAGCACGTTCTCTGGCATCTGCCACGGCCATCACATCCATCGCCTCCATCGCCTCCATCGCCTCCATCGCGCCCTCTGCCCAGGCTTTGCTTCGCCGCGTCGTGACTTGCACCATCCTCGAGCTACCGCCCGCCAATCACTGCAGCCGCCGCCTCGCTTCGCCGTGTACCATCTTGTATCGATAACGACGACTCTTTAGAGCCGACGTCTGCCAACTCACACCCCCGAAACCGCTCGCGGCTACCTCACGTTCTTCCATTCCCGGTCCTACAACTGGCAGCAGTCATGCTGCGGTAGAGAAGGGCTGACCTGACTGCTCAGGCGCCGCCGAACGGGCTACGTCGGGTCTCTCTAATGGCGACGAGATGATTAGAAGAAACCAACACTCCGCCTCGCCGTTGGCGCAGGCTCATTCTACTCCTCGTATGTGGTTTATATGTCCTATCCCCTACATTCTGTCCTCGCCAATAGTTTAGTCTCGGATCAATGCGCACTGTACGATGAGCTGGCAGGCCCTCACTGACCTTCGCAACAGCCGTGTCACCCGCCGTCACCCACGTTTCTTCTAGAAGCCATACCCCGTCACATTCTACTGAGGTTCATGATTCTTCGAAAGAAGTCCCGCTCCAGTCTGTCAATCCGCCCGGGTCGCCTTCACCTTCGCCTTCCAAGCCTCCTTCGTCAATGATGGGAAGTCGACCTGGCGGATCCCACGACAATAATGAGAGACCTTCCTCCAGCACGCAGAGGCCCGCCATGCCTGCCTCGATATCTGCCCCAGCCGGTCGCCTTCCCCGCCTCCTCCCCCAAGACCTCTCCCAGTACAGCGATGCGTACCTGCCCACCGCCGCCATCACCACGTCTTCCACATCTCTAGCAGAACTAGCTCACTTGATTCGACTCCAGGGCTATCAGGAGCAAAGAAAAGCCAATTCCCGGGTCAGACTCCACAGATGGCTTGTGTCGAGTGCTTTATCCGCACGGCTGGTACATTGCGGAGAGCTAGCTCACCGAACTTTGGTTGACAACTTTAGATCGGATGATAAAAAAAATTTTGCTACGCTGTACAATGCCATTCACGATGTTCGGAACTCATGCGACGCCACACGACGATATGCATTATTGGAGCCTGATCTAGAATTTGGAAACTCAAAAGGCGCAAAGAACGAGAAGTCACAGTCTTTTTCCACTTTCATGAATGAGGTTCCTTCCAAAGTGTTGGATGATCTGCTGGATTTCATTTCTGAAATCCGCACCAATCCAGATTTCCTTGCTACTCGGATTTTGAATTTGTCTCAGCAAGAGTTAACTTCCTTAACGTCATTTCGTCAAGCTTTGGATCCTATTGATTCTGTTATGGCGATGCAAGCCAGAGGTAAAGCCGTTGGTTCAGGCCAAAAGCCCAATCAGCCGCAGGGTCCCAATCCAGTAGAGCGTCTGCTGTCTTTCCAGCGGCATGATCCTCTTGCTGCTCTCATTTACACCATTTTTGCCAATTCATCAGGGCCAGACTCCGCTGAAGATCTCCGTCGGACTGATGCCTGGGCTACCACATGTGCCAAACTCATCATGGAGGCGAAGCCGGGATCTGACAAGTTCATCAAGCATGTCCTGGATGCCTGGGCTGGCATGAGAGAATGGCCGGGAAAAGCCAATTTGGAGCTCTACCTAATGCAGGTTCTCCAGGACGGCCAATTCCTGTTGGAAAAAGCTGAGGAGCAGTCCGCACGACCAGGGACTCAGCCAGTCGCACGGAGCACCAAGGACACCATTGCAGCAGACGACTTCTATGACAAGGCAGTCAAACGCCTGTTCGAAGTTGTGGATGATGAACCTAGTGCCGGTGGGATTCCCGAAGGCGTCCTGGAAATTGGCAACGCGATTCTCCGAAAGCTGGAAGAGTCCAGGAAACATCGTACCGCAGCGCAGACCTTTATTGTGTCTCGCTGGTTCTTTTCTACGTATTTGCTGAATGCTATCATCCATCCCGAGGCACGTTAACTTTCCACTTTTTTCTTCCCTCCCCATACTAATATCCAATAGACGCAGGGTATCATGACTGGTCACCATATCAGTGAGCACGCACGCCAGAAAATTCTCAAGGAGATTGCTATCCGAGCCCAGAAGCAGGTTTTGGATATGACATACAATTGGTACGAGACCTCATTTGGATTCCTTTATCTATTTCCGACTGACTTTCTGGACAGGAAACAAGCAGTCCCGATTCTCCCTGAGATTCGGACTCACATTGAGAACATATTGGCTAGGTTCAAGCATACCAAGTCCCATTCTAAGCCTGTTCTTCTTCCTGCAAAAGCTATTACGTCTCCACGAGAAACCGTGGAGGTTCAGCCTTTCATTGTTGTCTGTCCGTCTGATATCATCACCTTGGTCAATACCTTGTTTCCTGAACATCGCCCGCCATCAAGTCACTTCGAGAAAGATATCCAACGCCGGAATGGCCTAACCTCATCCGCTTCGTCTATCTCTGGCGTTTCAATGCCTTTCCGAACCAATTCCACGTCTGGGGGTGATGCGAGCTCCATACTCAGTATCAGTGCCTCCTCGATGACCAGTGACACTACCTCCAGGGAACCACTGCTTGATTCTTCTGGCCAACCTATCGACCGAACTCTACCACTAGAGGACAACTATGCCGAGAAAGCCAAGATTGCACCTACCGAGGATTATGGGCGACGCCTGAGAATGGCATGCTCTGAAATGACCCGGATTTTGGGCGTCGACGCTTGCTCTGGCTCATGTCACCCTTGTGCTGAGCGATGGGCTGTTCTTTACATCTCTCCAGATGGAAAACGTCTGAAACCACGCATGCGCAAGGACGCTGACGATGAGGATGAGCACGATGATGATTCCCCAGATAGCGACAGCAGTGAGGACGAAGGCCCGTCGGATCGACTTGACTTGGAAAGCGATTACCATCAGTTGAAAGAGGCTATCGCAAAACTGGTCGAGGAGTACGAAATTCCAAAAGAGTTGGCCCCGGAAAGCGAGTCGAAGAGTTTCAGCAACCGCACTTCAACCCACCGCCGAGACAACAGAGCTGGACGCGCTGCTCGACGAGATGGCGAGGGACTCGGGTCAAGAAATCCATACAACAGCCAAAGCCAAAGCCAACTTACCAACCTTATTGCAAGCCAGAGGAACCTCCCAACCCGTCATCGCTCTCCCCAACACCCAAGAAGCAACAGCAATCCGCAACCCGTGGATACGCAAGACAAGAACTCGGTCCTCGTTACCATGCTTGAGGCTGCGATGTATCAATGTCAGGCTCGCTCCGATTTCGTCAACGCTCATCTATACTACAAGACATTGCAAACCCTGCGAAAGCTGTCCTCGCCTTCCTTGATCAAGAATGGATATGCTGCGCTCCTGAACTACTTCTCCCGTGGCCCTCGCAATTCGCTCGGCAAGTCGGCTAGTGCCATCGAAGAGTTCGAAGCCTGGTTTGTCTGGCTCAAGCAGTCGCAGGAACGCCATGACACCACCATTGAGGAGATGATGCTGGGTTTGAAGAACCTGCGAGACAAGATGTGGTACATCAGTGATGTCCGAGGATCCAAGAGTTACGAGGAAGCCCGAAACGTTGCAATCGCACTGAAGATTATGGGCCAACCTACAAAAGCCCTTGATGGGAAGCCTATTCAGACGCCTCGTCCACGGAACTTCTCCAAATCCTCAACGAACAGCTTCTTATTAAAAACTGAAACTCAAACTGTAGACCTCATAGCTGCACCGTCAGACTACGGAGGTCCCAACAAACTCTCAGACGAGCAGTCCGACATGACGCTGAAGTGGTTGACGCAGTACAGCGTTGAGAATTTCTGCAAAGGGGAGGAGAGGATACACCGTTTCTGTCTTGAAGTCGACAAGTGTGTCAATAAGCTAGTCGGAGATGGAATGATGGATGGACCTGTTCTCTGGTCAAGTGAGCTTTATCGTCGAGATAAAGACATTCTCGACAGCGGACGCCAGAAGGGAGACCTGTTCCTCACCGGAGTTGGCACACTCTCCATCGCTGGAGACGAAGAGTATGAGACGCAAGGCCGACCTGGCTCCCACAGCCTCGACTATGCTCAAAGGCCTAGCCAAAGCAGCTTGCGTTCAGTTTCACGTCGTAATGAGTCGCAGCAGAGCTTTGATTCAGGTCACTGGGGTAGAAACCTCATGGATTCCCAAGACTACTTCGGAGTCTCCAGTCCAGTGCTCACAATCGACTCTACGGCTACGTTCTGGTCTCCCTTCCAGACTCAAGCTCAATCTCCGACCAGCGCCACTAGCATTCGACCTCGGACTGCGTCATCCTCGAAGGGTACCGTCATGCTGAAGCAGTCAGCAAGCGTCAACGAGGATAAGCAACGCTTCCTTCTGGATCTGAAGCAAATGCTGACCGGATTGCTTCTCAGTGATCTTGGAACCATGGTGTTTGGCCACGGAAGTGAAACCGATGACTGGTTCTCAGGGGATCTCGGCGAGGATTGCATCCAACGCAAGGAACAAGAGGATCGTCGCCACAAGAGACAGCTCGCACGCAAGAAGAGCATGAAGAGCTTGAGAAATGCCCGCACTGAACATCGATCCGGACCACTAGAAACCCTAGGACGCACGGAGCGAAGCCAGGCTGCTCCGCCCGTCGCGACTCTTCAACATGCAGCAGCATCTGACTCCCATCACTCTGCTGGTGAACACTCATCAACATCTAGCGACGCTACATCCCGTTCGTCAGGCATGTCTGCTGCAAAGAAGGCTGGATTGCTTGAGTTTCCTTACAATATGGCTTTCAGGCGCCTACTCAACAAGTTTGCGACACATCCCAATCCTTTCTCCAAGCTACATGCTCTTTACGAGCTAGAGCTTCTCATCATCGCTTCACTCACATCTCGGTCCGGCCGTTCTTTCAACAATCGCAGAGATACACTGCCTGCGGTCCCTCAATCACCGACTCTTGGCGCCATGCCTGAGCTCAGCTCACGTGAGCCTGCAACTCACGTATCCCGTGCGCAGAATCTGGAAGAAGCGATCGCAAACTGTGAAGAGCGTCGTCAACACACCATGACGAATCAGCAGAGTACTGGGACTGCTTCACCACAGCCTCACCGCAGCGGAGCACGCTCACCTGTTGGACCTCCAAGTACCGACATGATCGTCGAAGTCCTCCAAGGCCTCTTCCGTGATGCCAACATCAGACCAAAGACACTCTTCCGAGATCTACAGTACATCGCTTCATTCGTCCCAGCACAGATGCTCGATAAGACAGCCCGCGGCAAAGCATTCTGGGACGTCGGTCTAGCCGCTCTGGGTCTGAAGCAGGACGTCTGTCGCATCATGGTCGAAATCGTCGACGACATCGTTGCGAAGAATTCCGAAAGAGGAGATCCAGCTCAACAGGCGAATGGAAACGCATCCCACCAACCTGGCGTATCGACAGGTGCTAGCACGCCATCCATCGACGAGCCCTCGTCCCGCTACACAATGGAAGACGCGGCCCGCATGCTTCTCATCACTGCTAAAGAGGGTGATGCGGTTGCAGAGCGTGAACTCGCCATCTTCTACCTCACCTCTCCAGAGCTTCTCCAGCGCACCATTTTGCCACTCACACGGCCACGTGATGTCTTCAAGACTGAGTTGCTGAATAGGGACCGCAAGAGCTCGCAAGATACCGCGAGGAGCGATCCTATGACTATGTGTGTGGCGCAGCACTGGATGGAGCAGAGCAAGCGAGGTGGTGATCAGTTGGCGACGAAGTATCTCCGAGCGAGAGATGAGATGGAGAGGATTCCTTGATTTTGGGATATGTTGGGTTTCTCTTTATCGTTCCACATTGTTGGTGATGCTTGTCATCATCGCAAACCACTGCACACCACCATCATATACCCGCACCCCTTCCCGAATCGTCATCGTGGTTTACTATTCTTTAGAAGTGTGTTTTGATCTTCGCTATTGCAAACACCGTCACGGCCTGCCATGCATAGCGAGGAGTTCCTATTTCGCCTTTTGTGTCCTTGTGTTTCAGCGAGCATTATTCCCCCTCGTCGTTGACTTACTGCTTCGAATATATACACATACTATTTTGCTCCTTCTTTTCGCGGTGTCTATGCTTGATAAATATGATGACGGCACGGGAAACTGGGGATGGGTGCAACCGTTTAAATTGTGGATTCTTTTTGGATTTGCAAATATGGGTTATGTGTAGATTTACGGCCGATTATTACATCCTGGAGATGATATATGAAGAGGAGATGGCAGGGTAGAGAGAGTATGGGAGGAATATTATAACGAATCTCTTTGGTTCTAGGGATTGGAATGGGATTGCAAATTTGGGATTTGGACGGGCTTGGATCTGTAGATTCTGGACAGGAAATGGGATTAATTTGGATTTCAACATATCTTGCGCACTGCTTGACTTGAAGATTTCGCCGAACCAGCCATGTCCGCTTGTGATTCTCTATTGCGAGCATTACCATCCTCTTACCTCGCCACTCCGGAAGTGCATTCTCTACCTCCTTGCCATCCTCAACTCTCGCAGGCACGCACTCTAGACACCCCTCTCCCTGCACTATACTCACAGCCCCATCACTTCCCTGTATTTCCATATGATATGGCTAGTCGGGTTCAGTGAGCAGGCAGCTTGAACCCTCTACGCTGACTTGATAAATGAAGTACAATATCCTTGAATCGGAGTGTTCCACGTCACCCTAGTAATCGAGGGAGCTATGTGAAGCCATTCATTCACCGTTGATGTGTATCCCGGCTCCGCCCCCGATGAAGTACTGTTTCTCTATGTATACACATACCTCCTCCACTTCTTCGTCCTCTCTTCGCAATATCTCTACTTCTCTTATATATGACGGTGGACGAGGACCAGGGCTGTAATTAAACTTAAACTGGGAATCTTCTTCTTTGCCTTATATACTTTGTGGGACAGGAAATCCAGTGTGGGGAATTGGAATTGTAGATTTACGACCGATTATTACGATCACATACTGGTGATGATATGGGGGTGGAGAGGAGAGGGGTAGAGGGAGGCAAGAGGGGAGAGAAGTGGATTCTAACGAATGTTCTTTGGGTTTTTGGGGTGGATGGAATAAAATATTTGAGAAACATAATGGAATTTAATTAGAATGGGCTTTCGTAGATTTTGAATAGGTGAATGCGATGATTTTAAAGGTTTATATGCGTGGCTTTTGATTGTGTGGTGGTTTGGTGACGCTTTTGTGATTGATTGAGTCGGAGATTTCAATACGAGGCCTGCAAGTAGATTAGGTGGGTTGTGGCCTTGGAATTTTAGAGAATGGACTTTATAGCGGGTGTTGAAGTTTCGGGCCCTGGTACGTGAGGTTTCTAGGGAGAAAGAGGATGAGACAGAATGCAAGATATGAGATTTTGCTTTATGAATTAAAATAGGGTATGCGATTTTTAGGTGGTACAGTGGAGGTTTGTGCTGTGGCCTTGCTCGGTAAGCGTTCTGTATAAGTTGCTACTTGAGATCGTAGGGTAATTGCGGATTGGGAGAGGTGAGTGGATGAAGATGGAGTTGGGTATCATTTGTGGATGGGTAAAGTGGTCTAGATGTTGAGTTTCCTCGTATTCTAATGATAGAAGTCACACAGCTATCGTGAGCTTTTATTTTTGACCACTTATATTCGATTTGATAGCTTAGGGAAATGAAATAGGGCCTGAATTTCGATAACTAAGCATACATGGTAAATCCGAGACGCTTGGTTGTGGCCTCTACATATCCTCCCCGTGAAGATGGAATGGAACAGGAACCTGGAGGAGAAACCGAATTAGACGACCCGCATACTGTTACGGTCATTACATTCGTTAGGCCTTCGAAACTTGCAATGATCTGGAATGAGTGAACGTGGCTTCTCCTTTCGCATCCCGCATGGGCGGTCGAGATCAGCCCCATGTTCCATCAGCATTTCAACAATCTGCAGATACTCTCGATTTCCTGTAAGCGTTTCGACAGCCCATGGCTGCCTAATGCAGTGGGTGGCACCGGACACGCCAATGTGTCGATTTCGGCACCTAATTTAGTCAGATGTTTGACCATTTCTAAATTCCCCACGTGCGAGAGGTGGCGCAGCAAACCCAGTTCAGAGTGAATACCGGCACTCTTTTCAGTCAGAAGATTGACCATCTCTAAATTTCTCGTCTTTGTGGCAACGGACAGCAAGTTCGGCTCTGAGAGAATGTCGGCACATTCTTCAATCAGAAGACTGACCATTCCTATATATCCTTGATTGGCAGCGTAATACAGCACCGTCCTACCATACCTACTCTTCGTCATGGGCATTTGCCTTGCCCACATCGATAAGGAATTTGACACTTGTAAGCCATTTATTTCCCCTGCTGTGTGCTACTAACATTAGTGGTGTCATGCCTTTTTCATCTATACATTCTACATCTAATCGCTTTTCAAGAAGTAAACTGGCAATTTCTAGGTGTGGGACAACATGTTGGAAAGTTGCGTAGAGTAGGCTCTCCGGTGGATTGGCACCAAGCTCAAATAGGAGTTTTACTGTAGCGATTTTGCCAAATTCCCCTGCCGTCCAAGGTGCCGGACGACTGTCCCCATGTAACAGGTTCGAACCATTTCTATGTAAAGGTGCCCGAACTCTGTCCTTAGGTAAGATTTCTAGACGAGTCTCCCTATGTGGAAGGCAGGAATTTATGTCGACTTTGTATTTCTCGATCAATAGCCGCACAGCATCCATTTGACCATTTTGAGCAGCTTTTTTGAGGATCATTGGCCCTTCTCTTTTAGCGGTCATGCCATGTCTCTCCATAAATAAATTGATTATCTCAAGCTGATCATCTAAACCTGCACGAGCAAGCGATCTTTCTGTTATTGAAGCCCTAGCCTCCTCGATTAGGTAGCGGACTATCGGTAGATGGTGTTCAATGACAGCTCCATCCAATGGGTTCTCCCCGATCGTCAAGTACATTGACTTGAGCAGGAGCATATTCAGCAAGCAATTTAATTACATCACGGTGACGTGTTCAGCGGCAAGGAATAGAGGAGTCTCGCCCAAATTTTGGCTGAGATTTGCCGGTGCTGTATCGTAGAAGATGTCCTATGGCGGCTAATGCTAAAGCGGCCTAATTCTTAGGTGTTCTCCTCTTGTTGATGGTGGCCTCCTCGCTGTCCAGCATATGCTCCACAACACTTGTAAGCCCAGAACTCTGGAATGGTCAGTCAACGAGCTGGGCGCATCGACGTCTTTGCGGACCAGAGAGTCCCTGGCCGTAAGGTGTATCAGATAGATTGTGAAGTCGAGGACTGCAATAATACGGCCGCAGATGTTTCTAGTGCTTTCCTTAAACTGTTTCGCTCTCCAACCTCGGAGGATCAGCTAGCTTGGCGCCTTTCCCTTTATATTGCTCCATCTCCATCGCGATATACATATCTTGCAGCGTAAGTGGCCTTGCGGCCCCTACAATAATGTGAAGCAATATTCTCGCACGTCCTCGATCCTGAGATATAATTCTGCTTAGGATGCTGTTGTTCACCTTTTCAAGATTCTTTGGCATCTCGTCGATAAATTCCAGTAATTCATCGGCCCCAGAACGCCCCTTTTTTCGGAGGCAGGCTTAATGCTTCAGCTGTCATGTTTTGGCAAAAGTGACAGTGAGCATTGATATTGAGGCCTTTCCTTATGTAGAATTCTTGAAGACGGTTTGCCATAGCTTCAATTTGGATAGCTTTAGGGGTTGACAATCACTGGAAACAGAAATAGGCAGAAGGAAACGAAAAATGTCGATAAGGAGAGAAAATGCGAAAATTTAGGCAGAGAGTATACTAAAAGAAATAAATTAGGAAGTGAGGGAAGTGAGAAATGCGAGAAATGGAGAACTTTGAAGGTTAGAGGAGGCAACGAAAGATCCATCTTAAGGTTGAGCAAGTAATGGCAGCGCTATGCCAAATGGAATACAGCGGGTGAACTGAACCACAACTCGAGCCTCACCTAATTCCTTAACGCAATCATCATCCGTGGCTTAAGCCTCCAGAAAACGGTGTGCGTCGCTTGGATTGAATGAATAGAGTTTGAAATCAGTGAATAGTAGTTAGAGGCAGCAAACCATACCTGAACCCAACCAAATCCCGCTCTTTTCTATAGTGCCACCTTTCATGTTGAAGATTTACGGTGTCCCTCTCTCATTCTTTCAACGGTTCCTCACCGATTGGAACACCACACGGCAATTCTTACGCCCAGAGTTAAAACATTCGCTACTGCTGACCTGTTCCCATGCTTGATATTGACATCACCGCATTGTGCACCTGACGGTACACTACAAATTATTTACCTGCAACACCATTATCTTAGTTCTGTGCTAACTATAAACACAACTACATAAAGCTTTACGAATTTAGGTCAAGATATCTAAACTAAAGGATTTTGGATTGAGCTAAAAAATACAAGATTAAATGCTCTCCGCTCCAATGCATGCTCTCAGCGCGCACAAACCCCCATATATCTATGCAGCCCTAAAGTAACCTTGCATCCCTCAAAATATCGTTCCAGACTAAAAAGCATGAACTCAAAGATGTACAAAGCCCCGAACCTCGGTGGCGCCGTCAGCACATGCTTCTTCCTACATCCCACCATCCCAAAACAGGAAATGCCTAGGCATCTCCAACGGATCCCTGTAACCCAACGTCTGACGTCTACTTAAACATCGGCGGCGCCGGAGAGGTCGGAGTCTAGGAAGTTTACTTTTGGTTGTTTGTCTTTGGAGCGTTTTGAGCGTTCTAGTGCGACTTTTTGGGTTCTTGTTGAGTGTCCTTGGATCGTGCGCTATTCTTGAGGCTTATCGTCATCTCATCGGATTTGCGCCTGAGTATTAAATATGGGCTTCGATCTGAAGAAACAGCTCGTTTTCGTAAGATTGATAGGTCCTCGCCTTGATATATATGTTGCTGATGTTTGATATGGCAGTACGGCGCGTACCACCGTGACCCCGTTCGTCACCATTCCTGTCCCTCCCCACTTCCCCATCACTAACACTCAAAAGACGAATGTCAAGATCCACATGGCCTGCGTACCCATACTCCTAGCTACAGGCTTCCTTTTTGTAATCTTTCCGTTTCCTTTCACTTACCACTCTCCTCACATCACTCCCCATCGTACTCCGATAAACACTCAGGAAACCGGTTCCTTGATATGTATTTTTGTGAGCCTGATACTAATATCAAAAGGGCACAAACACCCCCTCGCTCCCCACACCCCAGCGCCTTCAGAGGCTCAATCTCCCTCTAAACCTCGGTACCCTAGCCGCAACCCTCTACTCCACCCTCTACATAACTCTCTCCCCCAATCTCGCTGGCGCATCTCTCACCCCTATCATCATGGCGTCCGCCGCTTTTGTCAACCGCTTACGTTCGAAATATAACATGACCAAAGTCAACTCCATTGCAGTGGCTGTGCACGTAGTGAGTTGGATCGCGCAGTTCATCGGCCATGGAAAGTATGAAGGACGGAAACCTGCCTTGCTGGATAATCTTGTTCAAGCCCTATTTTTAGCGCCCTTGTTTGTATGGTACGAAGCGCTTTTCAAGTTGGGGTTTTATAAGGGGTTGCAGAGGGAGGTGGAGATGGGGGTTGAGGAGGAAGTTAGGAGGATTAAGGGGGAGAAGGGGAGGAAGTGAAACATTCAATGGAGATGTGGTGTCTATATAGTCGCCGGCGCTGGAGATGGAAGAAATGGATTGGCGAGAGGGAGGAGGGAGGCAGTCAGAGCTTCTGCTTTGAGGCTCGGATTCTAGGGTATTGCTTGGCTATTCGATTACCCTATTACCTCTATACTCAGTTTGGAAATGCTTGTCCTCGTAAATGCGCCGGTTTTCACGCTGCCCTGATCCAACTAAGTGGGAAGGATTCTTTTTATATTTTCATCCATCTTCTGTTTTTGCCATGGTCAGACCATCAGGGTCAATCAGACTCTCTGCTTGGACAACACCAGCTCTCATTGCATCTATTCTTGTCAGTTTGCGAAACATCAATAAGAAAAAAGTCCCTCTAATTAGGTCCGGCATTATGTCCAGATTTCAACCAAGCTCGGAAAAAGACTGGACTGGGTTGAGGTAAGTGGAGGATGAAGGAGAGAGGGAGGACGGGAGAAGAGACGTATAAGTGGAAGGCACGAAAACAAAATCCGCCTCTCTCACCCGTAAATTGCTTCGGCATGACGACGCCCGGATAAGCACAACTTGACATGCTAAGCCCACTGCCAGGGTCATACGAAGTGGTGAGTGCGCAGAATCAGAAAGGCGACAGTAGGGAAGCTCAAACCACGTACAACCAAGTGTGCCGCCAACAACTCCCTCTACGGAGTAGAAAGAGATATGGAAACCTAAAGTGAAGGCCCTCATACCTATCCCATCCTCCGAATCTACACCTCCAAAACACACTGAATCCTAAATCCCACCGCCACAGCAATCTAAGTAGCACTGCAACATCCTGAAACCATCCACACCTGACTCAGCTGAATGATTCAACATTCATGAACGAATGCCCTGTTTTGTCTTTACCTATCCTTTACTATCCCACATCCGACCTACCATCGTATCTCAAGGCATCATATCTACTTCCTCACTATCGCTCTCCTCACTCTCCCTATACCAAAAATACTGCACAAAAACCCCCGCATCAAGCAACAACGTCCCAAAGCTCCCTAACAACCAACTGAAATTCACCGCAATATATCTCGCATAAATCCCACCAGCCTCACCCGGCTCACAACATCTCGGATCCTTGCAAACAGGCTTATATGCAAAGATCGACATGACATACGTCAAATTCCCAATGCAAGCGAACAGGAAGAACAGCATTGATATGCCCTCGGTAGATTTACGACGGTAATTGAGAAGGAGTTGTGGGATGCGGGAGCCGAGATACAGGATCGCGCATATGTAGCCGAATATCTGGCCCCAGATGTTGAAACGGAGGGTGCCGCCCTCTTCACCTTCCGGAAGTCGGTTAGGGGGACTAGACGAGCGGGCGCTGAGCCACCATCCAAATACCCCTGAAGCGCAGACGAGAATGATGACGCCGAGATTAAAGCACACGGTTTGGAGGGTTGATTGGGGCGATTGTTGGCGTAATTGGGATTGGTGCTCGGCGTGACTTGAATCTGGCAGTAGAGGCGTTGCCGGGGAGAGATGGGTGCCGTCTACTGATAGGAGACGTTCTCTCAAGGAAGTCTGGGAATGGCGTCGGTCGGCCTCTCTGATCTGGGGAGGGGTATGGTAACCGTTGTCGTGTCCATTACCATGTCCGTTGGAACTGGTCCCGTTGGTGTAGGTCTGGCTAGAATCTGGGATGAGTGGTGTTCGTTCGTTTGCTGGAGTTCCGTCTTCTAAGTTCTCTTCATCTGCGGGCTTCTTTACCTCGTCGCTGAGAGTGAAGCCTTTGTACCAGAAACATTGGAGCAGTAAAACTATATCAGCGAATGTGTAATATACCGCGAGAATAGTCTAATTTTAGATGTTAGTTGTAGGTGAGAGCAATTGTACATTGAAGAACGAATGGTGCCAGGGCCCTTGCCGCGCCTATACGTCGCTGGACGTTAGGTATTTAGCATGGGATGGGTGTTAAAAACAGGTGCCAGGCAAAGAGATGCTGAGATTCAAGAGAAAAGTTCGATTTACGTACCATCGTGGGCAAAACACCTTGCAACACAGCCCCAAAGATATTGAAGAAATCTCCTAGAAGCCATACGGTGATGAACACAACGGAAAGTCCTTCCGCCGAGCTCCTCCTCCAATTCTCTATAATTTGGGGAGAGAAAACGACTAAAACACACATTAGTTGCCAATCATATTTGGAAGTATACCTCCGACAGAGCCTTTCCACGGATGCTGCACATGAGAAATGGTGCTAACAGTTTGTAGAGCCAGCAAGAAGCATACGGCGAGAAGGACTGTGACTTGAGGTGGAAAGTGTGCAGTAAAGTGTAGCTCCGAGATCCAGAAAGAAAGACATACCAATCCAACAAGCAATCGAAACAGACCCGCATATCTGACTGATAGCATCGATATCCAACCGCAAGCCCTGGGATGGAGGGAACATATTTCTGTATGACGTATTTTCGAATTGATTTCCAGCTCCTTCTCTCCTTCTCCTTCTTGGAATAAGAACCGGATGGTATAGGTTAAATCAAAGAAGACCGCAAAAATTTGATACGAGCTATATGGTCTGCGCAATTGGCGTTTGATGGAAACAATTGTGCTCCGTAAAACCCAAACAATGAATCATCCACTTGTTGCTAATAGGTTGAAAGCGCGCCGCGAGTCTTCGATCAAATAAATGTTGCATGTGGAGAGAATCGATATAGGTGTAAAATAGTCAATGACCTATTCGAATTTTCCAATAGCACACGTGGGAGTCAGATGAATGTGGGATCCGGCTAGTGAAGGGTGAGTATGTTTATGAGGCTGAAAAAGTCTGCATGGTTGCGAAATGCCAAGATCCGGGGAATGCTCAGTCAGGAACAGCCGAGGACGCTAATTTAGTCCTATTTCAGTCGCATAGTGAATGTTCATTTAACACTGAGAATTGATGTTCGCTTCATAAATCATGCCATGCATCTCTACCTAGTTACATCTTCATCTCATCATTATCTAGATCCGAGCTTTGAAGCTACCTAGTGTCCTCCCTTCATGCCACGAGTTGATTGAGTTACGGTTATAGCCCGTTGTCCTTCTTGAACGTATCCCAGGCTTCATTAAGGGTACTGAATACCGCTGCACTGATCATGCGTTGCTCGGTTGTGGCTGTCTGGGAGATCTAGATTCAAAAAAAATGATCAGTATCAGGTTGTCTTCCCAGGTGAAAGTAGACCGAAACGAACCTTGTCAGGGTGGACCTTTGCAATGGCCTTCATGTAGATGATTTTGACCTTATTAGGCATCACTAAGTCTCCCATGTTGACCTTCTGCCACCCAGCCTCAGGCCACAACACTTTATCCAGTGACCCAAGTAGCGCTCGCAGATTATCAGCCTTAGTTCCCTTCCAAGCCGTCAATTTCGCGTCGACCTGATCAGTGAGAGCAAATTTCTCATCGTCGGCCTTCTCGGCTGCCGCATTCGCCTCCCTTAATTTCTTGACGGCTTTAGCCTCTGAATGAGGTCCTCCCCCAAGATCTGTAAGCGCAGACGGCTTAGGCGGAGGTGGTTTTCGAACTGGAGGTCGTTTGGCTGCTGGTGCGGCGGGCTTGTTGCCCCCGCCTGCTGCCTTATCACATCGATTTCTTCCTTGAATGCTGATTGACCCTCCTACACCAGCTTCAACGGCCTCCCTCCAAACCTTGCCGGCATCGGCCCACTTTTCCATATGCTCAAGTGCTTCCGCTTTTCGCATCAGCGCTTTACCGAAAAACTCCTTCATGTTCTTCTCTCCCTCTGTGCCCCCTAAGGCAATCTTTTCGTCTTCTCCTTTCGACACTCCGATGATGGCTAGAGCAGCATCCGCATCTGAGACAGCCGCCTTGGGATCCCCGACTTTAATATTTGTGACAGCGCGGTTACACAGCACAATTATTGTAATTGGGTGCATTTGAGGGAGAGGGGCTAAGGCGGCGGTGTAGGCGGTGTGCGCTGCCGAGTAGTCACCACGCTTGAACGCTTCTGAGCCCTTCTGCCGATGAGATGCAGACGATGTAAGGGCAGAAGATGACGCAGGAGGGATTTGCCGAGGAGGAGGTTTGGGTTTAGGTACAGGAGGAGTGATCGTTGGGCTTCTTGATTTAGCGGTTGATACGTTTTGAAAGAACGCGCTGTTGGACTGAGATGGTGTAGATTGACGGGATGCAAATGGGGACGGGTTTGGCTTCTCCGACGAGAACAAATCCACTTGTGGTTGTGGTTGTCGTGTTGCCTTCTTCCGTCGAGCAGGACTGACATATGCTTGCGCACTCTGCTCTTCTACGTCTTGGCGAGTCAGTTTGCCTGTTGGTCGTTTATCCAGATGCTGAGGCTGCTGTCGAAGCGAGGGAGACTGAGATGACATGCGATTCGGGAACCCGTTATGTACTTCGTCCTGTTCACGTCGCTGCTGCACCACATGAGGGTCAGAACTTTGATGCCCATTGCTCGGACGAGGTGGTTTTATAGGACGTGAACTAGGTTCCAACATCAAGGCTTCATCCGTGGCGCCTGGCGTGGAGTCTGTCGGAGTGCCATTGCGACCTCTACTAGACTTAGGTAGAACCTCTCTATCTGTTCCGACTTCTTGTGCATTTCTCATCCACTTTGGAACATTCTGATCGCCTTCTTGGTGAAACTCGGCAACAGCCTTTTGCACTTTCTTCTGGCCGGACTTCCAGAGCGAATTTGCTGACTTAAAGAGACTGCTGCCGAGGTCCGAAGCATACTGCGAGACGTCCTTCTCCTGGCCTGCAGATGGGTTGTCATGTCGGCGTTGGCCTGAACGACTTCGGGAGTCATCTCCCTTCATCCATGCAGGCACCGACCCGCCCGCACTCAAGTCCCTCGCCGTGGGGCGTGTATTACCTTGCCGAGGAAGCTTGTCAGTTTCTTCTAGACTGTGGCGACCTCTGCTTTCTTTACCTCCCTGTGTCTTCTGTGTCTTCTGTTTTGCTTCGGCGTGCGCTTGATTCAAAAGCCATCCAACTGCAGCCTGAATATCCATGCCAGATTCCGTTTGCGCTAATGCAATTGCAGATTTGTCTGCGGGGAAACCCATGTCCACCAACTCGGCAACAGCTTTGTCTCGAGGATCAGTCTCTACTGGCGATGCGTCGGGCGAAGAGTCACGTTGTCTATTAGACAAATGCTCTTCATTAACCGGACTTGACTGTTTCTTTTGAAATTCAGCCACGGGCTTTCCGAGCAGTCCCAGTATATCATCATCGTCGTTCACTCCAGAAGATGCGGCGGGGACATTAGACGCAGGTTTCTGAGGGAATTGGTTGAGTCCAAATGGATCATCGTCATCCCCGAAAGTATTGTTTATAGAAGATTGTGGAAGCGGCGTATGACCTCTGGAACTTTGGGCGCTGAATGCCGGGGTATTGCTCCCAGAATCAAAAGAAGCTGGAGGAGGAAAATGACTTGAGGAGTCCACAGGAGCTGCGGAGCTGAAAGCTGAAAGGAGGTCGTCCTCAACAGGAGGCGATTGCAGAGGTCTCTTAGAAGACGTGTCTAAGCCAGCAAAAGGCTTGTTGATGGTCTTAGACAGCGTCTGTCTTCCAGAGATATTCACGGCAGGGCTTTGCAAGCCAGATTGCGCTGGCTCAGGTGTGTTCTTCCCGCTCCCCAGAGTATCCCAGAACTTAGAGTCCTGCTCTCCGAATTGAGAATCATATTGCTTCCTTCGCTCCACTTCCTGGCGCAGTTTTTCTTCTTGTAATTGTTTCTGTCGTTCCTGAAGTGAGAGACTGTTTGTCGAGGATTTGGTCGAATTGAGCGAGACGAGGCCTGCGAAGCTGTCGTTCGCTGGGGTAGCGGGCTTCGAGGGCGCCTTGGACGGTCGATTGTTGCTTGAAAAGTTCCCTGATTGCTGCGCAGAGAGCGGCGTAGAGCGACCTGATAGTTGAGGCGTTAGGTTTTGTCGGAAGGGAGGGAGAGCGGCTGGAGGATTTGGCGTTGGCTTGTTGGGAGCTGACCAGTCAAGGCCAACAAGGTCGTCCATTTTCAAAGGTTGGAGTCAATGGTATTGGAGAGGGTTTAAGACGTGTAATATCATGACAGCTTGGCTGGTAGAAGGACGTTGTGACATCCATGTCCAAACTGTTCGACAGCTCGTGTGCCTGAGGTGTGGGCGTGGATGCCCGCGCCACATTAGCCACACTCATCAAATTGAAATCACGTGCAACCAGATATCACCAGCGAGGTACCTAGGTATTATGTATACATTCTCGACCTGACTGATACGTCAAAATAGAACTTTTAGGTAATTCCAACGCTAGGCTATCTACGCTATTGGTTTTGGCCTTTAACTAAATATTACCACAGAGGAGAAATTCTAGGGCGAAGACGGGAGAGGGAAATTGGACAGCTTGGGTAATGGATGGAGGATCGGGATATAGGTGTGGATTGGGCTGCTAGGACGGAGTGTTGGGGCGCTTCATGTGGCATGAGGAAGGGGCTAGGAGGGTATACAGGGCACCTGAATGGCTTTAGTAGGATATTTGAATGTTGAATTTGTTTGTTCAGTGTGTTGAAAGGCATCTAGAAGATTAGATATCCTGCAATGCTTCATTTTTCAAGATCCTGGCCGGAAAGATTCGATTCCATAACAAGAAGCTCGTCGGACAATTTCTTTCGCAAGTGGAGCAGGAACGAAACGGGCTCACGAATATAAAGACTGGTCAGTTAGCCGAACGCCTCGTTTGAGGTTTGGGCGATGCTGGTCAAATGGCGCAAAAGGAGCACGGCCTTTACGTCACGGATAGTCCCGGCGACCGAAAGACATGGCATTGGTGTCGTGGGAGACCTTGGAGAGACAAAGTGTCGGGTCAGATATCGACTCGTTTCACCGAGCATTACTCGATACCGCCGTAGATTTTCGAACAAACTTCCAGTAAACGAGAGAAGATACGTCTGTCTTGTCAAAAAAAATTGCACATGTTACCTAAGTTTAGGGAGAGGCAATTTTTGAATGTGATAGATGCGCGGTCTTGTGGATGGATGATGTTGACTGCTCCTGAAGGGCAAGTCAAGCGTGAGGGAAGTGCACCACAAACTGCTTCACCTCTACCGGCCTTGTTCCAGCTCCATGCCGCGAGAAGCTTTACAGAGCCAGATTTAGATGTCTAGACAGATGGATTTCAAATTCATCAGGAAGTGAGTAAGAGGCAGGGTACAAGGGGAAAATTTGACACTATGGGCGGGGAAGTAGGTATGTGGATGCCATTTTCCATCCTATCTCCATGGACAGCTCTTGTCCCGCAAATTATTCCGGAAGGGGTGGGAATTTGAAGGCCTGGAGGTTTCTCGGCCAGTCTCGCTGAGCAATGCCTCTCCCTAGACATATCATTTAGTCCACAATACGCCAATCCCAATCACCGAAAGAGACAGAGACATGGCAATCATAGTATCATTTTGATAGACACGGAAAATGACCGAATGCTGGCTACCTGGCACGCCAGCGCACTTCATGTGCATGCCCAAGAGTCATGGACCTGGGATCGCACCAGAAACGCGGGGCGTGGTTTAGATTTTGCAGATGTAGCGCTAGGTGTTGGTGCGAGTTTTAACTTTCCAAGTGAACCGCTAACCAAGACCCGGACGCATGCCGAAACTCTCCCTAGAACAATTGGAAGAATACATGACATGCTTCCGTAGGCGATGGTCTGAAGGTGTCGTAGAGGATGCAAGCATCAATGCAACCATACCATTGTACCATCCCTGAGACTTGATTTTGCACGCACGCTGCAAACTACATCACCTTCAGCAACCTTGGCGTGGCTCTACGCTGCGTGGGAATACAGAAAATTTCTGATGCCTAGGCAGAGGGATTTTATATACAGAAGGAGGTACAAGACAGGATGTAAAGCAAAGTCCCGCGTCCGGATTTTTGCGGTAGAGTCAGGTATCGCACACTTGACCGGAGAAGGCCGCCGGTGATCGAGGGGCTGCTGCATGCGAAGGTTCTGGTTGGTGAGCTGCATATAATCGAACCACGTGCAGATTCATGTCGTCCTCTTTACCGTACCGTATAAGAGGTCGCCATCGATACGATAAAGTCCCTGCATGCGTGGCGGGAACAAGGCCTGGAAAGAGTCAACTTTGGCGAAGGGATCACCTACTGTACCGTCGTCGTACGTGATGATACAGCCATCAGTACCAAGATACTCTGCAGTATGTGTAGGTGGTACACCGTGGGATGCCTTCGAGACAATCGTGCTGCTGAATATTGGCAATATGTTGGTTGACGACGCGAGACATGGAACGTTTATCGGTGCGCAGGTCAGCGAAAAGTGGCGCATGCAAGCCCAGCTGTCCAAAAAACTGAAGTGAACGGAGATGCTTTCGCTGTTTGCCTGTACTGGCTCCGCAAATCGTCGCTGTCGCAGCGACATAATATGTGAGATGAAAATATGAAAGCTGCTCAAGCAGATGGACTTTTGATTTCGATGCTTTCACTCGCTTGTGCTGCCCCGGCTGCACCTCAGGTTAGCCGCGTTCATCAGCCGCCATTCACACCCTCTTGCTCGCTAGCTTCTGCTTTTGCTTTAAACCTTGCAGGCCGGCACTGCTGCCACCATCCGGACCTAGCCCCTGAGCGTCCAACGGCTTCTCGCGTCTTTCCCCAAAATGATATTTGCATCCTCCTGCTCCAGGTCGGCAGTCTCGGTTTGCACTTTGTACGTGCCCTCTGTTCCTCCAAACTCTACATACCACATCTTTTGCCGCCGCCTTGTTCGCTGCCCGCCACTGGACTGCGTTCTCGAGCGTGGCACTGATCCCCTCCTGTTAACTGCATAGCTGCTGTAGGCTGCCCGTCCCGAGGCTTATGGTTCGTCTAGGAGCATCCCTTCACTGTCTAGGCTCCTCCGCAGAACGCTTGGACACTACCGCGCGCCTTGCTAATTCCTCCATCGGGACGAGTTCCAACCTTGATCGACACTCGCTTTGTCCCCGACCTCGACCGTGGCTGACTGGCTGATCTTCTCAACCTCCTGCTCAAGCAAAAGAACGTGAAGTTGCTCTGCATTGTTGCTGCTTGCCTTCAGTCGCTCCTACCTTTCTCGACAACATGCGTCTCTTCGGCCGCAAGAGCTCCAAACCCGCCATTTCGCCTGGCGAGAGCCACCCAAACAATTCCAATGGCTCCCTCAAGTCGCCCGCTCTCCCCAACCTTGCCAACGGTACAAAGACTCCAGTCCCAATCCCAGATGTGCCTCTCCCCAAAGCTCCCGATCCTGCTCTGGATCCCGCCGCCTACCTTCGAAGCATATATGCCGTCCGAGAGCGAACTAAGCTTGTCCTCGAAAAAGCCAAGAAAAACCAGCTGAAGCATTTTACCGTTGACATGTCAAAATTTCAGGACACTGCAGGCTATGTGGTTTCCATCATCAAGGTGAGCCTCTCCCGCTCCCATATCCCGCCGTTGTTGTGCGGGCTACTGTTAACCTGGGTTCTAGAGAGATTACGCGCCGGACTACAATTCGATTCCTCCACACGGTCGATGGCAACACTTCGAAGTCGGTGGTCGACCACGTATTGATCAACTCATGCAATCATGGCCCTCCTCCGTCGACAACCAGGAGAGGACGCGCCGGTTGATCGACCTTTTCCTTGTTTCTGTCCTTCTCGATGCTGGAGCAGGTACTAAATGGCAATACCGTAGCAAGGAGTCTGGCAAGATCTACCGACGAAGTGAAGGCCTTGCTGTGGCCAGTCTTGAAATGTTCAAAGCAGGTCTTTTCAGCAGCGATCCCAATGAGCCCTGCCAAGTTGATAGCGCTGGTTTGAAGAGATTGGACGTCAAGACTATGGCCCGAGGCCTCCAAGTAACGGAGGAAAACCCCATCGATGGACTGCAAGGACGAGCTGGACTTCTGATGAAGCTCGCAGATGCTTTACAGAATCAGGAGGTCTTCGGCCTGGAGGCGAGGCCTGGAAACATGCTTGGTACGCCTATTGCACTATTATAAACGGCCGAGCTAACCAGTCCTAGACTACTTGCTCTCGCATCCCTCTACGCAAGCATCTTCCGTTCCAATCATCACACTTCCTACCCTGTGGACCGTCCTAATGGACAGTCTAGCCCCCATCTGGCCCTCCACGCGAACACAAATCGATGGTATATCGATTGGTGATGCCTGGCCTTGTTCCGTTATGCCATCCCACCCCACACATCCTTGGGAAAACATCGTCCCCTTCCACAAGCTGACACAATGGCTAACATACTCATTGATGGTGCCTATGACCAAATTACTCAATGTGTACTTCGCTGGAGCCGAACTTCTGACTGGACTCCCAGAATACCGCAACGGCGGTCTTTTGGTTGATACTGGCTTGCTGACCTTGAAGCCTGAAGACGCCAAGCGGGGACTTGCCCAGTACCAGAGGAATGCGCAAGTGAAAGGCCAGCCGAACATGGAGGTCGTACCACTTTTCACAGCTGACGATGATGTGATTGTCGAGTGGCGTGCGGTCACAGTGGGATTCTTGGACGAACTCTTGGCAGAGGTCAACTCTTTGTTGGGATTGACTGGGAACAACAAATTGAACTTGGCTCAGATGCTCGAAGCTGGTAGCTGGAAGGTAAGCAGTACTTCTTGCACACATCAAGTCTAAAGCTAATGTTTGTGATAGGGAGGACGAGAAATCGCAGAGGTGTCGCGGCCGAACACGAAAGAGCCGCCGATCATGATCTTGTCCGACGGGACCGTTTTCTAAGATACCCTAGCTTCTTTTTCATTGCCTTCATTCGACCTTACGATTTACGGAAGCATAGTGCCGAGTTATGCTCCCATGCATTCCTTCATTTCTTGCGATCGAGTGTGACGGAGCGATTATCATTGCCTGCCACAACCCTATTTCGTGTTCATATTTGTGCCCTTCACTCCAGCTGCCGTGGTATGTTCACGGGCATCTATTTTGCTTAAGCATCATCGACTGGATTCTTCCCCTACGTTTTATCTAGCTTGTTCTCAGGTTTGACAGCATTTTTGTAAGAAAACTTTGAGAATTTAGTTATACAGGGATGGCAAACAGACTAGGCTTTTGCTTTTGGCCCTTGGAGTTTTTGTATGAAAGTAGTCAATAATCAAGTCCTGACACTTTCGGGCTGCATAGCATTAATTTCGCTTCCCTTGTGTTAGAACAGGTAGCGGTGACTAAAGAATAAAGGGTGTGTGTGAATGCAATCAGGCTTATCTGCTCGGCCGGCCGTTTTGACTGCAATCTTGGGTGAGATTTGACGGCCGGGGCGCTGGCGGAGGACATCTCCGGCCTCAGTTGTGGCGCCGAGATCTGGCGGAGCGGAACGTTTGATTTTGAAAGGCGCACAGGGCCGCCTCGAGTCCTCACGTGCGCTTGGACCTCATCCAAAATGTGCACGCACACACCTCGACGTCCAAGCATACACCACAATTTCGTTACCTGTCCATGCATAGCAGCTGACATTGACTACCAGGATGAACACCGGGAAACGCCAGAAGCAGCGCAAGGTCCTGTTGATGGGCAAGAGCGGGGCGGGCAAGTCGTCTATGCGCTCCATCGTCTTCAGCAACTACGTCGCAAAGGATGTGCGCCGCCTAGGAGCCACGATTGACGTCGAGCACAGCAACATCAAGTTCATGGGGAATCTGATGCTCAATCTCTGGGACTGTGGAGGGTAGGGCTGCCTTCTCAATTGGAATTCTGGGCATTAACGGCATGTGCTTCACAGACAAGACGGTTTCGTAGAAAACTACCTCACCCACCAGCGTAATCACGTCTTCGGTAGCGTCGCCGTCCTGATATTTGTCTTCGACATCGAGTCCCGCGAGTTCCAGGCCGACGTCGTTAGCTACTCGAACATAATCCGAGCTCTGGAAGAATGCAGCCCTGGTGCCAAAGTCTTCTGCTTGATCCACAAAATGGATCTGGTGCAGGCTCGACTGCGAGGCCCACTATTCGATGAGCGTGTAGAATATATTCGCGCGGCATCCGAGGGCTTCAGAGAAAGCGTAGAGTTTTTCGCGACCAGTATCTGGGATCAGAGTCTTTACAAGGCGTGGACGCAGATCATATACTTCCTGATACCCAATGCCGCGACGATTGAGAACCTTTTACAGCAGCTTGCAGAGGTTATTGATGCACGGGAGCTCATACTGTACGAGCGGACGACATGCCTAATGGTGACGCATGTGACGAGGGGATTGGAGTCGAAGAATCCGTTCACAGATCGGTTCGAGCGGATATCGAGTATCCTCAAGACTCACAAGCAGTCAATGGCGTACGTCAGATACCCAACCACGCCCCCTTGACCGTCGACCCAACTGACTTCACAATAGTAAGCACACTGGCATCCCAGCCGGCAGCGCCAACTTCGCCGAAATGCAGATCAAGACCGGCCGCTTCATGTTCTTCATTACCCGCCTCACCGAAAACACAAACCTTGCCGCATCCATCCCTCCCTCCGAACAAGTCTTCAACGCCGCACGAGTAAATATCCGTCTGGTCAGACCCAAGTTTGCTGAATTAGACATTGCGAGCAAACCCAGGCCAGGCATCCAACAAGCTTTTGCACATTCTGCGGAGAGCGAGAGGGAGAGGGAAAGGCAGAGAGATTCCTCAGTCGGTGGCGAAGTGGAATATAGAGGGAAGGGGAAGGAGCCGGTTGGCATGGGCGAAGGATTTGGGGGTTGAGAAGCTTCCTTGGTTTATGTTAGGTGGTTTGATCTGGGACGGCCATTTAGCACCACCACTTCCAGCTTTTGTTCCATTCTTCCGCGTATTGGGAAGATTTTCATGATACCCATCATTTGGACGGCGTTCCGAACGAGCATCTGTTAGGGCATATTGAGGTATCGGCGCTTGGGCAATGGCGGCGGTATGGGTTTGATAGATATATTTGTGAGAATCGATCGTATGAAAACTGTTCTATTATCTTCGTATGATGATTTCCCTAAATGCTTCCATTAATTAAAGCAGGGAAGTAGAATGCATAAAGTTCCTTGAAGCCGTTTATCGTTTTACGAATGCGGGATTCAGCAGGATGAGGTGACTGGCGCGAGCGAGATGTCTTACATATGATGACGACCTGAATTGTGAGCAATATCTCGCATATCCAAACGACCCTGAAAATAAGCAGGCATACAGTCGTTTTCAAAGTAGGACATGGGGCATACAGTTAGGGAAATTAGCAGGGAACTAAGAAGCAAGGTGTTAGAGAAATTAGGGGCTAAAGCAACAAAATGCGAAGTATTTTGAAACAGAAAAGCCGAGGTCTCTAGGAATTCCCTTTTTGAGAGAATAGAAGATATCCCAGACCCTCAAAAGAGACACAGGATATCGCCCCCCTACTAGGTAAGCACACCGTTCAGGAAAGGTAGCTGTACACTCACGTCTTCGCACTCAGCCTCACAACTCAACCTCCATTACCTCTTCCTCACATTACAGACAGCCCTTATCACCTTCAAACCCAACAAGCATGGAAAGGTACACGGAAGCATTAACATTTTATGCCCTTCGTCCGTCCCTAGGCCAAAAGCCTTTTTTTTTCCCGATATCGTACAATGCCAAACATGTGAAACAGATAAGAAGGCGTAACATTGGGAAAACCAACCCTCCCGAGCCCATTGAGGCTATCCCAAGCCCCCGTAGCCAGAAATCAAAAACCGAAACATACAAGTACACTTATTACATTACAAAAAGCGTTCTATATCAGAACGATAAAACCGAAAGCGGGGTGGCTTATCACCCAATCCAATCCATGCCGTACCGTATCATGCGAACCGTCACATTTAAAACCGAAAGAGATAATGGAATGGGCATGATTAAACATAATAAGACCCGAAACTTGGCTCGATCGACAGACAGATTCAAGCCACATTAAAGGCTACTGTTATCGCCCAGTCAACTCCCCCACAATCTCAAAAACTACCTGATCAGGCGAGTTATACACCCCGTCACACTCCCCAAAACTGCCCTCCAAGCCTTCAGCGACCCTCCAAAAGTTCCCATAACTCCCATTTCTAATACCTTGCTCCTCCTGGAGCGCGATCTCTGTTAGATGCTTCACACGCCCTGCAATTGCCTTCTGTTGTGCGCGGGCGGAAGCCCAGAACTGTGATAGTTCTTCGATGCAAGCCAGGGTTGTGCCGAGCGTTTCGATGAGATTGGGGAGTGTGGATACGGTTCCTGCGGCAGAGAGGACATCGATTGAGAGCATGAGTGCATAGCCAGGAAATGGGGTTGAGAATAGAAAGCCGGATGCTGTGCTAGGCGGGAGACGGCGTTGACGGTTTATCGGAGACAGCGAATGCATAATACTCAAGAAATGAGACGCATTTCTAAAGCTGGTGTCGATGTTTCGTTTGATTTTGTCGGGGGGCAGGGCGCGGACGCGGACGTGGCGGTTTAGGCGGATCACCGTGGTGTGGTAGAGAGCGTGAAGGGACAAAAAGGTCCCCGCGTGCCCTTCGATTATGCTGTTGTCCAGATTCTGCGGACTCCAGCGGAGAGCAGAGGGGAGCAGCGAATGCCATACTTCCAGCTGCTCATACGTCTTCGCGTAAAAAGTTTCGTAAAGTCGATCGTAGCCTGCATCCGGACGATGCACAGCCCGGCTCGTAAACGTCAACACCTCACCCCATATCGCTGAAATTAACGTTAAATACGCCATGTGGCCCAGTGGAGGTGGGTTCGGTGTCAATTGTTGTCGGCTCAGCAGTTCAAAATCGAAGAAGGGGGTATCGCAAGGTGCGCATGCTTCATACGCGGGCTCTAAGCAGGGCAGGCGAAGAAAAGTGTCCTCGGGACTAATAACACAAAGGGTACCGCCACAGAATCCATTGTAGCGCTGTTGGAACATTAGGTCATGGTCTTGGTCGGGGGTGGCCGTCGCCGTAAACGCGGTTGAACTTACATCCATCAAAAATCCGGACCAGAAGGTGCGTCGGCTGCATTCCTCCAGGGTCGCGCGGTCGAATCCATAGTCCAGTTCGGCTTGGTCGTCCGGGAGATCTCTCACTCCTTCCTCGATGTTCAGCTTGAGTGCACTGATGGCGCGCAAACCGGCACCGCAGAAGTCCCAGGCCTCTTGCGACTTTCCGCGAGCGAAGTTGTAGAGAGCGAGCATGAGCCGGCTCTGACACAACTGCAGGGTGAATTTTCCAAACCTCTTTTCCGTGGCGTGGGCGGCGATGGCGGCAAATCGCTTTCCAATAGCCCTCTTATCAGGCTCATTAGAGAAAACGGATCCCATGGCCAGGACAGAATACAGCAACATCAGATGGTCCTGGTTCTTCTCATGGTTGGTCTCCACCCATGTCAAAAATGGCTTTCTAGGAAAGATTCCATAAGTGGCACGTCCCGCGTGGAGAAAGTAAAGGTCAAGAAGGTGCATTGTGAGCCGAGCATCTGTTTCATACGGATCCTGTTCCCATTGGAGGGCCAGATGGTCCTGGTGCGTGCCGCGTCTGGGGTCATCCGGATCAGGATTATTCAAAGAGCCGCTCCAGTCTGAATCAAACGAATGAACTGACATGTCTCTGGAAAAAGCGAGTGAATTGTGTGGTCGAAAGTTTCGAAGCTTGTAGGGTGAACCAGCGTTCCAAGCTTCGACCGTCCGAGAGGCGTCACGTTGAGATTCTTCGAGAACTCTGGGTTTATCGGGTTCAGCCACTGGGCTCACGAGTTCTGCCGACTGGTTCTTAAATAGCGCCGACGAGGAAGACGGTGATGTTTCTTCCGAAGCATTGCTCATGCTTGGCTGGTTGAGGCCACTACTTCCCAGTTAGTATTTGTCATGTGAGTTGCACAGTCCGCATTGTCAGCGATTTTGAAACCAGAAAAGGCTTAATGCATAGAAGTCGAACATATTCGCCCAGAAGCAAAGTGTAGTACAAGAATTAAACTTACCCTCTACACGCCCGCTGTGATTTGGCACATTGGTGACACTTTGGATAGCCAGGCTCACATTTGATCTTCTTTTCTCGACAGGTCAAACATGCTTGAGCAAGCCTTTTCCGCGGCTTCCCAGCCTTCGTAATGCCCCAAGATGGATTTACAGGCTCACCGTCTATAACAGCGCGACAGTATGTTCCATCTTCATAGACATAGCAAAGTCCTTCGCCAGGGATGTCTCGCTGGCCCACACACCGTGATGCCCGAACTGGCGCCCGTGAAGACGGTTCTGCGCGTCTTCTCACAACAGGCGCTTTAACAATGTCCATGGGATCGTCGGGAGGTGGTTGACCGGAGAAATGCGATATGCTATCTGATGAAGCACTCATCGCCGACGCCGTAGATGGTGGCCGATAGATCTTATTGATCGATTCATTATTTGATAGACGTCCATGGCTTCCATGGCGAGGGAATTCGGAGGGGCGAGAGCCCGGCGTTGAGTTTGGCGTCGAGAAGGCCTGCGACGGTACGTCCGGCCCAGTGGTAGTGTTGGCATGACGAAGTACAGGTGGTGCGCGAGAGGATGGGGCATTACTTTCCAGGTGGAGATCGTGGCTGTAACCATCAAAAGATTCATGCCGTCTTTTTAAGGTTGGGCTCGAAGATCCGTACCGCACGGAACTGCTGTGAGGCAAATGGGCGGCACCTGATCGTGGGGAAGGTTCAGGCAGCTTGTTATCCAATAGCTCTGGCTCAAGGAGAGTTCGAAGGCTTGGTAGCTGTTGCGCATTACTATGGGTTCCCTCGGATTCCCTGGAACGATGGTGGTGGGTTGGGGGCACGATCTCTGGCCGCGACGGTGCAACGTTAGGCCGCTGGTAAGGACTGTAAGAGGTAAATGGCTGCTGAGGTGCCGGACGGGAAGGGATGCTGGGCAAGCGGTTCATGGCGGCGAGCATAACAGCGGAAGGAGGAGAGTCTCGTCGGTCGGAGCCTGAGGTGGGATGGCTTCCACGATACATTGGTCGACAGACCACATGGAGGTTTAGGGAATAACACAAGATATAAACTAGGGCACTTTAGAGATTCAGGCACGGTCCCGACCCTGACACTGATGCAGGCACGGCATCAGCTCGCAAGTCAAACTATCGGGCACATGGAGGCAGGTAGGGAGTTGACCAGTGGACTGCAGAAGCACAATTGCGTGCGTCTGTATTGGAATACCCGCCGTGAGGTCTTGCAGAAGCTGCAAGGGTCTGGAGAAAGTGCCCACGGAACTCAGAGTCCGTGCAGGGCTGACGTCTGACTGACCACACACCTCCGGCTGCTACAGGACCACAGCCGAAGCAGCAAAGCATGTAGGGGACGGGAGGGATGCGAGGGGAGCAGACGGGGAGGGATCGGGGGCAAGACTTACAGCGTGCTGTGCGGCGAAGACGGAGGCTCGAGGGGCAGAGATGAGGACACAGGGCACTAGCCGAGCAGCAGCTCGAACAGCGTTACGACAGAGGAATAGCAATAAATATAATAATAAATACCGGGTAGGGAAGGGCAGAAAGGAGGGCGAGGACGGGAATCCGTGCTGCGGCAGAGGAAAAGCCAGGCAGGGGGCGGGGAGTGCTAAGAGCAGCGCCTGCCGGAGGACGAGGTACCTGTTATCCTAGCGAGCGTCAAGATTCGCAACTTGCACAGGCACGCAGCCAGGAACATGGTCGTGGAGCTTTTGCTGTTTGAGAGCCGAACGATGGTGCGCTGGGAGGAGCCTGGGTGCTCGCACGGCCGCCGACAAGCAATACTGCCCGTATTGCACCGGCATCCGTACGCTCCAGTGTCAACGTTCTGCATGCTCAACTCGTGCAGAATAGCGTGTTTGGCCTCCTGCGCGAGGTTGCCGTCTGCTGCAGAGAACAGACAATACGGACGCTTCTGGGCGCATGGCGCAGATGGGATCAGCTTCCTGCCAGTCCTCAGATCTCATGCCAGTAGCCAACAGCAGCCCCTTCGCGCAATCGGCCAACCGCGTCCTCTCCCGTTGCTCAGTCGTGCCGATCATGCAGCGTGGGAGAGACGGTGGGATGCACTCAGATGCACCCAGATGCACCCAGATGCACTCAGATGCAGCGAACATGCCCCTCTCAGGCCAAGCCGTGCCGCAACGCGCTGGCCATGTCGATATTGCGGCAAAATCCCGTTAGTATTGCTCCCAGCATTTTTCTCCAGACCGGTCGTCGGGTACTCCACCTTAGCAGCAGCAAAGCGTCCCCAGCACCCAATAAGCTTCACATAGATTGAGTTTCAAAGTGCCCGAAGCACTCCATCAGACAGTTCAGACTGCAAAGTGCCCCGTCCTCAGCAGCCATCGCGCCCATCGGCCCTCTGCTCCCTCTTCCCCTCCCCCTACACGCAGCACGGGCGCCCGGCATCGTCAAGATTTAAGACCAGGCGATCCGCTATAGAAAAGCAGCGTAATATAGCAGCCAACCGTGAAATCCGTCGAATGCACTTCCGGCAGCCGGCCCCAGAAGCAGTGACGAAATGCTGCAAGTCAACCGATGTCAGGACCTGGCGTGTGCTCGTGCTAAAAGGTAAAGTGTATTTGTTCCTACCTCCAATTTAAAGCGGCGAGCGATCGGTCGGGACGAGACCTCACAGCAGCCGTTGAGCAGAGGAGCGTGAACGCTCCCCAGGCCCTATCCTTATCCACCATCCCCCTGCCGCCTCCAACGCCCACCTTTCTGTCTTGCGTGCATGCAGCCTTGGCCTGCACCAAAGGCAACCCATGCCCCTCTGTCGGTTTCCCAGACATGCAGCTTATCACTTTATGCGCATGCTTGGTAATAACAGCTCTACTATGGGGGCTCCGTACATTCATCTACGACGTGCGTCTCGGGTCCTTCGAGAGCGTGCATTCGACATAGAGTACCGTCCCAAAGTTGAGAGGACAAATGAACGTACCTATGCGAGAATGCTGCTACGCACCCAATCACGGCTGCGAGACCGACCAACGTCAAGGCCGGCTACAGATTCCCTGCAGTAGCTTATCGAAATGCCGTCCACGGTAGGCTTTGGGAGGGATAACAGCAATCCTTCGTTGCGCAAAGCTCAGCAGTAGGCTGCGACCTTTTTACTTCGCACTTTCCGTTCTGCAATGGTCACGTCCGAGGGTGTCCGGGATGGAGAGGTATACTGTCAGCCTTGCACGACAGCGTTGAGGGTGTGAGAAAAGGCCAGATCGGTGTTGGACAATGGGGCTGTTTCTGTTCTGTTTCCAGTGCATGAAATGTGAGGTGCTGTAACGAAGTCACGTGACTTTTACAAAAATACGCGTGACTAATATTTCTTGGCACAACTAGCGTATTGAACCCGCCTGCTCCAGATCCACAAAAGTTGACTTCGATGTTGCTCTACTTTAACTTCTTCGACAACACCAACATCATTGTGGGTGGCGGCAACACCACCCCACCGTCCGTTTTCAGTCAATTCTATGCTTCAGTTCTAACGCGCATATCAATACAGAAGGCACCCACCATGGCCACCAAATCCACCGATGCTGCAGCTGCTATGGACCCCGATACCCAAGCGCAACAAACTGCCGAAGCTGTGGACTCCACCCCCTCGCGAAACCCGACCTCACTCAAGCGCCGTCGCAGTCGCAGTGGAAGTGTCAGCAGCAGTGAAGGGTGCAAGCGCAGTACATCCCCCGGGAAGACCGATGGAGCGGACGCCAATGCAGCTCAAGACGAGCCTTCACTACCAGAAGAAGCCCCTCCGCTGCCCGACGAAGCGCCCCCAGAAGACGACGGTTGGGAGGCGGCCTATGATGAGCATCACGGGCGCTGGTATTTCTATAATCGCTTTACGCAGGTGTATCAATGGGAGAATCCGAGAGTTCCAAACGTGGTACCCAACAGCGGCGCGCCTGGCACGACGAGTAGCTCTGGTGCTCCTGGCACGAACAGTTCTGGTGCTCCTGGAACTTCATCTCCTCCCAGGAGGCTCCACGGTGGCTACAACCCTGCAATTCATGGTAGCTATGACCCCAACGCCGACTATGCTCTCGCGGCTCGGAGGGAGGAGGAGGAACAAGAAGCTGCTGCTGCTGGCCTTCCGGATCACACCACGAAGTACGCTACTACGGCGCACTTCAATCGCTTCACTGGCCGCTTCCAGAACGCCTCGATCAACCCTGACAATCACAGTGATGAGAATAAGAGTCGGCGACAGATGAGCGCATTCTTCGACGTGGATGCCGCAGCCAACAGTCACGATGGTCGCAGCCTCAAGGCCGAGAGACAGGGGAAGAAACTCAGCAAGCAAGAGCTCCGGGCGTTTCAGAAAAGGAACCGGGAGAAGAAAGAACAGAAACGCCGTCAGTGGCTGAAGGACTAAGTGTCCGGTGGTAAGCAAATTCAAAAGTATTATACATGTGCGACCGTGACGATTACTAATGCAACTATAAAATTGTAGGTTTTACAGGGAAGAGATGTGCAGACTCCACAAGCAGGAGAATGCATACTTTAGAGGTAGGGACATTCAGGCTTTGCAAATAGGGGATTGCAGGCTTTACGGGTTTCCGGGTTTATGGACTGGAGAATGCAGGTGTCACAGGTAGGACGGGCAGATTATTAGGGCAAGGTTCTGGTTTGCCTTCAATTTTGCGTAGTAGTTTTGTCCGACCGCCTATCAGGCGACTTCTCCGGAGATTTTCAACTAGTCCCAATCGGCATATGAGTACATACCCTATCTCTCACCCTCCGCGCACGGATTTAGAACATTCGGTGCATGTCGTCTGCCACGTGGCCATGATTGCCGTTGTCCGGGGGGTCACGTCTCGCTCCTTTAATAAGACGGACCTCGAGACGTTCCTCGTGGAACACGAGAAATGTCAGCAAATAAATGGATTAATTTCGGCCATCCTTCTCTCGTTCACCCACCCTGCGAGCACCCGTCGTCCTTGGTTTTCATTCCTTCGATTCGTTTCGTCACGTCGTCAACTCGGGTTGTGCTGACCTCGCCCACGCCGCTAGAACTATTCTTGTCCGCCTCGTGGTCCATCTCCATGCCGTCATCCTCGCCCGCGTCCCCAGAGGCCTCTCCCCCCTGCCCAACCCCCTTCTCCAATTCCTCAACGGCCCCAAGCAACCACTCCACCACGTCTTTCTTATCATTGATCTCCGCCTCGAATACTGCATCATGTCCCGCCTTATTGATGATTGTAACATCGGCCCCCAACTGGATCAGCAGCTTTACGCTTTCTAGATGTCCGTTGAGCGCAGCCCAGTGTAGAGGTGTATTGCCCGAATCGTTCACCGTATTAATGAGTCCAGGTGAAGATGTTGTAGCCTTGTCCGGATTATAGGAAAGTAACAGCTTGATAACGTCTGCAGTCCCCAGTCAGCTTCCAGTCAACCAAAACAAACCCACGCATATAGAGAAGTACCAGTATGTCCGTTCGCAGCGGCATAATGTAGCGAACTATTCTTTGTGTATCCATCTATTGCCGCGACGACCAGGTCGGCTTTTGGGTGCTTGGTTTGTGTCGAGAGCTTGGAAAGGTAGGCGTCGAGCTCGGAGGCCTCATTCACGCGGGACAGGTACATGATGTCGTCGATCGAATCTTCATCTAATGTAACATGCGCCATGCTGGATCCGAGGTGCCTGGCGTGCTGGAGGTGTGGTTTGGTGAAAACGGTTTTTCGAGTAATTTTTTGGGTGGGGGTCAAACTACGTAGGTGCAGCCCCAAAACCCGCTAGGGCGAAAGAGGAATACCGCCAAAAAAGGGACTTCTGTCCCTCCGACTTCAAGACATTCACTTCGCTTCCCAAGCCTCCCATTGTCAGGGCTTCAGCTGCAATCTAGAGAGATTGTACAACGCGTCCCTTAGTTGGGCCCTACTAGTTTGCTCCTTATCGTCATCTGTTCATCTATTTGTCCGGACCCCGGCTGTTCGCTCAGCACTGTCCATCACTCAGATATAGATCAATCTACTTAGGCGCTTCCATATAGTCAGGCCCCTTAAAGTACTACGAAATCATTTTCTAGCTCAATTCTCATTTCTTGGTGTCTTGCCACCCAATAGATACTGCTTATTGTCCTCAACCTGTTGTCTCACGCCATTTTCGTACATCTACATCCAAGCTTTCATCAATTCCCATAGTTCGCAATCTAAGATCCATCTCAAACCTTCTCACCCCAGGACCTTTCCCTTGTTGATAGCTTGGCTCGACTGGGTTCTCATCAGATTTGTTAGATGGGCGTCAGACGGTTACGCAACGCCTAGTTGGAAACATCAACCATCGCTCCGCGCTCAGTTCAGTAACGGTTCGCCAACCCCCGTCGCTGTATATATGAACCGTAAACTTCCGGTCCCATGGACCTGGTTTTCGCCCACAGGACCTCCGATCTGCCGTATGCCAGGGCAAAAATATTGCGTTATATTGTTCGAGGCCTTCTTCTTCCCCAATCGGCCTTCTATTCTTTCATAGCACCCGAGCTAGGGCCAATTCATGTAAACTGACCCCTGAGGCAAGAAAATCCCTGACCAGGAGTGTCTTTGTTGAATTTCTGCTTACAGGGTAACAAAAAGAATATAGATATCAAGGAAATTCATAGCAATGTTGAGCGCCCAAATTCGGCCAGGGCGAGGGCAATACTGGGCCGGATCCGAGTATGCCTTTTTGAGAAATCTATCTTAGTTTGAGTCGCCCAGTCGATAATGATGCAGGTACGGAAGCGGGCCGAGTCGGCTCGGCGACAACCATACTTTCGGGTGACAGTTAGGCTCAATGTTTATATTCAGGCCCCAATTCTCAGTTCAAGAGTGATTGTGGTAACCCGAATGAGTTGCCATTACTCCCAACATCCTTCTTCCCGATCCAACGCCTGGACCATGATCTACCTGTTCCCGCCACCCGTTCCTATTTTGAGAAGTCACTTGACCTGTTCGGGAAAGAAGGCAACACCACGGTATCAACTCCACCCATTTGCCACAACACGGTTGTGAGGAACAGCATCATCTAATTTCTCAACATTCGGCCTCTTTCACTGTCTGATCAAGGTCTTCGGGCTTCAGACGAGCCACGCCAGCAATATGCCCATACCAATACTCAGTTTGGAAGTACCGGAAGAACCACAGGGTTCGCAAAGCCACGCTTCGTATGATTTAGACCTCAGGTCATACTCAGACGAGTAGCTGATACCAAAATCCATCCATCAAACCGAAGGGAGCCTCGTCAAATCCCTTCAGGCAGACAAGACAATATACAAGACTTGGCTACTTCGGATAGAAAGGCCATGCGATTTGTATTAGAGCTGTGAAAGCCACTTATGATATCTACGGTAACTGCTAACCAAAAAATTAGTCGCTGTTCCTCTTTATGCAAAATCTTCATCACGACGAATCATGGTGACAAACATATCAACTAGCTTCATGCTCCAGCAAGCATTTGTGAAAAGCATTTCACACTTACACTTACACCAAACCAGCCTATTCCATACTGATGATTGGTATGGACTTCAACTCATCAGCCAAGCCCAAAACTCTCGGGGGGTGATGTGGACGGTCAACACAGCGACAAACTCCCTTACGATTCACGGAAAATGTGGAAACTAAAACTTTTGCGTATGCAAAGCTTGAATTCGTATATGCTAGCTATACCAATCCATTCAACGCCACCCAGTATATGCTTCTAAGCTCAAACACACAAGTACGACGATGTCTACGCCTAACCCAGATGAAAACTTGCCGTATATCTTCTCAAACGCCATACAGAAATGCAAATGCATCTTTTTTGCCCCAAAACTTACATCCATCGCTATTCCCCGACGCTACCTTACAACCCATTTCAAAGATACAACTCGACACAGAGTAGTACATACAATATATCATCCTCTCCTAAAGAGGAATATCTCTTTCTTAAAGATGAGGCAGTGAGTCTCCGCATACCCAGCCCCTCACCGCCTAAGCATATACCCCAAATCAGGTAATCCCTCAACAATCCTTCTGATAATCTCATCCTCCTCAGCTTTCCGTCTCTGTGCTGAGTTTGACGCTCCAGTCAGGGGTAGCTTCGGTGGTGGCGTCACGGTTCTTGCAGGAGGCCGTACAAACAGAGCTGGAGCTAGAGTTTCAAAAATGGAGAAGGGGTCTAAGGGGTCCGCATGCGGTTGAGAGTGCGAGGCGATTGCTGTGGTGGCAGGGAGATTGGATTCGAAGATGGAGAAGTCGGCGTCGAAAAAGGAATCTGTTGTGGACTCTTTGGGCTGTTCGGGTTGTGGTACTGTAAGACCCTCGAAGATAGAAAAGTTGTCTTTAGCTGGTTGATCAGAGATATCTTCCTTCCGCTCAATCTGCGTCGCACTCGTATCCTCCAAAGGAGAGAAGTCCTGAGACCTTGGCACATCTGGTACAGATGGTGTCGCCTCTTCCCTAGGTGGTTCCTCTAATCTGGAGGGCGCCTTTGAAGTCTTCTCGGGAGTACCTTCCGTGGATTTAGCCACGGGTTTCAAGATTCCAGGTCCAATTGGCTGGGCTTCATCTGCTGAGGGCAGATAGTTATTGAACTTGAATAGGGCGGATGTTGGAGAGACGGTGCCTTTTAGACGGACGATAGGGGATGCGTGACGGGATGCTGGGGTTTGGAAGGGCGATGATTTTATTGACTTTGGGGTATTGGATGCCGTGGATATCACTTGGATCTGAGCTGAGTGCGGGCTTTGCGGAGGTTCAAATGCGAGCTGTTGGGTGGATGGTGCGGATGATTGAACCATGTCGCCCCAGTCGTCATCGTCGTCTTCAATGGTAGTGGGTTCGGCCTTGCTTTGCGGAGTTGTGTCTAGGTGAGAAAAATCTTCCCAAGAATCTATCTCCGCAGGCACATTCGGAGTAGTTGATGATGCGGGCGTAGGTAGCTTGTTGATTTCCCGCCTCCCGGAGCCGAAAGCCTTTCCAGGAGTTACGGCGGAGGTCGTTCTTATATGATGTTCTTGCACCTGAGATCTGCGAGACATGTCTACAGATACCGATCGTGTTTCATGCCCTTGCACTCGAGCCACAACGCCGTGTTTTGCCGCGATCGGCGATGAAGTTGAGCGAAAGCCTGGAGACTGCGGTTCACTATTCTGCCACGGATCATGTGAAGCCATGGGAGAGGAGCTCCAATTAAATGCAGCGGGAACATTGCTAGACACGGGTTGTACGGGCTGATGAGCGGGCGGAATTGGAGAGGAGACAGAGATGGATGACTTCTTTCGCGGGTGTTTGTATAGTGTCTTAGACTCTGAATGCAGAGCAGGTTGGTCCCAATAAAACATCGCTCCTGCGACTTGTCCACGTCCTGCCATACGATCTTCGGTACCCAATCTTCCAACAATTTTGCTTACTTCTGATCTTATTTGGGAAGTTTGCCATGTTACTCGCACGTAATTGTCTTCGTCTTTCCCACTATTAAACTCCCTCATCGTTTGCTTCCGAGTTAATCGGTACCAGGCTTTACGTGCTGAAGTTGTTGATATCGGATCATTAGGTGCTGGTTCTAAATTTTTCGAACGTGCTGGCGGGGGGAACAATTGTCCTAACAATGTCGGGTCAAGAGTGAGCTTTGCAATACTGGTTGTATCTGGTGCTGGCGTGACATTGGCGCCGTCATCATGGGCTGAAAGTCCATTCTCGTCCCGTTCATCTTCGAAGTCTCCAAATTCATCCTCTTCGGAAGCTACAGCAGCAATTTGCCCCGCTTCTGAACTAGCAAACGTATCATCCCTTCCATGCTTTGGACCTCCTCCATCCTCAGGTATAGTTGCCGAATCCGCCTCAGGAGCTTTCCGAGCAGCGCGTTCTTCTTCAAAGGAGGTCCTGGGCGACTCCGAAGGTGCCTCGGTGTGACTGATATCGGAGGGAGACGTGGAAGGTCTGGTAGAAAGATCATCATCTGTTTTCAGGGCATCTGAGAAGTCTTGAGAGTGTCTTTCGAGGGTCTCTTCAGCTTGGATAGTGGTTGCTGAGTCTGATGCCTCTGATACGACGTTCTCCGAATTCGATGGAGTCTCCTGCTCGTCGGTCAGGCTGCCCCATCCCTCATTGTCTATCCTGTACTCTTCTCGAATATCATCTTTCTGTGCTAAGTCCGGGAACTCATTTCCAATCGATTCAGGACTCGATTCGGGTATGCACGTTTCGGTATCTTTTGTATGTGCCGGATCGTAACGTTTTGGAGATGGAGATGTAGCCCATGCCCCAAAGCCATCATCTTGTTCCACACTATCCCACTGTGCATCGTCTATAAATTCATTCAATAGTACTGGGCCGGTCGGGAGAGGTGATGGTGACTTTATCTCCTCCTGCGGAGGCTTGGAGTCGGAATCGTCGGCCCAAGGGTCGCCCCAGTGATCCATAGTCGGGGGCGTATGTTGAGCTTCATAGTGGGTATGCTTAGAGAAGCATCCTCACCGCCGAAAGCTGTGCGCAAAATAATAGAAGAAAGAACAATCGAGGACAATCAGACTTCAGGAATGGGGAGGAAAGAAGCCACTTAACAGGGGTTGTTCCTGCCAAGATGCCGGGCCGTCTTTTGTTCCTCAACTTCTCACATTTCGCGTTTGACTGCTGCACAGTTCTTCTCGGGTGCCCCCGGACATCATGATTCGAAACACTCGTCTTACTAATCGCACAGATATTTTCACTTCAAAATGCTCATAGAATTCCTTCTTAATGCATGCGGATAGGACGCAGCACCAAAACCCAGAGAGGAAATGGGCGCCCATGAACAGTCATATTCTGGTACAGACACAGTTAATGGCTGAATGAGATGCTCTTGAAAAGTCCTTGGAATACCAAAAAAACGAAAGGATCTCGCTAACGCAGGGAACAGAAAACTGGCACACCATTGAACAATCTTACAAACTGTAAATTTCCAGCCCCCTTGCTGAGGCTCATGTTCATCTAGAATTAGGGCTATAAAAACCTCTACAGAGCTAGATCTAGGTACGTAGGCAATTGTAGTTCTCTGCCCGCTAACCCTTCTAAACCCACAAGTACCAATGCGAGAAGACATCGCGTAGCTTAGAGCGTCGTTCCATCATGGGGCACCAAACTACATCATCTCCAACAGCCACTTCAAACTTGCACCTCGCCCTACATTGCCAGGCGAATCTGCCCATGATCAACTTCGTGATTAGATACCCAGGTAGCGTAGAGATCGCCGTCATAAAACACGGCTAATTTGCATATAATCAAGAGGTGCTATCCTGATACCGGGCTCAGCCACATGTGGCTCAGTCTTTCCATCAGCCATTCTCAGCCATTTCTCCGCCATTTCTCCTACAGTCCCATCTAATTCAGCACATCTCAATCAAGGTGTGGCAGGAGCGGGTCAGCTATCCTCCCTGCTTGTGGTGGCGACATCCAGCGCCAAATCATTTTATCTCCCGTTACCGATCCCTCGTAAGCGAGCTACACAGCTGAACAGTTTTGTGTTAGCACTAGCTTCATATTCTACAAAATAAAGCAGCGAGAACGCCCTCTCTCTATGTTCTCCATTTGTCATTTAGAGCTTCAAATGATGATGTTATATAAGATGTTGAGAGCCAAAGACCTTTTTCCGCAGCTGGAAGCATTTTTCCATTAGGGAAACGGATTCGTTGTTGCGGCCTCAGGACTAGAGCGTAAATGCTAGGTTGTTCATGCTGCTCAGCGTGGAAGAATGCTTCGAACCAAGCACCCTCACACTCGTCTCCGTCACTTGCATCTCTAGCTCTTCGGCCTCCTTCGATCGTCCTTGATTCCCGTACGTCAATGCCAGGTTGGCCACGCTGATCAGCGTCTCTGGATGCTCCGCCCCCAGCACTTGAAAGTCTCCGCCACTTGCACAAACAGCTCTTCGGCCCCCGCCCATCGCCCTGTCTACCTCTATACTATCCCTGACACCCCCGTACAGTTTAGCGCCTCTATATTTTCTGTAAGGATATAAGCACAGGTGTAGTTGAAGAGGATTACATTATTCTGTGTAGATTAGTACTCTCCATATAGCTCCATATGTACAGGATGAATGCAAAGTCAAGAGAGCGTCTCTTCGACTATGTAACGTGTTAGCGCGATCTTTACATTTTCTTTATCATACGCCTTCACCAAAGCTTTTGTTGCCTTAAGAGACATTCGCTCAGTTTCGTTGTAGCTCCCTTTAGCCTACGCATACCACGCAGCATTGCGAAGTATTACCTCAACTTTTCCACTGGTTCTATATCAGACGGTTGCTGCATCTCCGCCGACCTCACGTGCTGAATAGTTCCCGACACTGGCTCCAGTTTTGCGGTTTCCCAGTAGGGTATCCTGCATGTGGATTTTTAATAAACTGCTGCTTCAACTTTGCGATCTCTCCGTGTGCTTTTAGCCATTTTCAAGTGGCGAGTTGCACTAGCTCGTGCATCTCAAAGGAATCGAGATGAGCGAGTAATCCCTTAGCAAATAAATCTATGTCGTCCTCAAATTCGCCATAATTTGATTCCGACCGAGAAGCTTCCTCATCACTGTCTCATCTTTTCTCACACAGGCACAAGGCCGTTTCCTCCCACATCATCGTTCTATCTTCTCACTTACATATCTGGAAATAGAAATGCTGTGACGATTTGTGGTGGGGAAGGTGAAGTATTGTAGTTTGGAAGTCCTGAGCGATGGCGGTGAATGTGAAGGTAGGCAAGGTTGGCTTGGTGCACTAGCATCTGACTGGTCTGAAGCAATCAATTAAAACGCTTACCTCAAATAGAAAACCAGGGCGTGGAGTTCGAAGCTGTTTGACTTCTGTGCGGAGATCAGCTTAAACAAACGCAAGTCCAGCTTTGCTGCTTGGTGTTTTATCTTTCTCTGCCTTGTGATTAAGGGCTAACCCTCTGGGATTACATAATCTGTTCGCACGCTAAGAGCATCGTGGCAGTTTTTGCGTCGCGTCTCTCAACTCTCAATCCTCTCCTCCAAGACTGAAGCCCTTCAGCGCTCTCCACTAGCACGAGTCGGTCTACGGATGTGGTCGATTCCGCTCATCCGAGACGAATACGATGCCTACCCAATTTGGCCACAACATCCTAATTACCAGGTTTCGCGGGGAACCCTTCGTCTCCACTACGATCATAGATTGTTTAGGGAATCCGCAACGTTGAAGGCACAAAACTCCGCGATATCTTTTGATGGGCTTGATTCTGAGATATCATCAACAATATAGGCAACTCGTCTTGTCTTTAAGTCTCACCCTCCCTTGAAGCGATCATACGAACCCTCAGCATTATCCCAATAGCGTCGTACTGACGCAGAAAGTGCAATTGCATTAGAACCCTAAGCAGAACTTTCTTCTATCTTTTGGTATGATGTAAAGCAAGCTAGAAAACAATTCAAACCTCTAGGTAAAAGAATTAAATGTTCTCGAGGGGGCAACTCCAAGGCATGCATCTAGATCAACGCATCTAGAGTGCACGGGGTCAAATCTATCGACAGAGCCTTGAAGTCAGAAGAGGCTTATGCTGCGAACTAATCAGCCGCAGGCCCTTCGTACAGGCTGCTCCGTGTGAATGGTGCTGTAACATACGCTTTGGAGAGATACATTCCTTCTAAGCCCTTACTGTTGTATCGTATGAATTTGTTTTTCTTTCCATATTTGCCCTACATTCCGGTGCTCTTGTTTTGACGACCGTAAAATGCCAAGAGATACATGAAATATGAACTCCACTATGTTTACCTCCCCAATTCCTTTGGCGTGTTCGCCAGTGTGCATTGTTTGCGCGGATGCGCTCAGGGTCCTTTCTTCTCTTTTTCCAGCGGTAGAAAACAGATTACTTAGGAAGAGAAGGAGATTTCATATCCAGGGATATATTCGACCAGCGCGTTTTACCACCGTATACGTACCATACCATACAAACTGTGCCGTTATCGGAAGACTGGACCTCTTTATGCGCACAGCGGAGCAATTAGCTGGAGCGCCCTTTTTGTCCGATTAGAAAGAGATTGGGATTGAACAGAAACAATGGCACCCTTGAGAATACGCGCCGCGGCTCCTAGTCAATTCAGCAGCACGGCGCTGGCAGCAGTATTGACAGGTGTCGGAATTTTTATTTCGGGGCTTCTTATCGGTTTGGTCGTACTTCTCGTTCGAGCCGTTCGAACACACAAACGACTTTTAGCGGATCTAGAGGAAAGGGGCGTTGTAATCGCTCAGTCACAAGCGCACGACCCCAAACGAGGATCACTCACAAAACCACGTGCCATGTTGAGGCGCAATATGATCCTACCCTTTAATTCGAAGTCTGGCTGGGGCGCATTGCCATCAGTGGAGACTATCAACCCTCCTAAACCGCCTTCGATTCCCCCACATTACGCACCACCGAAACCTGCCGGGTCCGTGCCTAAGGCTAGCCGTCTCTCGTGGCCCTTTTCGGCGCACCGAGCGTCTGGTAAGGCCGTTCGCCTGAAGAAAATCAGAGTGCCAACACTTTCCACAGTCATCGAGAGCCCCAAACCGTCTTCTTTGGTGCCAATTCTTAGTGGATCTCTTGGAGGGGACTCTACATCCCCAAGGAAGAGCCGGAGCCGTCAGCCTTCAGACCAGTCATTACTGCAACGTCACCCTGCACTTCGAAACATATGGCAAGAAAGTCAGTCAGATAGTACTACTGCCATTCAGCTGGATCCTCTTCGAAGAAGCTTAACTACCAAATCCTGGGCCAAAGCGGAGACACTCGTGCGCCCTAACCGTTCCAAATCCGTGGCACACATACCAATCAGTGCCACAAGCGGGATGATGTCTCGCATCTCACGCCCAAAACTGCACGCACGATCGGCGAGTATGTGTAGTCAATCCTCTGGAAATGCGCCAGATGCCCCTACGCCTCTACCACTAGAGGTTGTGCGAATCAAGAGTGAGGCCAGGAGACGCAGTCTTCTGGATCGTAGCCCATCCCGATTTTCCATCTCAAGTTTCGAGTCTGCTGGTAGTTCTATCCTTGTTACGCAGTCAAGTCCGATTCTCCCGCGCTCAAATAATGTAGGTGTACAGAAAATATCGAAGCGGGACTGGAGGAGCTCCCTTATCGTAGGCCCAAGAGCACCCCGAGACACCGCGAGTTTTCATGGGAATAATCAGCGCTCTCAGAGCCTCATCAAAAGCAGTGTAGCCCGATACAGTCTGGGAACTCCATCCACCAAGCGGCAATCACTGGAAGAGAACAGGAGTTCTACACCTACAAATTCCTCCAGCCCGTATTCAATAGGCAAGATCAAGATTGCTGAATCAGTCACTCTGAGCAAAGTGTCTTCACCGGCTTGCAGCCCTGTCACTGGGCGAAGCTTGACCACTCCCCGACGGCAATCTGACCAATTTGGTTCCCATGTCACTGTCTACGGATCTCCCCAGGAACGTCGGAAGGCATCGATTCTTCGAGATGTGTCAGGATATCAAGGGATTCCGAGGCGCCAACTTTCGCAAGCTTCAACCCTGGTCTCGTCGACGAGGAGTAGTAACGGGAATCCTTTCCACTGGGACCCTACTCCATTGTCGTCGGCCAAGCCATCTGTTTTGAAAGGAAGCCCAAGTGCCCGAAAAGGTTACCGAAGACAGAACTGCGTTCGCATTTCTCTCGCTCCAACCATTTTAGGACCACCAAGCAGGTCTCTGGGCCCTTCAACCATAAAAGACATTCAAGAAGGGTCACCGAATGTATCTTCCGATAGGAATGGCAATGTTGGTCCCGGCTTTTGTAGCACAAGGGCTCTGCCAAGTCCTTCTAGCACTTCTGTCTCTGCACCAGATGTCAAATTAAACGCAACTTCGATCAGAGCTTCGCTAACGCCCAATCCTTCGACGCTCTCTGTGACGAATTACGATCTCACTCATGGTATTCCCGGACTCAATCAGACATGGGAAGGTAACCGAATGAGCCCAGGATCTGTTTTCAGCATTCCAACCTTTCCCAGTCCCTGCTATGGAATCGGCTCTATTCATAGTATCATATCGCCACCTCCGACTTTCGAGCTATCCAGACCACCCAACGAACACGCACCTGAACCTAGAACGCCAGATTCTCCAACAGCTCCATCTTCGCCGTTCGAGGTTCTTGTGCCTGTATTCTCGTCATCACCTGAGAGACCATTGCTAGCTGATGAATATGATCCCACGCAGCCGCATCTCGTGTATCATACACTAGCTTCAAACCGAACAAATCAATTTCCTTCTCCATTCTCGACAATTCCAGAGGAGTCTTCGGCAGCTTCTGCGCGGACCGTAGACCACGAGAGGTTGTGTTCCGAGGGTTCTCCACAATGCTTACGAAAGGCAATTCGACCGCATTCATTTCTTCCACGTTCTGTGGAGCGGTTACCTTGTGATTCATCTGTCGAGACCCACAGTATTCGGGAAGAGCCTGTTCCAGACAACATTAACCCAGCAAGACTGAGTAAAGATGCCTTCAGCACGTTCAACCATGCTTTCGATAACCCAAATACGGGTACCCTAAAAACTTCAGAGAGCAGCAGCCGAAATGGCATTCCGATGCCCATAAGCCCTACTTCAGCAAAGCCAATCTTCAAACCTCTCATCGGAGCAGCATTTCCATCCAGCCCTCCTTTTCAGAAGGAAGCAGATGGGTCGCCTTCGTCAACGCCAAAACGAGCGCGATCGACAAAACAGTCTAATCTAGCACCTCCTCGCAACCCGGCCCAGCCTGGCTCACCACCGAGTCTCCCAAGGACAGCAGAATCTTCGCCTAGCTCCGTATACTCTGTGATACCGTCATCTCCGCCATCTCATTCACCTCTCCCACCCTGCTCTCCTCGTCCAAAGCACGCCGAGCTCCCCGCTCCATCCCTGAACTTCACAAACATACCCACCCTGTTCCCACCTCCTTCAGGTCCGCGAAGGAGCCCTCCAAGGCCGCTTTGGAGTTCAATTCAAACATTACGTCGCATGAACTCTGATGCGAATAAATGTGGCAGAGAAGAACGAAGATATTTGAGGCTCGGACGGGAAGATAGCATTGCACTTCCTGGGGAAGAGAGTTGGTTAGATAAGTTAGAGAACGCCGTTGAGGATGATGAAACATGGGGTGAGGAGAAGGGAGCGTTGGTTGGTGGTGCGCCCGATGATTGGGAGGAGGAAGCCAAGATTCTCGAGGAAGTGGAAACGAAACGTGAGGAGAAAGCTGGTTCGTCTACGACTGGAAAAGATACCGAAAATGCCAAGGACGGCAAAGCAGAACAACCAGTACAGCATAGCTCCTCGAAGATACTTTTCTCATCGCCCAAAGATGATCGCAGCTCAAGTATATGGGAAGACGGGGAGAAGTTTTGGCATTCCACTCCGTCTCATCCGCCTCTTTCACCAAGGAAAACCGAAAAGGCACATACTGAGCTTCCATCCTCATTACCTGCATTCGAGGCCACCGTGTCAACCCCAAAAACTTCCTGCAAACGCGATTTCGGTGCTGCGAAGGACGATAGCCCGTCACCGAAGCAGGAGAAATCGAATGACAAGCAGCTGGCGGGAAACAGGTATCGGAAGCGAAGTGCACTAGGGACAGGAACACCGAATGTGAGGACTCAGGTACAGCCGCCTGGCGGTAGTCTCCATGGGACGCCGGGGAGTCTGTATGACCAAGACGGATTTCTTAGGGTATAAGTAGCGTGAGAGATGGATGAATGCCTGGCACTGCGCTGCATTATATCCTTTCTTTTGTGATTTTATGATAGTTATGGAGATTTGCCGTTACCGGAGTTGTTATTCAGTGGTGTTGTGATTTTAATCGCGATAAAGTAGCATAGTCGTAGTTTCTAATCCACATTCATCAGTTCCACCGTGTAGTACACTTCTCCAGTTCCGCTATACTCAGAAGGTACTACGCATCCTACCCCAAACCTCAGGAAACCATAATTGGTACAAACCTCTCCAGATCATATGTGACGCCTTAACTTGCCGTATATGGTTCGCTGATGGACGGTTGCACATCACTTCGCACACTTCGCTCCATCCTCCCCAAACCGGCAGTCCATTCAGCCTTGCGATTGACACTTCATTATTTGGCATACTATCAACTTCAGCCCACATATCCTCTCCTTATTCTTCATCTCATTCTGATTCTTCCCTATCCCCTAAATTTCAACTGGCATCACCATGCTGCCTCTACCAAGCCCATTCGCCCACGTCAAATCAGTATCTACTAGCTTCTAAGACTCTACCATATCCTCCGCGAACCCGAATCCTCATCCCATCATCCAAAATCCGTCTAGATAACGGAGTGTTCGGAAGGCGGCATCAGTGCCGCGCTTGCATTCGCACTTCGGAAACATAGTCGTATGGTATGTGCTACGGCGCGAGATGTATCTAAGATTCCTTAGTCGCTGGTAGAATTACCAAAAGTTGTGGTTTTAGAATTGGACGCTACATCTGTGAAATCTATTGTATCAGCTGAAGAGGCGACGAGGGGGAGAATTAAGGGGGAGGAGTTGAATGTGCTTGTAACAATTTCGGCATGGCGTTATCAAGGCCTGGCACTGATATGGAGATTGAGGAGGCAAAGAGGGTGTTTGATGTTAATCTTTAGCGTGCGCTGAGGATGACTAAGCTGTTTGTGCCAATGCTTGTTGAGAAGAAGGGAGCGGTGGTGAATTGGAAATATGGTGAGCGAAATTTGGTTTGCTTATCGACATATCCTTCTCCACTCTCCTGCAATGCGAGGTTAGAAAAACTAAAAAATAGCGATATATACGGTGAGCAAAGGGGCATTGATAGAAAGTCGGAGACTTAGGCTAAAATCGTTTGATATCAAGGTTCTCACGATCATTACCGGGATTGTAGAAAGCAACGTCTTTCCCAAACCCCCTCTATACGATATGCCGGAGACCTCGCTGTACAACCCGATCGAGAAGCATGCCCAGAAGTTTATCGAGGGAAAGAGTTTGCAACTGACAACGAAAGCGAATGTATTTGCCGAGAAGGTGGTGAGAGATGTAATCAAGGGCACAGATGGGAAGGTGTGGAGAGAAAATCTGGCAACGGCAATGTGGTTTGTGAAAATATTGCTGCCGATTAGGATTTTGGTAAGTGGATGGAGATGGAGGGTTGATTTGGAAATTACAGTGCTAATGATGATAAGATCAATTGTTTCGACGGGAAGAGATTGGATGTGTTGAAGAAAGTAAGGAAGAGGAAGGCGAGGAAGAGTCAGGAGAGGACACAGGTGAGCTGGATATAAGGTTTCTCAAATTCCGTCTACTTCCTCTTCGTACTTTTGTCCTCTATTTTCGTGCTCCGGACTCCAGCGAGTTAAGCAAATTTGGGTAGATTTTCGCTACCCTTGGCTTGTTCAGTTCCAAGACCCTGTATGATTCGAATGAATACAGGGTCAGGCGACTTGGTGTTGCTGCTGTTTGCCACTGTGCTGGAGGCGTTGATCTTTGCGATCTTGTGCGCTGGCATGACGTTTCAACAAACAAGTTAGTTTATATCCAACATGGCCAAATGATCATTCTTGCCCTATCATCCTTTGATGCTATGAATTCTTTTCGCAAGCAGCAACACGATGTGGTATGAATTTCATGATATCTCTCTCCTATGTTTACGCGACGGGTTTGAGATTGATGCTGTCCTCAAACTCACCACAAACGGATTCCTAATTCGGATTGAAATCGGAAGAGCAAGGTATTAAGAGGACCATGCTTATTGCTGAGATGTCTGTCCACATCCCCGCCATCGGTGTCATGTCAGTTCTGCTTGACTGTGATGTCGGTCAGTCCTCCGTCGTGGGCTAATAACCCATCTCACTGATTACTGGACAAACGCGCACTGAGGGCCCCAAACCATCTTAGAAGTATTTAAAAGCACATATCCCATCCCGCCATCCAACAAAGTAGCCTTCAACCTGCTCCTCTTCCCGAAATTCACACTCTCTCCGCCACGAATTTCAGGAGCACCAAATGTTCACCGACATCCCTGACCCTTCTTGCAGCTCGTATATCTTCATGTTCATCATATTCGTAGGCCTTGGTTTCTTTCTATGGGAGCAATTTGGCACAGGCCGCCTCAGGACGGAAATCCAAACACTGAGAACGGAGGTCGACCATCAATGCAAAGATATAAGACACATCAGCACTCTTTTTCAGCTGGCCAGAAATCAAAAACCTCCTAGCTCTAGCAGTTACGTTATCTTTAATGGGATGGAGAAGGATGGAAGCCCGAACCACCATTCCACCCCACCGCCTTACCAACCCGGAAGCGCCCATAGTGTCCGGGAAATGCCAGCTGGAACCGGTACGGACGCTCCAGAAAATTCGAATGGGAGGGGAATTAGAGCGCATGACCAAGATCTTGGTGAATATGTGGAGGTATACGCCTATCGTACGCTAGGTCAGGATTTGAGTAACGGGTATGCTGAGCCATCGCCCACCCCCGATGATGAGGAGGACAGCCCGCTATGTTGGTTTAGCGAAGAGCAACTTGTGGAGCATTTCAGAGAGCTACAACTTAGTGAAGACGAGGATGGCCAGCTGCTCGGGGATATGCCAATACGTGTGCATGAAGACGCGGACGAACTTCTCGAAGGCTACGTGGAAACAATACCGGAAGAGGGCGAGAACAAAGTTGTGAGAAGAGCTGAACCTCCGGTCGATCGACCAGCTAAAGCAGCCAAAGGGAAAGAACCAGTCTGCACTCGTGTACACAAACATGTGCTCGCACAACCGTCTGTGGATGATAGGCCTTGGACACACGTCGACCGCCTGTTTGGCTTTGATCCAGCATCAGCGAGATCTGTGAATCTTCCCAACTCCATGGGTCCGCGAAGGGTTCAAGATCCACCCAGGACTCAGGCTCCCCAACAGTGTATGATCTCTGGGGTACTTGCTACACCTACAGAAGCGGGTTCTAGCATCAACCCAAGAGGTGGTGATAGACAGGTTGGAGTTCAAGCTCCACAGCGTTCTGCAGAAGCAGGTTCCAGCTCCCAGACTCTAGAACCCGCTCCCCCGCCCACCCCAGCACCTTATTTTTATAATCCTGGCGGCCGAATTACCTACAGGTATGTTCCGGTGCCCGGTGCTGCTGGTCGTAGTCTGCCCGTGTACGGTGGCCCAAATTGGATGACTCGTGTGGGAAGGGTTCTACCGCCTTCGACTCAAATCCCTCCGGCTCAACCTCCAGTTCAACTTCAAGCTCACCTTCCTCAGGCTCGGCCTCTCCATCCTCAACAAATTTATCTTGGCCCGCAACAACCCGTTTTTCAATCACCTCAAGGTCAACATTCTGGAGACCAACCGTCTAGGAATCAGGTGTTTTGGCACCCGAGGCAGTCATGAGCGAAGTGCCTACTACAGAGAATCAGTTATTCATTTGCTTTAGAAATCTAGATAGTAACATCTGAAATTGAAAAGGACTTGCTTTTTGACTTAAAATAAACCTTGGTAACGGAACATTGATGTTGCAGTTCGTTCTTGAGGTTTTGCTGGTCTAAGTTCTGGCCGTGATGCCTAACCCTATTCGGTCAATCTCTGTAATCTTCCTAGCCCATACCTTTGATAGTCTTTCCAATCACTATTATTCGCAGCATTAATGCAAATCTCCAGCTCCTTGTGCCGCTTTTTAAAACGGACCGCGCCAACCATCTACGTTTGATGGTCGCCAATCTGGCTAACCCTTGACCACCCTCATCCGTCGCATCACCAGCGCAAACGCCAACTCCCCTTCATTTTAAATTGTCAAGCCACCCCAAGGTCCCACTCTTCTACTATTCATTTCGATCTCCCAAACCTAAACGCCAAAGTCATGACCATAGAAGTCACATTCTCGTTTCCGGATGAGGTCATCACATATACGCTTCTTATTGTCTCCTTCGTCAGTATAATATTATTCTCTATATTGTCTCAGCATAGGCTGTCTAATGAAACCCATGAAGAAGTCTAGCCCACCCAATGGAAGCCTCTAACGGACTTCGTATACTCTCACTTTAACCAAGGAAGCATGAACTGGAGTCAGGTCCAAGATCAGGGATGGGCTCGAGGAGACGGATTTAGGAGGGTTCGGCCTAGTTTATCATGTGGAAGAGGAGGTAGATGACTATTAGTTTTGCGTGGTGGAATTAGTTGCCTGTTTTTTTTTTTTTTTTAGATATTAGGCAGTGAGATAACTTGCCTTTGATGCTTCTCAAATTTGGATGCTGCATCGTCCAGAATACTGATTCCTGAGATTCCGCACTCTTTGAACAAACGACTGAGCATTTGGGGATCAAGTGATACTCATAGGATTCTTTCCTTCTATGGAGAACGCGACTGAATGCTGTTTGTCATTCAATCACAGTCACCTTTTCCACACTCATCGTTGGCACAGGACTAACTCTCCGATAGCCAAATCGGTCTTCCAACGTTGCCAGCTATTAGCCACGTCCACTCTTTTTGCGTTTGGCCTACCTTAACTCCGATCTCGCTGCTCGTTGTACTTCTACTCACCAGTCAACATCATCGTCATCATCCAGGAGCCAGACACCCGCCAAAGGGAATTTAAAATGTCCTCTGTAACCAGGCTTTAGGCACTTCACTCACAATGATCCCACGCTTATCCATGAATCCTCCAAGTTCAACAGCCACGGCGACACAAATAACCTTCTCTCTGCCTGACCAGGCAACCATGTTCCTAATCTGTGCCGTCCTACTTTTGTTGTGGTTCCAATATCAAGCCTTCAACTCCTTGCGTCGCGATATTGAAGAGTTCCTAGAACGGCCGCGATCCTCATCTCATAAAGCAAAGAATGTGTCCAGAAACAAAGCAAAACAAGATAACGACCCAAATAACACTGTCATCAGTGGATTAATCTCCGAAATTAACTTGTTACGCATCGCACTGGGGCACTTGACCAACTGCATCGGAACGGAGCACGACAGGCTTCCATACTCGTCACCTCGTGCCCAGTATTCCCCACCGCTTCCATATCGACAACGCCCATCACGGAGTAACTTTCAAAGGTTTCAAAGAGCATCTGCGTCCATAGACAACGATGAACCGAGACTGAATTCATGGACAATAGGTGAGGGCGGCCCGAGTGATGACGTAGGCTGGACCAGGGTCGATTATTCGAGCAGACGGACGCCAAACCGACCAAGTCAACAGGCTCCAAGGCCAACGGAGCCATATCCCCGACCATTTTCACCTGGCACATCACCCATCCGCCGTCCAATCACAAACGATGAACTGGACGGAAACATTGAAGCGGGACCTTCTGCGGGTTTCAGTCGCAAGGACAGTAGACATGATGCAATGTTTCCGGGTCATCATACTCATGTGTTACCTGGGCACCGATCTAATAGAGTCCCGATATCGCCTCCGATGTCGCCAAGACGGGTTGATCAAGGTACGAGAAGGCAGGCAATGGCAGGAATGGGCATGGAAAGGTTGGGAGCTGGGTATGGGCAGGCTGAGCAACTACTGCAATCACCTATGCAGTCTGATGGGAATGTGTTCTTCGGCCCACAACCAGCTGGAAATGAAGATGGGTATGAGTACTGTGACCCAGGTCAATTACCAGATGGGAGATTCCAGTCTCCTCCGAACTCATTTGGAGGTTAAGTCAAAGTCTTTGTAGTTAGTTATTAGTTAAAGGTTTCCTAGTTCATGACTAAATAGAATGAAATATACAATAAACTTCCCTTCATATCTCTCATGCTCATGAAAGATGAATTACATTCGCATGTCCATTTCAGAAGGAGTAAATCGGACACCTCTCTGATATAGAAAATATCTCGTTTCGTACAACTTCAGCGAGCTATAGCTTCCGCATTTGTTATATCGCCATGTTTACAGCTCTTCGTTTGTGCCCCCATCCACGCTCTGCTCGTCATCTGTCGCCTATTAGCCAACATCATTCTCATCGTCCATAGGCCAACACACTCACCAAGCAATAAACGCCAGGACCTCCCCAGCATTTACATACGTCCTATCTTGACGTATAAAGATCAGCAGAATTCAATCCCTAGCACCACTCAACCTCTTCACTCTGACTCACCTCCAAATCTGCTAAAATGGCCATCGACATACCCATAGACCACCTTCTCCTCACCCTCACCATCGCCCTCACCACCCTCTTCCTGGCAAGGCACTACCGCCGCCTACGCTCCCCAAACCAAAAAGCCAAACCCCAACCCTCTTCCATTTATCTGCTTTCCCTTCCCTTCGATCCTGTTACCGTCCTCAAGGAAGCCAAAAAACCGGAAACCGTTGCTAATCTCCAGTACGGAGTCCCCTGGGGAGAAAATGATATTCACTCAGTCTACAGAGAACTTATGGGCCTTACCGCCTGCGTCACACCGCTGGAATACGCTTCTTCTAGTCCATCGTATGATGAATCATACGATGTGTCCAGCTCTAGTAAAGCAAGGTACAGGCCCAAAGTCTGCCAAGGACATGGAAATGTACGTGTGAGATCTAGCCCATATGGGACACCGGGAGTTACGCGTACGGCGTCTGGGCCTAGTAACCCCAGTCCTGATCATGGGGGGAGAAGTCGAGGGGGAAGGACGGGTGGGCGGAGAATAAGAAATCAGATAGGAAGGCAGGATAAAGAAGATGATACGAGAAGAGATGAAGCGAGAAGGCAAGAAGACGAGAAAATGGGAGGTAGGTATGACAGCACTTCAAGCAACGACATCAACGCCCGTTTGTTTCAAGAGAAAACTCAGATGGATAGTGCCGGTGAAGACCGTGACCAACAACAAGAAGAAGACATGCCTGATGAAACAGATGACGATCAGGATCAAACTGAACCGGGTCCATCAGCTGGGCATAGTGGTGGACGGGCCTGGTCCATGAATTTCAATGGGAATATGAGGAGGGAGAATTTAGGAGTAGTTATTCATTGGCTTCAGGTGCCGAATAAAGCGGTGAGAAGTATTCCTAATTTTGAGGCTTCTCATCCTCCTCCAGGTCGTCGACAAAGGAAAAATATAGTCGGGTGGACCGTCAAGGAAACGGCAGGCAAGGCATTCTAAGCGTACCTTGTGCTGCCCTTCTACCTGTTGCTCTTGGCTATAACCATGGCGCTAACTGAATTGGTGTTGAGAGGAGTTTTCCGGATGTGGTTGGTGGCACGGGGATGACAGCGCGCACCCATGTTTCATGTGACGTGTGCAGCTCGCGGGTCGTCGAGTCACTGCTCCAACGAACAGGCAGAGAAAAAAATACTTGTCTTCTGTGACAGCTAGTCACGTCTCCCAGATGACATTCGCCATAATCATGTATAAGTGACGGACTCATAGTGGCTGCTGGAGGTGACGGGTGTCTCGCTTAGTGTGTTTCTTATCGCGGACCGATTACACACCTTCCCCGTGACACGGAGCCGGGGTAGAGGGGTGCATGTACCTTCCCAGGCAATCCTCTCCATATGAATGCAAACGACTATCGCAACCCATATTTCATCACTCACTGAAGCGTCGCAAATACTGTGCAGCCTGTTCTCGTTGTGTCACCGGCCCCCACTGACTCTGCCAAGGTTAGCTCCGCCGATTGGGGCACAAGCAACGCTTTCGGTAACCATCTTGCGTCTAATCCAGCCCTCCGCTTGCTGTTCCTGTTAACTCAGAGCTTCCGACCACCACCACTCAACACCCAACCACGAGACCACCAGCCTCCTTACACTCTCTGACGCCAATCTAGCCGCTGCGAGGGATATCCACCGTGCTGACTTTGACATTACTCCGAGCACAACGCGCCTCTGCATCTCCGGGCGCCGTCATCGACCGCAGGTGACATCGTAAACCGCTCTTCACCACTCTGCTCCTCCCACACCCCCCATCGAGCACCTTCAAACATAGCTGGACGACCGCCAACTCTATTCTCCAGCTCCGAAGCGTTTGACAGCCACGGATGAGTCCCAACTTAATCAGGAGCCGAGCCATATAAGGGCAGTTTCGCCTTCACCGATATCTACCCGCAGCACTGCGGGTAAACCTCCACCAGCGTTCGTCCTGGCAGACGAAATTCCCCCAAATCCCCCTGCCCCAGTCACCCCCGACCACCCAGCCATCCCGAATCCCCCATCTCCTACTTCCCAAGAAATCTCTGCCCCTTCAACAACCTTAGAACTCCCACAGAGCTTATCCGGACCCTCAGACGTCACTCCTGCGAATATCTCTGCACCCACAACAACAGCAAAGCGCAGGCACAGTCTCTCTGAGAGCTCGGAACACTCGGAGAGCTCCGAATCAAACACTACCAGAGGCCGGTCCTCCAGACATATTTCGAAGCGAAGGCGCAGAGCAGACGGGACAATGCGCCTTGACAGCGACGCTTCAAAACGGTCCCAGTCACCCTCACAAAACTTCACGAATGGCTCCACTCGTTCGCCGGGGGCCAGATCCGGCTTGGCCAAGGTTGCAAATGGAGACTCACACCTCAAGCCTGAGAGCAACGGCTCTGCAGCAACATACACGAATGGGAACTCGATATCCAACGGACGACCTATACCAGCGGCATTCTTTGGCCACGATAGGGAGGAGGTGACGCGGATCTTAATACAAAGTCTGACGGATTTGGGATACCACGGAGCTGCAGAGGCACTATGCAAGGAGAGTGGATGTCAGCTGGAAGGTCCAACGGTGGCGTCGTTCCGCAACGCAGTTCTTCAGGGCGATTGGGCTGAAGCTGAGGCATTATTATTTGGCACAAATTCCTATGATCATGGGGGAGGCATTGATTTGGATGGGCAGGGAGGATATGGCAAGTCCTGGGCAAAGTCTGCTCGATCTTCATCCACCACGCGGCATATCGGAGGTTTAACTCTCGCTGAGGGAGCAAACCGAGACGAAATGCTGTTTTGGATGAAGCAGCAGAAGTATTTAGAGTTGCTTGAACGCAGGGATCTGGGCAAGGCTCTCATGGTGCTCCGGCAGGAATTGACCCCGCTCCATCAGGATGTTGGCAGGCTGCATGCTCTCTCAAGGCAGGTATTCTCATGTTCACACATGAGCTTTGGAGCTAACATCTTTTAGTCTGATGATGTGCCAATCAGCCGAAGATTTGAAGTACCAAGCCCAGTGGGATGGGGCAAAGGGCGAGTCGCGGACACTCTTGCTCTCTGAGCTGTCAAGTAAGTAAGCCATACCACGATTTGCTCCCTCTTGTTCTAAGTCGTTCCAGAATCGATCTCTCCAAGCGTCATGATTCCCGAACATCGGCTAGCGGTTCTTCTGAACGAGGTAAAGCAAAGCTGGATATCGAATTGTCTCTATCACAACACCGCCGCCTCACCTTCCCTTTACGTAGATCACAGCTGCGACCGAGACGACTTCCCAATGAGGCCTGTGCTCGAATTACGGCATCACAATGACGAAGTGTGGTTCTTGAAATTTTCAAACGATGGAACTATGCTGGCATCGACAAGTAAGGACAACACCGTTGTCATTTACGAAACGACAACGTACAAAAAGTTACACCACCTTAAAGACCACGATGCCGGGGTGACACATGTTGCCTGGAGCCCAGACGATACCATGATCATTACTTGCTGCGCGCAACAAGAATGCTCTGCCCGGATATGGGATGTTAAGGCAAGTCACCTGATCGATTAGCTGAGCCGTATTCTAACGTTATCAATAGACTGGACGATGCATGGTCTGCATCAGCGATTTCACATATCCATGCACAACGGCAGCATGGGCTCCGAATGGCAAAACTGTAGTCATAGGCTCGCAAGACACTAAGTATGGCTTAGCTTTATGGGACACAGACGGTAACATAGTCCACCGGTGGCACGAAGACAACGTCCGAGTGCACGACCTTGCTATTTCACCCGATGGACACCGCCTCGTGGTACTTCTAGAGAACCGGATCCTCGTTTACGACTTTGTTACGCGAGAGAAACTGTGCGAATGGGCACTCGACGATGTCAAACTCACCTCAGTAAATATAAGTCAAGACTCGCATCACATGCTTATTAGCATGAATGAGAACAAGATCAGGCTTATGGAGATTGACACCGGCGAGGTGATTCAGAAGTATTCGGGACAGGTGCAGACGCAGTACATCATTCGAAGCGCATTTGGTGGTGCAAACGAGAACTTTGTGGTCAGTGGTAGTGAAGGTAAGGCCACCAACATTCTTCCCCTTTCCGGTAAATGATGTTAATTATCGATGGCAGACTCTCGGATATACATCTGGAGAACAAACGGTCTTCTCGTTGAAGCTCTCGATGCTCATCCCAACGGCTGTGTGAACGCAGTGGCATGGCATCCGACAGATCCAAGAGTGTTTGCATCTGCAGGCGATGACCAGAGAGTACGGATATGGAAACCGGCGCCACATTTAGCTTCAAGTTCGAACGGCTACAGTCGGTAGTTCTTGACTATCTTCCTGGCTTCCCTGATCATCTTGCATCCGGCTATCATGTACATCGAACGAGACTTTGCATTTACGCGGCGACAATAGCCCTTTCTCCATTCATCATCATGTCTTGGGAGTTATAACTTGGGAATCACAATCGTGGCCTTTTTTTCGGGCGGTTTGCATTCATGGGAAGGGAACGTTGTAGATTTTACAGGGTATCCTCTTCAGTTTTGGCTTCACTCATTGGCGATCGCCTATATGCCGATGCATGCTGGGTCCTTGCTAGAGGTAAGCCAAGGATGGGATTGGCGCGGGAAACGGGCATGCTGGTGGGACATGGCGTTTGTGGTTTTCCAGGGGATGACTTAAATAGGATAGCTTGGCTGTGGGAATGGGAGGGGAGATTGAGGAGCTGGATTCTGCTACCAGCGAGCCTTTTTTGGGCAACTGAGCTGGGTAGGGGATGAGAGAGGCGGGGGGAATGAGAGGTGTATGTAGGTATAGTCGTATACGATTTTACCTACTACTACCAGTTCACAGCGACCTTTTGCATTTAGCTTCACGTCCTGTTTTAGCATGCTGTACTGTCTGCAATATCGTTGAGATCGACGTCTAGTCTCGTTTGGTCATGCTGGACACGCTTAAATTAACAAAGGGGTGGGCTCGTGAGCAGAAGAGTAGTAGCTAAACATTAATTTTGTATCAGTTTTTTACGAACGTCTCGCAAGCCTTGTCTTCAATATATATATATATATATACAAGTTTAAATTATGCCATCTTGGACCATTCAAATTTCCTTTGTAGACTCCCCAGTACCCATCCTTAGAGGCGGAGAATCGTGGAGTTACTCCCTGCTTCATGTGTCTTGAACCAGTTTAGTAGTTGGAACATGCTGGCCTTGGGCGTGCGAGTGAGGTCGGTGTAGTTTACGTATTGTAAGCCGAAGCGTACGGAGGTGCCGGAACCCCATTCGAAGTTGTCGAAGATGGCCCAGCCCCAGGCGCCGGTTACGTTTACTTTGTCGTAGTGGATACTCGCTAATATATTATCCAGATACGATTGGAAATAGTCCTACAAAACATTAGCCCGAGATACTGTTAGGAGGTAAGGGAACTTACAGCTCTTCGCAAATCCCATTGGATCTGGTTTAAGTTTGTGAGTTGGGATTCGAAGGGCTCGGCGAATCCGAACTCGGTGACTACAATGTCGGGGATGGAAGGGAAGAGTTCGGTGGTGAGGTGTTTCAAGAAGCGGCGCAGGCCGGTGGGTGCGTTGTAGAGCCAGTTCATTGCTGGATCGGCGGCGGGCCCCAAGGGGAAGGTGGAAGGGGAGGAGGAAGAGCTACCTGCGCATTCGGGATAGGCGGGGTGTGACGAGTTGGATACGCAGGCTGAGAGGCCGCCCGAGACTTCGAAGGCTGTGAAGGAGGAGTAGCTATTTCTTATCAGTAACCGTCCAAGCTTCCAAGGAAAGGAGAGAGGGAGAGGAATGACGTACCCATCAATAGCATAGAAATCGCAAGAGCCTTTAATCAACGCCTTTTCTTCCTCCGTGAACGCCGGAAGTAGATCCCCAAGCGTATCTTTAAGAGACTGAGGATAATCCCCATCCGTCCATGGTCCCCCAAACCATCCTACAGCGAAGTCGAAATTGCGTTGGGCGGCGATTTTATCGGCTTCACTTGTTGTGTTGGGTTGGTAGTAGTTTCCGCTATTCTTAAACGTAATTCTTCCATGGCCCTTGAACTCTTCATGATACCATTTCGCCACCTTCGCATGCGCAAGCAGTGTATGATGACCGCACAAAAACCTCGCCTTATTACCGCCCGTGATATTGTTAAATGCTGGATAATACTCGCCAGCAGGGTAGTTTGCGTATTGCCAGTTACAGTACTGCGGCTCGTTGATCGTGAACCATTCCTCCACATATTGATCATAGCGGCTGATGATAAACTTGGCGTAGTTGACGAAATCATCTACGATCTCTCGGTTCGTCCAGGCGCCGTATTCGTTGAAGAGGGCGAGAGGCGTGTCCCAGTGGAAGAGGGTTACGGCGGGGGTGATACCGTTGGCGTGGAGTTCGGAGATTACATCGTCGTAGTGTTCTACGCCGGCTTCGTTAACTGGCCCTTTTCCGAAGGGGAAAATTCTGGGCCAGCTGATACTTGGGGAGAATGCTGTAGGATACATCAGCACCCATCTCTATTATCTCTATCTCGACCCTAATTTCCTATCTCTCCTCTTGACTTCCCCTCAATTCGGTATTTATATAAAACTTACGTACCCTTTACACCGAGGGCCTTGAGTCTAGCAAAATCCTGTTTATACAACCAATAATGACTCCCCACCACATCCCCCGTCGTGTTGTCACTCACAAAATTCGGCACCCGATGACTCAACAAATCCCAAATGCTGGGTCCCTTTCCTTCATCTTTCGCCGCGCCTTCAATCTGATAGGCACTACTTGCCAATCCCCATTTGAAATTGGCTGGTAGCTTTACATTCGCCAACTCGGGGTGGTTGGAAGCGACGAGCGGGTGTAGCCCGTCGTTGGGATGGGGATAGGAAGACGGTTCGGGCGTGGGTTGAACGGTGGTTATTATTGGGCCCACGGAAACGGGTCCGACTTGTTGCCACAAGCGCGCGAGGGCTAGGTCCGAGAAGTCGGTTTGCGGGATTGGAGCGGTGGGGATAGCGGAGTTGTTGAAGGTTGCGGAGGTGTAGCCAGAGGGTGTGTTGAAGGAAAGGGTGCTTTGATTACTCCATTGGGCGGAAGCAGAGGACGGAAGATATAGAAGAAGATATGAGAGTAATGGAACCAATTGACTAGCCATATTGAAGATATGAAGAGAGAAGATGGGAAAGGAAAGGAGAGACGCGTGGGGAACAAGGTGACAAAAGAAATGTAGCTCTCAATTACTTATAAGTTCTCCTAAGGTACCTGGTCCTAATATACGGCGCGCGTTACTGCCGCGTTCATCACGCCTACATGCTCTTGTATTCCTGGATTTACCATCTCGGCATGCATATTGCAGCATGCATTCCCCCTCTGCCTTACCCTCTCCTTATCCCACCAAGTCGGATCTTACACAGGGATATAAACAGACCGAGGGGCTTGATAGGCTGGCTCAACTAAACTAGGTTGATCTTCACATCTGCGCCGGGCACGAGGAAATGAAAAGCTGCTAACGAAGATTCGAAAGCCGTTAGAGAAGAAACGATGAACGTTATTTTGCGGCTCGGCGGGATGAATGGGAAAGATGATGGATGGTGGTGCTCCGTGCCGTATCGGGAAAGAAGTTGTTTAATTGGTGGAACGAGCTTTGGGAGCTTGGACCATGTGGAGTTAGACGTTGACGATAAGATCTGGGCGGTGGTACTGGGTACGGGAGAGGAAGTGGGATTCATGGTATGACGGGCCTTTGTTCCATTCCTTTGGACGCCGAGTGTGCCTTGGTGCTGCCGAGATATCCCTCAATTGCTGTTGCAGTGTGGGAAGGATACACAAAGCTTCAAGTCAAAGGAAGATCGCGAAGTTCAATTGGGGAAACGCAGTATGGTGAAGAGATTAAAACTTCCTATTCCATGCAATGAATGGTACTCAACTTAATAACGAGTTCCGTTCCAGTGACCTGGAAGCCGTGCGTCGCACTTGGATAGCCCAAGCCGATAAAATCTACCATTAAATTAAGGCACAGCGCTCAGCGAATTAGCGTCTGGCCATTCAAAATAACACCATAACCCATGATCCCTACGCATTCTACGTCTTGCGCTGCTTCTTAGGGGGAGGGGACTCGCTAGAGTCCTTGCTGTTCCTGCCTTTGCCTACAAGGCCGCGGATGTCGATTTCGCCGTCACTGTCGTCCTCGTCATAGTCTTCGACCTCGAGATCGGACAGCTCTTCGTCATCTGCTTCATGAGCATGCTCTGTGTGATTAATTAGCACTAGTACCTTGCGTGATTACGCGAGGAGTCTGCGTACTGAAGTACTTGATAGCAGATGGCCACATATCTTCAGCAATGATTGTGGCAAGTTCATCTCCTTGCGGGAACACCTCAGTCTCCTGGAAGTCTTCGTTGGAGTCTTCCGTAGGCTCCTCCTCAACCTTCTCTCCCCTCTTCCTCTTCTCCAAACGTTCGGCTTCGGCCTTTGATGCCTGCTCCGACTCCTCTGCGCTGATCCACCTCCAGCTTGACACAAATCCGAACCAAGCAAAGAAGCTAATCGAAGCCTCCTCACTTAGCTCAATCTTCTTCGCCAGCGCTCTGTACTCAGGAAGACTGCTCTCCTTGGCCTTTGCGTCGCCATTGGCAGCATCTGCAAGATTCTTCTTCGCCTGATATAGATCATATGCTGCATCTGTCAGCCCACTAGTCATGTCCTTGCCCTTCTTCCAGCTGATCTTGACGGGTTCGGAAACCAAGCCTTGCCAGCCATCCCCGTCTAGCGCCTTCCTGAACCAGAACTTTTTCTCCAAGACCCTGTCCTCGAAATACTCGTTGTCACCGAATCCAAACTTGATGGAGAAGCTGCGCGGTGAACCCTTTGGGTCGTCGATCTCGAAGCGCGATACTTCGAAGGTTTCGAGGCACTCGGCGAAGACCTTGGAGTCGGAGGGCTGGATGAAGTTATCAACCTCAGGAGGCGATTGCTCGAAGACGAGGGCCCAGAAATGGGGGATCTTTGCTACGACGGCGGCGCGTTTCTTGTAGAGAGGTGCGTTGAGGGCGTTTGATTTTCTTACTGTTTAATGATCGCTGTTAGCGATTGCTTTGAAGGAAGGGGCATTTTGATGGCGTCTTACTGATTTCGAGCTCAACATCGTCAAACTCGGACTCTAGCACGCTCAGCTCTTCGAACCTGGCTAGCACCTCTTCGGGATTCTGTGCAGCCATGGTGCTGGTTACAGTGTTTGCGGCTATGGAATTGTCTAGAAAAGGTGCCATTGTGTTAGTAAAATGTCAATTGAGTGCTACGGAGCTTTCAGTAGGTGGAGCATATATATACCTTTACTGGTTGTCGTATTAGGCCGGCGTGACAAAATTCTTGTTGGGAGCTCGATTTCCCAAAAAGAATTTGGCTGAGGGGGGCAGGCATCTGAGCTTGAACTGCGGGCGGGCGGAACTCCGCGACTGGCTCGCTTGTCGGATAGGGCTGAACATTTCTCCGCGTCCATGCGCTTGACTCGCCGACGCCTTCTACTTCAACGCCGTCCTCCTTCTCTCCTTCACTCTTTTACTCGACAACTTGAAAAGAGTCGCACGCTTGAAATCACCTCTTGGTGTCTTGATGACTGCATTGGCAGAGTAAGAATATGGAAAAGCCTAAGTTCACAGTTTCCTTTTTTGCTAAACACGTCCTGCAGCAACAGAGTTACCAAAACATCACTTGTCATCAGTCATTTTAGCTTTTCTCAGCAAAACTCCAGAAGTCAGCTTGGCTTCGCTTCTTCTTGCCTTGTTTGTATCTCTTCTTGATTTTGGCTTCACTGCGACCACAACTCTACAATATCATTGGTCATCCAACAAGATGGGTGGAAAGGCGTTTGCCAAGCCAGGTGCCAACGGTACAAAGGCCCTCAACATACCGCGCATGCCCGCCGACGTCTACAAGCAGATGGTGGAGGACATCACGCAAAAGCTCGAAATGCTCTTTCACCAAACGGCCGTTCCCCGAGACGCGCCAGGCAAGGTTGACTACGGCGACATCGACATCCTCGTCGAGGGTCCGCTCCGCGCTAAGGACTACGAGTCTTGGGAGCTCATCCTAGCGCTTGGTGCTGAGCGATACGTTAGGAACGGGATGACCCAGAGCTTCGCTATCCCGCGCCCTGACTATCCTGACATCTATGTTCAAGTCGACCTCGAATTGGTCCACGGTGATGACGCCGTTGCCGCCGTTGAGTTATTCGAGTGGGCGAAACTCATGAAGGGTGACTCGGATCTTCTCCAGATCATTGGCGTTGCCCATCGATCCCTTGGCCTCACGTTCAATGACAAAGGCTTGTACCTTCGAATCGAAGAGATCGAACCGCACAATCGCAAGGAGAGTATGGTGTTCCTAACCCGAGATCCCAAGGAAGCAATCGCGTTCCTGGGGCTCAACGTATTCAAATGGGAAAACGGGTTCCAGACAGAAGAAGAGTTGTTCAATTGGGTTGCCAAGGGACGATTCTTCAATCGCGATTTTCTCAACAAGCGCAATAAAACGAGCAACGACAGGCAACGCCTCAAGAAGCGGGGCATGTATCGCCGGTTCGTCAAGGAATACATGCAGACCCACCCTGAAGCCGGAACCCAAGGCAGAGAGCAGAGCCGCAAGGATGTCGTGGAGCAGGCTCTCGCTATGTTCAACGGGCGCTATGAGTATGAGGAAAAAATGGAAAAGCATACGGCGGTCCAGAAGGAGGATGAGCTCTGGTACCTCATTAAGCAGCGAATTCCATGCAAGAACGAGTCTCTCCGCTTGGCCGTTAGGGCGCTCAAACGCTGGGTCGACTTCTTCGACGGTCAACCGGAGATCCGCCGCAGCGCGGATCTGGGCGACAGACCGAAGTGGACTGTTGAGATGTCCAGCATTCGACGCCATGGACTGGAGGACGAATTCTTGCATGTAGGCCATATCCTGGCCTGGGTTGAGGAGAACTGGGAAGAGGTCAGGAAGCTGGAGAAGGCGCGCTTGGCCCTGGAGAAGCATTCACGCGAAGCAGGAAAGGTCCGAGAACAACTGTAAGATCATTTCTTTCTAGACATCAATTTAACCGGCCTGCCGACCTACCGACTTGCCAGTCTACCATGCGAATTCAAGGTGAGTACACTACATGGTTGACACACTTTCTGGTTTGCCTTGGGTGGGTCGTTACTGGGCCAGGTTTGACGGAATGATGGCTATGATGGTGTAAATGGACAGTTTATCTGCAACTGGAATTCAAGCCCTTGGAATCAGGGTTATATTGGGCTGTTATGATAGCTCTCTTTTACTAGGAAGGCAATATAGGACATCAGCTTCGAAGGATGGATTTCTCAATGCACTTCACACATGTGCCTAATGGATCAAAATTTTCTTTTCTACGCCTAATCTCCAACTGAATGAATGTGACGTACTAAGATAAATGCGACTATCTCCAATGGGATACCTCTGGCTATGTTACCAGCATGTTTGTTGGATACAAGCTGTATTAAGGCCTCATTTGAGGTGCTTAAAACGGTTGTAAAGGGTCGTCAAGGCGCAAAGTAGGGAGGAAAGAAATAACACTAACTGGAAGTAGACGTAGTCACCCTTTGTTTTCTTTTGCCCTCAAGTATTTTGTCTCTGATCTAGAATCCAGTACACTTAAACCAGGACTTCAGCATTTACACTGGGTTCGGTTCCGCAACCGGTGCTGAAATCCTGATCAATCTGTCCAGGCACCTCGGATTGACTCCGAACGCGGTTTTGTAGTCGCTAAAACCCGGAGTACCAAAAGCCGGGGATGCCATTAGCGATGGCGTGCCTTTCGATGTGCTATCTACTCTCTGCTGCGTGATAGTCTTACGCGCGCTCATACGTGGAGCCATTGCGACTGGGGGAAATCGTTTTTAGTGAGTCAAAGAAACGTAAGTGATTAGCTTTCATTTGAGCCGATGCTTTCCTGAACCATCCATGAATGCATCGCAGCAGCGCAGGCGACTTCCAAGGCAAGTGATCAAATTTTCAGTTTTGAAGGGTAATCAATCAGTTTTGAAGGGGTAAAAGAAATCTCGAAGTGGATCTATGTGGGTTGATGATTTGTTGGACCGCATGACGCTTGGCTAGAAAGATTTCCGGGCCGATGATGGAATATGACCCCATGGTCTCTCTTGTGAACGACTTTTCTTTCACCGCGAAAGTGGCTTTTCCACGGAATAAAGAGAGAATAAAAGGTCTGGTTACTCGCTCGCTCGGCTTGGAAATTTTATAATTTTTTTTTTCCAACTTGTGCGACGGTAGTATTTCGACTTTCCTTTTGCCGCTCGCGTTCTTAATTCTCCGATCGGACGTTACTTGAAAGTCGACAAGCCCTTATCAATCTCGACACCGCGTTTGCATGCCTGGGAAACTGCTGTGGGAGATGGACGACGCTTTTCCGGAAGTCCAGCTTCCTGAATCACGAGTTCTTATCATTATCACAGGTATTCGCACAATAGCTTCAAAGTACAACCTTAATTGGCGGCTAATGTTGAATTGATAGGCGGCACGATATGCATGCGACGATCACCAGACGGACTGGTACCAGTGAGTACAGGTGATAGGTGTTCACAACTGACGACGTCATCTAATTCGTCTCCAGGCAAAGGGATTTCTGAAAGCTGGGCTTGCCCCACGGCCATCCTTCAACGACGGTTCTTACCCAGAGCCTCTGGAAATAGTCATCGACGATAAAGGCACCCGCAAAGCAGTACAGAGTTTGAGAACCCCAATCAGCACATATGAGCGAAGAGTGAGGTACTCCGTGCTAGAATTCGACCAACTCCTGGACAGCAGCTCAATCGATGCCGCGGGATGGGACCATATCACCAAGTGCATTTACCGGAACTACCAGCTTTTCGATGGCTTCGTCGTACTCCATGGAACCGATTCTCTAGCATACACCTGCTCTGCGCTGAGCTTCATGCTGCAGGACCTGGGCAAGCCAGTCATTCTCACGGGATCACAGGCGCCAATGATGGAGTTACAGAATGATGCGCAAGATAATCTACTGGGCTCATTGATCATCGCCGGCCACTTCATGATCCCAGAAGTGTGCTTGTTCTTCAACTTCAAGCTCTTCCGTGGCAACCGCGCGACCAAGGTCTCCGCAGATGAATTTGCGGCATTCACAACACCCAACCTTCCACCTCTGGCAACAATCTCGTCCCTCAGAACCAACGTTCAATGGAACCTCGTCTACCGGCCGACGGTGGTGAATCCGTTCAGCGTCCAAACAAAACTAGACACGGCACACGTTGCCTGCCTCCGGATCTTCCCGGGCATGAAACCTGAAATGGTGGACGCAGTCCTGCGTCTGGAAGGCTTGAAAGGGTTGGTTCTGGAAACATTCGGAGCTGGAAATACCCCGGGAGGTCCTGATTCGGCGATGACAAAGATCCTGGCAGATGCAGTCAAGAGAGGAATTGTCATAGTGAATGTGACTCAGTGTTTAAGCGGCAGCGTGAGCGCACTCTATGCTCCGGCAACCGTTTTGGGTCGAGCAGGCGTGGTGTTTGGGCAGGATTTGACATCTGAAGCAGCTCTCACTAAGCTGGCTTACCTCCTGGCACTCCCAGATGCGACGCCAGAAGAAGTAGCTAAGCGTATGGGGGTTTCCATTCGCGGCGAGCTGACGGAATCTACGCGGACACATTTCGAACATCCCAAGAGCGGCACTTTGACTCCAGAGCTGTCTAGCTTGACGGCGCTAGGATATGCGGTCCAGAAGGGCAATTTGCAGGATACAAAGGATATCATTCGGGGAGAGCCGCGATGGCTGCTGAATGATGCAGATTACAATCTCAACACGCCCGTGGTAAGTGTTTTCTTCATATCATCTGAAGGTCCCAGTTAGCGACCTCTTCCAACGGACTGGATCCTATCAACACTCCGTCTTACAGCCTGCCGTTCAGGGCAATCAAGTCGAAACCTCTTATGCTATGTCGCGCTCTGAATGGTCCGGTATCGGACAGCGATCGTATTACAGCAGCCAGCTAGCAGCATCGTTACTGCGAGACGGTGCAACGACATTATCTCTGATAACCCCTGTAAACGAGGACGATGCCGTCGGCGAACGACATGCAGCCGCAGACTTGGCAGGTGTACCATGCTGGCCTTATCTATGGTTCACACCGACAGCCGTCTCGGAGTCCGGATTAACAGATTGGCCGACGATGCAAGATGGCGTTTGCGGAAAGAGATCCATCATGCACACGTACATGGGCTGACAAAGTGCATATCTTTATTTTAGCATCTCGCGGCGACCGGACCGAACATCGAAATTTTGCGAGATTTTCTCGCGCAGGGCGCCTCAGTCCACCTTCGCAATCGCAGCGGAAATACGCCCCTCTTCTTGGCGGCTGCTGCGGGGTTGAAGGATCATGTGGAAATTCTTAGAGATGCTGGTGCCCATCTGCACACGGACGAGATGGCGGCGGCGAGGCTGCATGCCTCATCGGACGGGGACCCCTCGGTATGGGCGCTAGCCGGCCCAGCGACTGGCTGAGCTAGTTCTGCAGCAGAGGGTTTGCTGGGACGGGTAATTAGTGGTTCTTGATGGCATGCACTGAGGCTGCTGGGGCTTGCAGGATGGAATTTAAGATGGGCTTGGGAAGAGGGTCGTTACAGATGATGCCATGTTGGCACACTCTCCTCACTAAGACGCAAAGACCGTGAGACAGCCAATACCTCTTCACAATATATATGTACAGAGCGTGCTCCTTGACTCGTGGCCGGGTCGGGGAGGTCTTACGAGACGGCAACTTATGTAGTATCGTTATCGGTTGGTGGTGGTGCTGGAGGCTTTTAAACTGCGGGGAAGGCTGTTTCTAGTGAAAGCTGCAGGCCTATCCTGTTCCCTTACAGATTGAAACAGAGATTGGGGCGCTACAGGCGTGTCTATCTGATAGCTGAGCGATAAGTAAGTGAGCGTCGCGATGACTACGTGCAGCGTGTCGGAGAGGTGTTGGTCGAGGAACGAAGGCCAGCAGTTCCGCTCTCAATCAGAATTTTAACCCCTGAAGAGCTTGTTTTTGTGGGTTAGTCAAAGAAAAGCTCATGCTCGCTTGTGCCAAGCAAACTCGGATGGACCATTGGACCTCGCCCTTGACCCAGTCCTTACCACCCGTCCTGTACCCATCCTGTTGGCGGCGATGGCTAGCAGCGCACTCTCGGTCAGGCGTGGCGTCCGCCGTGAAGGCCGCACCCAGGCCAGAGGCACTCCTTCCCCTTGCCGTTTTCCCCGCATCACGTCAACAAGCTCTCATCGAGCCTATCCCCGCCCTCATCTGCATCACGAGAAGAGAGGGAATCGTGGCAGCGCTGAACCGTCATGCTTCCTTCTCCTGGTCCCAATCTGTGGTTCTCTATCAAGCAGTTACATCCAACCCTAGTCTCCATCGCCGCCGGCACGTGTGCTCATTAGAAGATGCTGGCATGCTAACGGCATATTCTGTCCCAGCCTGGGTCCAAATCCTCCCCATTCGTCCCTATGAGGTGCTATTAGGTAATTTTTCCCAGCTCGACTGGGACGAAGACAAACAAGCCGCGAGTAGTGACACAGAATGGCGGTCCTGTTCTTGCTTTCTCCTGTATCTCCGCCGTCTCATCATCTCATGGTGTTCGCCTGCCTCTGCTATTAAACGCTGCCCACACACCGCACCTTCGGGTTGCCTTCCGCTGCGGATGGCACTACTGTCTTGCCTCTAGCTTCCTCCACCCTATATAAAATACTCGCTCACGTGTTTTTGCTATTCCTGGGTGCACTTTCGACAACCATTTTCTTTGTGCGACCCCAACACGTGTGCTTCCCTTGTTGCTGTCCCGATTGCGGCGGCATCACACCGACTCCCGCTGTCAAATCGAGTAGATAAAACTCTGCACCCTCACCACACTTAACTGCCTATCGCCCAGTCGTTTCCGCCGCACCTGCGCACCTTCTGTTTCCTTCACGCCGAGGGCCCAACCACACGGTTCCATTAGATCCAACTTTCGTAATACTCCACCGTATTTGCTTTATACATCAATCACCTCCAACCTGCTTCTGGCGCTGAACACGGCCGACTTTTCTAATCTTCACTTTACAATACTTTTGAGTTCCCGGCTTCCCAAATCTGACTGTTGGGTCGAGTAGCCTTCCACGGATGCAGAAGACGGTGGTGACCATCAACAGCAATGGCCGTCAGTCGGCGAGCTTCATTCGAGTTGCATCCGCGTTAGGATGGCAGGTGCGGGCGCAGATGCGAGACAAGAACGGGATTGTGGCTGAGGAACTGTCGAACCTGCCGAACGTTACCGTCTACGTCGGCCACCTCGAGGACCGCAAATTTCTGGATGACTTGTTCCGGAATGCGCAGCTGGCCTTCATCAACACAACGCACTGGGGAGACGAGGTTGCCATTGGCCGAGCACTAGCCGATGCGGCGAAAAAAGCTGGGTTGCAGCACTACATCTACTCCAGCATGCCTGACCACTCCATCTATGGCAACGATTGGAAACCGCTTCCTCTTTGGGTGCCAAAATTCACCGTCGAGAATTACATTCGCCAGATTGGGCTACCTGCGACTTTCGTCTATTGCGGCATCTACCACAACAACTTCACCGGCCTGGACTTTCCTTTATTCCGCATGGAACACCGGAGAGACAATAGTTTCGTATGGCAGGCGCCCTTCCATCCAGATATGAAGCTGCCATGGCTGGACTCGGAGCACGATGTTGGACCTGCCATCTTCCAAATCTTCAAAGAGGGTCCGCGAAAGTGGGCCGGGAAACGGTAAGTGTATTCTGCATTGCACACTTATCCCCACATTGATGAACCAAGTCCCCACAATTGCATACTTAGGTGGCCAAAATCACCATATAAACTCATCATGGTCTTTATGTCATCTTCCGAGGTCTACCTTTGCACACCACGTGGCACCTATATGTATGACGCATTGCTGACCGAATCATTAGCATTCCTTTGGCTTTCGCTGAATTGACGCCAAAAGAAGTTTGCAAGGCTTTCAGTCGAGGGCTCGGAAAGACTGTCCACTACAAGCGGGGACCTATTGTCATCAACGTTCCAACGCCTGTGGGCTACCGCGAGCATCTTGCCGCTCTCGAAGAGACGCTTGGCAAGAAAGGGGCACCTTATTTCGGTCCAGACCTCGAAAAAGAATGTCCCAAGGCGGCACTCGAGCTTTGGGAGGGCAACCGTGATGTAGAGGAGTATGCGCGCGAGGTGTTTCCCGTTGAGGAAGCTGCGAACGGGTTGACCTGGATGGAGGAGGTAGAGACTCCACAGCGCGCGGTCGATACAAATTTCCAGGTCAACTGCTGACTGCAATGTGTCGTCTAACAGGGTGAAGTACTCTTTCCACGGCCTTTCAATGGCGTCGTCGGTCTCACTGAACTTCTCAGCCAGGCAAGGCTTTAGCATCGATTTCAACGGCGTTGGCTGCATCATGGACTTCGCGGCGGTTCTCTGACTTTTCTGCATCTAGAGATGGCGAAAGCACGGGGTGTGCATGGCAAAGGTGATGGATGGATGGACGCGATTTTCATTGTTCCAGCGTCCAAGCATGGTGTTTGGGCTCTTCACAGCACCACAGGTGGTTCTCAGCATGGGCGGATTGCATAGTACCGGCGGCATTTGCGGTCTCAAAAGCATTTGATAGTCTGATTTCGACTGGTATTAAAACACAAACCTCTCCCCTCAGTCATGTCTGCAATAGCTAGAGATTGTATCTCAGATTCAGACATGGCGACAGTATACGAATAGCACGTAATTTGTCATACAATATCTGGACCCCAAACTACGAATACAAGTGCATTATATCCCATACTTGAAGCCGTGAACATCCTAGAGAAGCTGCAGTACTCCATGTGGAAGCATAAAGAGTTGCCCAATAAGGCAATCTATCTCGCTTAGTCATCAAGTCTGACTTCCCCAACTTTTCCACGCGGAAGCTCACGACACCCAAAGACTTTACAACAACCCACCTCTACAACCCCAATGGCCACGGTGCTGGCATCAAAGCGAGCGCTTTCTCGCAGCGCACCTTTACTTACCGGTCGCGGATCCACAAGAACGGCAAATGCCAGTACACAAGCCAGACAGGTATTCCAACGAGGTGAACCCATGTCCTTCGCGCTCCGGAATATCGACCGACCAGAAAAACTGATCCCAGTCACCAAGCCATACAGTACGCTCTCTTCAACCCCCTCCTCTCCCATTAGAATGCCCCAATTGCTGGGTTGGGAGGCGAAGTAGCAATCGCAGCTGACAAACGCCAACAGGATCAAAAGACCACACCAAGAACATAATCGTCTATCCTCCCCCCAAATCCACGCTCAAGCACTGCCCACATCCGATAGAGAAAGTGACGGAATCCCAAATCTCGCTACTCGATCCCACGGGCGCCCGAACCCGTCTCTTCTCAAAATCAAACCCGGAATGTGCGCGCGTCGGCGATATCTTACTCGTGCGTCTGCGCACCGGTGATCCGTTTGCTGGTGTCTGTATAAATATTCGGCGACGGGGTGTTGACACTGCTATTCTGCTACGCGGTCAATTGACGAGAGTGGGGGTGGAGATGTGGTATAAGGTGTATAGTCCGTTGGTCGAAGGGATAGAAGTTGTGGAGCGCGCGAGAAAGAGAGCGAGAAGGGCGCGATTGACGTATATGCGGTTGCCGAAACATGATAGGGGGAGTGTGGAGAATGTGGTTCGAGGGTATTTGAGGCAGAAGATGGCGTTGGGGAGTGGGAAGCCGGGTGGGGAGAGGAAGGGGGGTGTGGGGATGAAAAAGGGTGGGAAGAAGGGGAAGAAGAGGTAGGATGGGGATGGAAATATAATGATAGAGGGGTCGGTTGTAAGGGGGATTGTATTATACTGGCATGCTTCTCGGCGAAATGTACGATATGTACTTTAGACCGGGGATTATACAAGGAACCTATGTTCGAAATGTATGCTCCAACTCCCAAAACCTTTGATTACCACATTGAAACCTCGTACATGAACAACATTCCCAGTAGCGAGATGTCTCACGTATATCGAGGATCTCAACGATGAGAATGTCTCACAAATCTTGAGGACCTCATACCTAGATCTCTCATCCTATTCTCGTCAATCCATATTCTTCTTCATTTGCAGATCGGATCCACATTTTGAATGCTACCATCCCCATACTCCAGTGTCTCTACTAAACGTATGGCAGCAACTTCACTCGCCGCGAAGACAAGGACTCACGCAGCATGTAAAGCACCAAAACAGTAGAGCAACACTACAAAAGGAACCGGCTACACATTTCATGCCTCAAATTCGTCGATCCAGCCCTGAACTCCAAACCCCAGAATGATCGGATATCTATACACTTTTGCCCATCGTAACCATGTCCCATCCAATACCCATAACACCATTCCTCCCTAATCCAAACCTCTCCTCATCTCACCCCATTGCCTCCATCTAGCTCACCACTTCTCTCCTCCCATTTCCACACTCCCTTCAAGCTCAACCCATCGTACCATACCCACCCCTCTGCACCCTATCACTATAAACCCCTGGCGCCAGCCGTCCACTATAAATCCCTTGCCTCGCGTCATCGCGGCGCTTATAGTACACATATTCGACGTAGAAGGCGTGGATGTGGCCTGGGAAATATCTATCCGATTATTAGCGCTGATCTTTGAAATGGGAAACAGTGATGGGGGACGTACCCAAGAATAGTTAGGAGGATGTTGATGAAAAGATCCATGCCGCATCCTGCAACTAGGAAGACGCCTACTGGCGGCACTGTATTATATCAGTTTCTCATCTTCGAGAAAGTCCAAGTGAGGAGAGGGCGGAGGGGGGATTCGACGTACGGAAAATAGTAATCAGGATTAGAATCAGTGCTGAGATCATGTTGTCTTCGTTTCGTGGTTGTTGCATTCCTGTCAGACTCTCTTTCTCTTCTTCTCGGGCGAATTTATATCTCTGGATTTAGAAGAGGGAGTGATGGGATGATGTGGTGGTGCTTATGAAGCTAGACAATCTTCTGCAAGAACTCTTTGCTTGCCAAGTTCGTTGGAGCATGCCAGGTACGAGTTGCGTCATGATTTACGCATTCTGCAGGCGGAGCTATCTGCGATTGGCGAGTTTGGTGTGGCGTAACGGGTTTTGCGGCGGTGCTGTGGCGTTATATTATCATGTGATCGCTAAGGTGCAGGGCTCTCCGGAAGAGACGGATGAGGTCGGGAATGGTTCGGGATGAATACCTTGGTGAATTATGACAGTTCGATTCAGGTATCACACAGGGCAGAGACAAAGAAAGTAGAACATAACAATAACCTTGGCCCCAATCAAACGCTGTGTTACTGTATTCGAATTGCCTCTGCTAGTATAGCCTTTTCTAACCTTCTAAACCTACTTGTTAGTAACATTACGGTACGTACGGGATTTGACCGAAGGGTTTGGTAGGGGTGCACTGCGTGGAGTGCTACTTTGTTTGTGCCATGCGTGGGTGTTCGACGTTCGAAAGCATGTTGGACTATATCTGATAGTGGCAGAGAAATCCATTCTCATTGACCCGTCCAATTCCTAGTGAATGGGAAACATACTATGGACGATAATGCATCCAGTGCCAGGAATATCCCCTCTCCATCTCTCATCAACACTCAAAGACAATATCAAGAACCACCGTCACAACCACCTCACCCATCGACAACTTACTGCCTTTCCTTCCTGTGAATCGGTAGAGTGACTTTGCTCTGTGCATCCTCACCATCATTTCCGCCATCGTCCCCATCATAGTCTCCTTCCTCATCCTCCCAATCCATCCCAGAACTCTCATTCGAGTCGTCCCAGAACCCATCCTCAAATGCATCTCTCCCATCCAAGTTAATAGCCGACACATTTGCCTTCTCCTTCTCCTTCTTGAAACATTCGTAGTTCAGCTGAATCTCTTGTTGGAGTCGCCGGGCATTATCTGTCTCCTGAAAACTCCCCTCATGGTCGGACTTAGCTGGAGTAAGCGGCTCAAGAGTTGAGGGCGGCGGCGTACGCATTCTACCTTCAGCGTGCCCCGGATGGTGCTCTCCACCCTCTTCGGCGGCAGCCCTAGCAGCTTCGGCAGCGAGGTCTAGGAGCTCCTCAATACTCAACTCTTCTTCAAACAATTTCAAAGGTGAGACCTCCTCGTTGCTAGCACCATCAGTGTCACTTTTATCCTTCCCATCCTTAACTCTAGCACCCCCTCTGATCACCTTGCGAAACAGCGGTCTTCTGAAACTTCTCCTCTTCTCAATCATGATCCTCATTGGAGCCGCAGACGCCGGACACATTCCATGAGCGCGGCAAACACCACGTCCGTCAAGCTTTTTCATGTCCTGCGGCCCGAGATATTGAGTTAAATCCCGAAACGTCCTAGGCGGCGGCATACGGAACCCATGAGCGCCATCCATACGCCCCGTCGTGAAGTCGACGAAAAGAGGAAGAAGCTCGTTATCGCAGCAACTGAAGTCACTAATTTTAGTCGTGTCATTCGGGAGCAGCCCAACACCCGAATCAACGCGTTCAGAGAGCCGCTGCCGTTTCGCAGCCAGTTCGAGATCGAGGTGGGCGAGGCTGTCGAATGCGAGCCTCTGGCTCTTGAACGTGGAGGGGCTTTCAAACATAATATTGAGAGGGACTTGTTTGGTAGCCTTGCGCTTTTTGGGACTCGTGAGGGGTCCGGCCCATGCTTTTGGGGGCTCCGGAGAGGAGGTTTGGCCATCCATGAGGGAATCGGCTCGCTTGTGCATCTTGGGAGTGTTGGGGGAAGTGAAGAGACGAAAACGATCGCAGGGACCGCAGGAGTCGCAGAGACGATCCAAAGGGTCGCGGAGGTCGTCAAAGAAGTCGACTTCAGTTCTGAATGCTTTCTTTTCTGCCCCAACCTTTTGGGTTTCGATGGCTATCAGAAGATCTAACAAGTGCTTCTTGGCTTCGTTCGAATACCCTACAAGGCGTGCTCTGATACTGTCGTCGATTTGACGGGGCTTGTCGCGAGGTACCTTCCAGAATGGCACGCTATCCTGATCGAGCTGATACTTGGGTCTGGGGTCGTGGTTGATAATGGCATCAAGAGACACGTCGAGGTCCTCGTTGGTACGCATACATGGCACAACTACCCAATCGCTGCCCAAATTACTCTCGCACCCGATCGGCATATTATCTAGTTGGGCTATCTGATGTATCTTATCCTCGCCTGGAAGACGGTTCTGATCCAGCCAGTCGACCTCACTCCCAACTTCGTCGGTGTAATTGGCGCAAGACCACAATGAGGCTTTCCTGGCATCCGTGTCCGAGTGTTGATGACCGTGATTACCTGCAGCCGAAGCTGGTTTGCGCAAAGGGCTGGTCCTGAAAACATTGACATCCGTTGACATGCCATCAAGGCTCGGCTCTGGACCGCGTTTCGAGAGCGGTGTATTGGAATATGATTGGAACGGAGGGCTTGCAGATGCTGACCTGTCGAAGTTGCAGATTGAGAAAATATCAGTTGGAGCGCGTTCCTGAACAGGCGTCAAGTGCGCCGTAGCGACCTCATCATCGTCCGCTGATGTCAGTTGGGAGTGGTTGTTGGGCTCAATGATATAGTTAATACTAGGCCTTGGGATGGGGGAAGATGGAAATTGACTAGGTTTGCGCAATTTCGGGCTGATGTCAAGCTGAATGGTGTAACGGGTCGTCTGCTGAAATTTTACGTCGTCAGGGAAAGTCCATGTGAAGATTGCGGAGAATTTCGTTTCTGCCTTCTGCAAGTCATTCTGAGGCCCATCTACTAGTTCTAGATGTAGCTCCTTCTCCATCTCCAAAGAGTCCTTGTCTGGGTTAACGTTTGGCACGATCCCTCGGAAGCCCTGGACGTTCTCATCCCATGCTAGCTGTAGTGTGGTCGATGACACGAAGTAGATAGGATCCACATTGCCGCAAGGTAATTCGAAATCGCCAACGAGAATGGGCTGTAGGTATTGGGGAAGGATCCGGTATTCTGCTCCAGGTGAACGACGAGATGGGAGATTAGAAAATATGATACTGGGAGGAAACCATTCAACATCGCCAACGATAAGTAAGCCCGCTGGGTGCTTATCGTATGAAAACTGCACGCTTAGCATTGGTCGAGGATAGGTGTCTTGAAAGCAATCGCGAGTTCGAAGAAAATTACAGAGATTTGCGCGGAGGCTACGATTGGAGGTGAACCATGTATACTCCTGACGATGTGATTCAAGTGCATAGAATCGTTCGATCATCTGGGAAAGGAGCTGAGAAATGTCGATGGCAACCTGTTGAGAGCTGTTGACGGAAATAAACCGAACTAGGCGAGACATCGCTGACTTTTTGTTGACGCAGTCTGGAGCCAAATTAGAAATAATTTTTCAGAGTGAAATTTATCCGAGGCGGAGAAGCCAAAGATCTCCTTGCTGCACTTACCGTTCAATTCGCCCACCTCTTGCCAAAAGGCGTCCAACAACATCCCTTGGACGATATTTTCCAGCGAATACTTAAATAGACTCTCCCAAAAAGCAATCTCGGCAGCATGGCGGAAGGCCAAGCTTTTCCAGCAAGTAACGACATCGAGATGGTTCACAGTCGAGTCACCATGTGTTGGCGTGCGTCGCACTTGGGGGCAATAAACGTCAGTTACCCTGTACGTCTCCGCTGCGAGGAGCCCTCTCAATCGGACATCGACATCCAGATCTGGAAAAGTCTCATGAAATCTCTGTCCAGGGGAGGGATCGAGTCTCTCAGAAGAAGGATGTGCGTGGTTGGAGGGCGACATATGTGCCCGCCGGCTGATGGGCGACTGTATGCCGACGCATGTCAGTGGACGCAATGGAGTGGGAATGTTACAGTTCTTGGTCTTACCAGGTGATAAGGCATAACAACCAAGTTGACAAGTATCGAGTGCTAGCAGATGCTTTGCAAGAATTAGGTGTTGCAACGTGTCGAATCAATACATGGTATAGAAGAGTTGGGATGAAGGAGGCAAAAGACCCAAACGACGGGAAAGACATCAACAGTCACGCCAAGGAGAAGACAGCGTGGGAAGCGGCATTCTCGAGCTAAAGGAAAGCGACTGCTCGAATTCGAGAGTTGGGGGGTGCCGCCTGCTTATTTCAGATCCGCATTAAGATCTGCGTAAATATCGAGAGCATCGCGGCATGTGGCAGGCCACAACCAACCTACTTTGCCAAATTTCGAACTCACACTGCATCCATGGTGGCACGTGTCGTTAACCTAGCAGACTGATCAGTGGCTTATATCTAGTTACGATTCGTGAAAATGCGCCCATACCGCTCGTTCTTGTTCCCAAGCTTAGAGATCTGCAGGAACGCATCAGTGCCAAAGCCTTCTAGGCTGTGAATCTCGAGGCTGCCGGCCCAGTATTCTAATTCATGAAATTAGAGTTCGACATACTTCAAGGAGATCCGAGTAGCCTACCCGAATATACTCTCGACATTGGCAATCCGATCCCAAGACGGAGGTTCGGCGGCCGACTCGTTAATGTCGACAAAGAGCCCTGGTGTTGGCCTGAGTCGCTGTACTTGGATTTTTTCCCGTGCTTCTTGTGAACAGCATGGGAATGGTCACCAGGAACCTGCAGTTCCTGCATGGTGCCCAAGAGCTTTGGCACGCGAGCTAGATTTTCTAGTCTCCTCTGCCGGCGCGGGCCTTTACTAAAACTCCAAAGGTGAGGCAAGATTTCGGTCGGAATGCCACCGCCTTGGTCTGATATCCGGATTATGACATGCTGTGCAGTCTCACAGATCAGGACTTCTATCGGAGGGGGCCTGGCGTCTTTAAATTTCCTCTGCTCTATGACTGCTTGTATAGAGTTTCTCAGTAACTCTCCAACAATGTATTCAAGGTGGCTCAGTATATAGGGGAATGTGGCGTCCAGATGCCCTCGGATGTGAATCTCGGGGATTGCTAGATGGAAGCCATGTGCAAGCTTCACTAGCTCTTGTGTTGTCTTTCCACAGCGCTCAACTATCTCTTTAGCATTGCATCGCAAGAATATCTCGCCTACAGCTTCAGCGTTAGGATCATGCACTGGTTGCGCGTTAGGAAAATGCCATGGAGAGTTGAAAGTTTCTGTAAGCGCAAGGTGTTGCTCCGCTATCACGCGTCTAGATATTCGCTGCATATCAGTTAGCTAATACACACCAAATATGAACTTCACCAAGAACTTACGTACCGATCTGAGCATGGTGTTCATAAACTTGTCCGTTTCTTCAGGCTTCATAAGCCCGCGAACTTCGAGTACACCTATGGCCAACCTTGGTATGACAGTTGCGTGCTCCTTGAGCGTCTCCTCCAGAACTTTGCAGTATCGATCATTGTCTTCCAACGACCTAATCTCTGGGACGCGACGAAAGCGCTCGAATGCTCGGAGGTACAGCTCGTAGACATGGGCAAGGTGAGGGTTGGCGACTACGACGTAGGGAAGGGTCTGGATGTCACGGAGGCGGTGTGCTATCCTACAATACTGCTTTAGTTCTGTGTCAAACTAGCAGTTATATGAGATAGAGACCTGGTAGGCAGCTCGAGCCTGCAGTAATTGGCCGAGTCAATCAGACGAGACTCGGTCAATGTTCGCCCAAAGAAGGTCAGTCGCCGCAGACTTATCGGCCTAGCTTCTCGTTGCACCCATCTACAAGGGGTACGTTAATCAGCTGCTTGGAAGATGAACTGTGAGCGGGAGATGTACTCGTCCAGGGCTGAAGACGGTCTCCAGGTGGGAGCTACCGCAGCGGCATGCACACATCTCGTGGGCACGAATTGGAATACAAATTGATTGGAAGCTCCATTGCGGGTCGTGCGGGGTTTCGAGCAGGTAATAAGAGTCCTTTTGCCTAGGCTCATGGTTTGGGTAGCTGGTGAAGAGTACTGTAGTAGTGGTCCACCAAGTCGAAAATGGCACATGAAGGTCGATCTGCGTCCGCTACCGATGGACCCACGAAACAAACCCAGTAAAGCCCAATGAAACTTGCAGACTTGAAAAGACGAACTCATCAATGCCCCTCCGACGTCGCGGGAGTTACATGATTGGCGGAGAGGGATAATACAAGGTGAAGGGTACTGCGAGTATTATTGAGGGCATCCACTGCACCACGCAGCGGTTGCACGCCCTCCCCAGATTTACGAAGCTTCACACCAGCAGCCCTGTCAAAATTCCATTTTTGTTTGATGCATGACGCTTTGACAGCAGTTTGACTCTCTTCTGCGCTGGCTTAACGGCCCGCTGTCACAGCCTGACATTCACGGCGAATTCGAAAACGAAGCTTTATATCAAAAAGCAGCCTCTCGCGCTCTTTGTACGCCCAAGAAGCATCTCCTCCTGGTACAGAATACCGTTCCCGCATTCTCCTGCGGCTGTCATTCGTCGTCATTGTCCTGTGCTTCGCCGCCACCTTTAGCGAGAACTTCCGCATCCCAAGCCATCTGAACCAGGGACTGAGCACAGAAGCTGTGTCCTCTTCACTCAAGACCGGCGCGCACAGCGAGCGTCCATTGCGAGAAGTGTGAGCCCACAGCACTGCTCCAACCCCCAGCGCCCTCTTCCGCCTTCCTTTTTTTTTTTCTCCTGTTCCTTTCTTCCAGCGTGCCGAGCCACCGCCACCACCGAAAACATGGATCAGGTAAGCTTTCTCTACCCTCACATGCATCCTACCACCGCTCTGCAGTCCTCATTGCTCACTGTGTATCCTTCTGTACAGCTCGGCAGCGACATGCTCGTGGATCCCGAGTACGACGAGAAGCACGATGTGGCAATCATCTCGCCAGACGATGCCATGGACCAAGTCGAGCCGGAGCCGGAGCCCCGCGCTGATGAATTCGAAGCTTTTATGAAGAAACACCTACCAGAGCTACTCGACCAGGAGACGGAAGCGGAAGCCATCAATACCTGGGAGATCAAGGACTGGAGGAGTCTGAGCAGACGTGAACATGGTCCCATCTTCGAATGTGGAGGACATCCCTGGCGGATACTCTTCTTCCCCTATGGCAACAATGTCGATTTTGCTTCATTTTACCTCGAGCAGGGCTTCGACGAGAAGAAGGTCCCCGAGGAATGGTATGCCTGCGTCCAATTCCTGCTTGTACTTTGGAACCCGAACGATCCCACCATGTACGTCATGCATTCAGCGACCCACCGCTTTACAGCCGACGAGGGTGACTGGGGCTTCACGCGTTTCGCTGAGCTTCGCCGACTCTTTGCCACCCAATGGGACGAGCGAGGGCGACCGATGGTGGAAAACAATAGAGCAAATATCACGGCCTATGTACGAGTGCTAAAAGACCCAACTGGTGTCTTATGGCATAACTTCATCAAGTAGGCGATCCTGGCATATTTATTGGACGAATTAGTACTCTAACCATCTGCATAGCTATGACTCAAAGAAGGAAACTGGCATGGTTGGGCTCAAAAACCAAGGCGCGACATGCTATTTGAACTCTCTTTTGCAATCTTTGTTCTTCACAAACGCATTCAGACAAGTGTGCCTTGCTCTATCAACTCAGCTTTCAAAGGCTAACTAGCTCAGGCCGTATACCAAATACCCACTGAACAGGAAGTCGATCGCACGAATAGTGCTTATGCATTACAGCGTCTCTTCTACCTCCTGCAATCACAGAACACCGCTGTCGCGACGACCGAGCTGACTGCATCCTTTGGATGGGATACAAAACAGATTTTCGAACAGCAAGATGTCCAGGAGCTGTCTCGCGTACTTATGGACAAACTTGATGAAAAAATGAAAGGGACCGAGGCTGAGAATGCGTTGGAAAAGATGTTTGTTGGCAAGATGAAAACTTACATTTCCTGCATCAACGTCGACTATGAGTCCTCAAGGATAGAAGACTTTTGGGATATCCAACTCAACGTCAGCGGAAACAAAAACTTGGATGACAGCTTCAAAGACTACATCCAGGTCGAAACGATGGACGGTGAAAACAAATACTTCGCAGAGGGCTATGATCTCCAGGACGCAAAGAAAGGTGTTATCTTCGAGACATTTCCTCAGGTCCTGCATTTACAACTCAAGCGCTTCGAGTACGACATTAACCGCGATGCGATGATGAAGGTCAACGATCGCTACGAGTTTCCCGAAATATGGGACGCTTCGCCTTACCTCTCAGAGCAAGCCGATCGGTCGGAGCCCTATATCTACCACCTACACGGCGTTTTAGTGCACAGTGGTGACCTCAATGCCGGCCATTACTATGCATTTTTAAAACCTACCAAGGGCGGGCAGTTCTATAAATTTGATGATGATAGGGTCACCCGAGCGACGAAGCGTGAAGCGCTTGAGGAGAACTTCGGTGGCGACTACACGACACAAGTCAACGGAAATATCCAGCAACGAAATCCGTACACCCGCACTTGGTCCGCCAAGCGTTCAATGAGCGCATACATGTTGGTTTACATCAGGGAGAGCAGGCTAGACAACATATTGATGCCCGGCAAGCCTGTAGTTCCTCCGAAGCACCTTGGTAAGTCCTTTAATCATTATCGATTTGGCTTTTGATATTAACTGTATATCAGCTGAAAGGATTGCCGAAGAGAGAGCTGCTTTGGAAAGGAGACGGAAGGAACGCGAGGAGGCACATCTCTACATGGACATCCAGGTAGCATCGGAAAATAACTTCAAAGTTTATCAAGGGTTCGACATCGTGCCCTGGAAATCAGAGACCGACACACCAGCACATCCGAAGACGTACCGAACGCTTCGTACTACCACAATGTCCGAATTTAGCAAGACTGTTGCAGATGACCTCGGAATCGAACCGGACATGATCAGGCCTTGGGCAATGGTCAACCGCCAGAACGGCACGGTGCGCCCTGACGTACCAATCGCATTCCCAGATATGACAGTGGAGGAGGCTTCCAGCAAGTTTGGCACCAAGACTGCATCTTTCAGGCTATGGCTAGAGAAAGCGGAGAAACGAGATGAGGACGGAACCCCCGTGTTTGGTGACAAACTCCTTGATCTTCGCAATCAGCAGGGTAACCGACCGTTGATGCTTTTCCTGAAGCATTTCGATGCAAAGACACAGAGTTTGTTCGGTATCGGTAATTTCTATGCCGCGTATCATGATAGAGTATGCGATGTAAGCCCTCAAATCTTAAAGTTGATGGGTTGGCCGTCTGGAGTCAATTTCAAGCTTTCTGAGGTAGGTCAAGTTCTATGCTCAGCTATGATCGCATCCACTGACTGGAAGGAAGGAAATCAAACAAAACATGATCGAAGCTATGAAGCCCAAGGTGACCCTCGCTCAATCGGAGATCCAAGATGGTGATATTATCACCGTCCAGAAGACGCTGTCTGAGAAGGAGTAAGTTTTCTTCTCTTCTGTGGAGTGAGAATCTCGCTAAATCCTCTGTAGGGTGAATCAAATCCAAGCATCGGGCGGGTATGTCGAGGCTAAGGATTTCTATGATTACCTCCTGAACCGTATCAACGTGGAATTCATACCAAGACCTGGGTCGGAATCACAATATCCGGTGTTCACTCTAACTCTCAGCAAGAAGATGACCTATGACCAGTGGGCTGCAAAAGTTGGAGAGGAGCTCAAAGTGGATCCTACGCATATTCGCTTTACGACCATTAACGCTGCTGGTAAAGCGAAATTGGCAGTAAAATACGGGCAGCAAGGCACTCTAAGCAGCGTCCTTTACCCTGGCCCCTATAACTACACTGCCAGCTCGATCCAGAAGCCAGATGCGCTGTTTTATGAGGTGCTAGAAATGAGTCTGAAGGAATTGGAGCAGAGAAAGAGCATGAAAGTCACATGGCTGCCGGATGGTGTTCTCAAGGAGGTACGTCAACCACGGACTCCGACTTCTTCATGTTGAGAAAAACTAATACCGATCAGGAAACATTCGACCTGATGATACCCCGTACTGCTGTGGTTGCCGATCTCTTAGAGGCCTTGCAGAAGAAGGCTAATATCAGCGACGAGCTCATGAAGAAGGTGCGGATATATGAGGCACACAGCTACAAATTCTTCAAGTACCTTCCCCCAGACTACCAGGTCCTCGGTATCAATGAGTACTTCGTTGTCTATGCCGCGGCTTTTCCAGATGACGACAGTCCCAAGAAGATATCAGTTTTCCATTTTGATAAGGAACCGAACAAGGCGCATGGTGTCCCATTCCAATTTCCGTTGAAGGAGGTAGGTGCTTGCTCTTGTCCTCGCTAGGCAAACGGCTGCTAACGTGATGCAGGGCGAGCCATTCAGCGAAACCAAGCAACGTCTATCAGAATTCACCAAAATCAAAGGGAAGCAGTTTGACAAGATCAGATTTGCTATTGTCAGCAAGCCACACTACTCGAGGCCGGAGTACATCGAAGACGGTAAGCACTTCGTTGGACGATTCATCTTATATGTATGCTGATCTACTTAACAGACGAGGTGTTGTGGGATATGATGGGGACCCGAGACGAAATAGCCCTCGGCATGGACCACATAAACAAATCACGAAGCCTGTGGAGCAAGACAGATTCTATATTCATTCGATGATCTACTCTTTCGAGCATTCCCGGCATGTGTAGGTTACTGGAGGCAAGGAACTCATTTTTACTTTCCATTTGACTTGTGGCAATCCCGGCGTAGGTTGGGACATGGGCGAGGTTGGTTGGCTTATTGGGCGAAAGCGTGGATTTTCTTCTGTGCATACCTAGATCTACGGCGTGACCTTCTCAAACGATATCTACTGCTTTTGCGGAGATTCGCGGGGGCGTTGTAATGCTTAGGGTAGTTGATTGGAGTGAGGGTAGAGGTGTGTTGGAATACTGGGATGCTACATTGATGAGCACGCAGTGATTCTTGGTTGAAAATGCATATATATTATCATTATCACTTCTTGATGTGCAGCCTGCTCTGATGCAGCGTATCAATTTTTTCATGCCTTGATGTGGTTTCTGGTGAATGTTGACGCCCGCCTGCCAAGCAATTCGCACAAACGTTTCGCCGTCCCGCCGGAAATGGAATCGTACAGCTGGAACTTAGAAGGCCAGGGAGTGTCCGAATTTCGAGAGCACAACAATCATCCGCCATGCGCAACCTCCTCGCTCTGTCAAGCCTTCTGGCATATTGCGCATCCGCAGTATATGCCACTGCACTCACATACAAGCTAGAGGCTCACGAAAGGGCATGTTTCTTCAACAATGTCGAGCATAAGGGGGCCAAGGTGGCATTCTACTTTGCAGTATGGCAATCCACTCTTCCACTGCCAATTGCTAGCCTTCTGACTTGTGAATTTTCAGGTGCAATCAGGAGGTTCATTCGATGTCGATTATTCGGTCGTCGGCCCCAATGAGAAAGTCATACTAGACGGCACAAAAGAGCGACAGGGCGACTTCGTCTTCACGGCCAATGATCCTGGAGAGTACCGGTTCTGCTTCAACAATGAGATGTCTACATTTGCAGAGAAGATGGTAGATTTTGAGATCGCTGTACGGATGCGCCTTCATATGCTCCTGCTTCGCCCCAACTGCTGCCCTCCCCTGTCAACCTAACGCTAACACTACGTCTCCTAGGTCGAGAACGAACAGCGCGCTCAGCTCCCTTCCAAGCAAGGCTCATCCCCAGAACAGACCTCAGTGCTCGAAGAATCTATCCTCAAACTCTCAGCCCAGCTCTCTACCATCAACCGCAACCAGAAATACTTCCGTACGCGTGAGAACCGAAACTTTAGCACCGTGAGGAGTACCGAGAAGAGAATTTTTAACTTCAGTATCATTGAGGGTGTCATGATGGTCACGATGGCTGGTTTACAGGTGTTCATCGTGAGGTTCTTTTTCCAGGGTGCAAGGAAAGGTGGGTTGGCATTTCATCCTGGGTTTGGCTGCGATATTCGAATATACTGACTTCAGCATAGGTTACGTGTAAAGGTCTGCGAATTCTTGGATGTCCGTCCTGCAATGATGGAATGTAGTGTATGGGGAAAAGAATACAGGGCAGGTTTGATTGGCGCCCTGATTGTGCAAAAACGCATCATTATCTTGTTTTAGGTTCAGGGAGTCAGGACATGGATATCTGAATGCAATTGAAGCTTCAAATTAATTCTGAAGCTAGCTATATATTCGGTGTGAAGTTTATGATGGATTTGCTTTTCGGTTACAAACCGTCGTTGAGCGATTCCAGGTGATATTGTCAAGGCACTCTCGTCAAGATTGGCAGTGTCGTTGGGTCCCACCCTCATAATCTCTGATTCACTATTACCTGTTTTCGACTCACAAATTGTAATACTTTTGCCATCACAAACACACTTTTCTCTATCCATCCACTCATATCGTAATAACATCAATATTAGGAACAGCTGGCGGCGAATCATCCTTGTTAATCATCCTCTCAACTTCACTATCGCCAGGTCCGCTGAGAGCTGTGTCAGTCTAAGTTCATGACAGAAGATGACCGGCTCTCTTGGAACAACCACCCCCTTTCACCGCCCAAATTTCGGTGAACTGTTATGGATCCATCAGACACAACGCACCCCCTACGGTACGCGATTCCCTTCTCACCAAAGCAACGCGTACATTTCTCATCGCGGCCCAGAACCACCTGAACCACGTTATCTTCAACCCAAGCCGCGGCCGCGTCTTCCTTCATCATCTACGAGTTTCGGAGCATTTAGGGTTCACGCACAAAGTCCAGGATCCCATCCTCTTTCACTTCTCGAGCCTCTTGTGGACACACCGCACGCAACAAATTGCGCCCCTCCACCTCCATATCATCGCCTGTCCTACCTTTTGTGTTGATGCGTATCAACATACCAACTCTGCTCAAACTACACAGGACCCTTATACTCCGTATATATCAAGCACAGGTAGTTCTATCTGACTTCCTGTCCACTGATCTTCAAACTCCACACCGTCCTTCACTTCATCCTGACTATCAGGTTGACCTCTAAACAAGAAAATTCGGCCGTCTCCCCCGAGAATCCAACTATGAGACTCCCTGAACGCTCCAACCGCGGCCAAGCCCGTGCGAGGCTGGACGAGGAGGAAGCATACGTGGAGAGCGCGGGCACATGTGACAGCGAAGTAGACCGTGAGCCTGCCTCTCAATCTCTTCCTGCTCAGATCCTTGACACTCGTATAGGAGTCCAGGCCGAGCTAGAGCGACCACCCTCTCCCTTCTTGCGGCAGCAACACACCCAAAATTGTCCTCTCAACCCCATCCCGAATACCAAAGCCCCAGCAAGGAAGCTTAATCCGAAGAAACTTCTCCCGCCTGTCACCATCACTAGCGCACAGAACACGAATCCAGTCGTCGTAGCCGTTCAAAATATTCCGGGCCGGCGCATGAGTATGGAGGCGGAGAAGCAAGGAGTGAGAAAGATGGATCTAAGTGCGATGAAGGGGATTGATAGGAATCCGGATCCCTTCGACCTTCCGGGGAAGCACTGGGCGGCGAGTGGGATGACGCCGACTTATGTGAACGCAGTGCAGGAGGTTAGGGATGGTGTTCTGAAGGAGGATCTAGGTCTGAATGTGCATGTTGCTGTGAAAGAGCACAGCGTTCAACGAGTCGGGCAGTCTGTTACGGATGACAGTGAAGTTCAGGTAGTGGAGGGGGCTATTGCGAACGGGCATCGTGCCAAACAGGTTGACCAGTCTATCAGTCACGACGCCCCCAACCCGCCAGCCCACTCCGATCCTACTCAGCAGCGCCTATACGAGTTGGGCTTCGCAAATCAAAGATACGAATACGTAGATCTGAATCCCGAGCCCGATCCCTTCCTCAATCCTCCATCTTCCCAGACCCTTCCCTCCCTCGGCGATGCTCTCCCCAACGTCAACATTCATCCTTCTCATTCTCCTCGTTCATCTCCTCCTACGTCTTCCTCTCCCGGCAATATCAATAATATCCCGGATATCTACGACACTCAACCCGTCTTTAAGCCTCCCGAGCCGATGCACTTCGACTGTGGTCACCCACAAAAAGCTAATCATGAGTATCTGCAGGCGGTGTGTGGGCAACCGGATAAAGAGGGGTTTTACAGGGCGCCGGAGGAGAGGCTTGTGAGTGAGGAGAGGGCGGGGGTGGAGTTTCTGTTGAGGCAGGCTGAGAGGGGGGTGTGTAGGTTGGGGATGGACAGGAGGGGGGTTTGGAGACATGCTTAGGGGGTGTCTTAGTGATGAGGAAGGTGAGGATGGGACAGAGGCGATAACCGGATGGATGGCAAGGGAGGGATGAAGGAGTTGATGAGTATTCGAAGACGATTGATGGGGCAGTAGGCAATATAGGGATTTTGCTGAAGGGTGTAGGGGGTTAATGTGGGGTTTGTGATGGATGGTCGAGGGTTGGGTTGGTAGATGTTCGCATATTCACTGGCAAGGTGTTTGGGTCAAGGTGACAGGTTGAGAGTGCATTGATGGTTTCCATTTCACGATGTCTGAAATGTTCACCGGCGACATGACAGAATCATAACTCATTGGGGCAATTTTTTTAAGTCCGCTACAGGTATTACCTTTTATGGCATTATATCTAGGATTTGACAGCCAGCCTTGGTGGAACAGTGAGCAATCTAGCAAGAACGATGGAGTAATAGGACAAGCAGAGCTGCTCAGAACTCCCCACTCAGAGACAGAAAAGTTGACTAAGGAAATGATTGAATATTGGGAATTCTTTCTCATTATATGCTCGGAAATTTTAATGCTGACTAAATCGAGGTTCTACGGGATGGGGCTGCGTGACTTTGGGATGGAACCGCTTTTAGCTGTACAGCTTTTTCTAAAATACGTAGGACTGTGATGGCAGAGTTAGTACAGAAGGCCATGGATACGGTAGGTTGAAAGCGGCGCGTCTCACTTCGATAATTGATACAGAGGAGGATGGCCTTAGATGAAGGCGAAATTCCCGCAGCACAGGCATGTCTCACATATGTTGAGGAGCTCAACGCCGGCCGCCCGAACTTACCATCCTCCAAATCTCTCATCCTTAGTCAAACACCCACTGCGGAAGCGGCTGACGCTCATGCTCTTCATTATACCTCATGGCGTACCTGTACACCATTTCCGGCAGCTCAGCAGTACTAGGTCTATCATTAGGGTGCTTCCGAACGCAGGTCTTCACCACCTTGGTCAGATGATTCGAATAATAACTGCCCACCGGCTTCTCCCTTAAATGCCACTTATCCCTCTCTGGCACCTCAAGCAGTCTACACAAACAATGAATGACCAAACCCACCATATACACATCGCCCCTCCGCGAATACTCCGGAGATTCCGGAGGGGAGAAAGAGCGGGCTTGCCGACTCGTCAACTCGCACGCGACCCGCGCATCGATATCGTCGATCAAGACACTACATCCGAAATCCCCAAGCATGACTCGCGGATACTTCTGTCGTGGATCAGACTCGGACGCAAGGAACACATTGCCAGGTTTTATGTCTCGGTGGCAGATATGGTTCCAGCCATACACGGGTTCGATGTTGCATCGATTGATTATAGCAGCTTTAGCATCGACGCCGTGCATCAGATAACACAACGCAAGACTCAACTGAAAGAAGACTCTCCAAACAAACCCTTCAGGCACGTACCTACCATGCCTCTTAAGCCTCTTTATTAGCGTATCCAAGGCCCCGAGGTCGCAATGTTGCATGTATATCGATCCGTACCCGTAGTGTGTATCGAAGTTGGATCCGATGAATGCTACGATGTTAGGGTGGTCACATTGTTTGAGGGCCCGGCGCTCGCGGTCTCCGTGCCCATCACGGATGTCGCGTTCCTTGATTCGCTTTTCGATGTAGAGTTGACCGGAGCGGCGTGATTGGACTAGGAAGATGCCTTCGTTTAGGGCGCCGTTGTCGCCGCCTTTGACGGTGTTGAGTTGTTTGAGGGTTTTGAAGCGGTAGCGGAGGTCGAATTCCATGCTAGCTTATGATATTGTTAAGGATGGAGTCAAGTGTGTGATTGGTAAGGGTGCGTCTGGTTGGACTCTGGAGAAACTGGAAGTTTGGGATTCTGGGGAATGGGGTTTGGAGGGGGAAAGAGTCTTTTATGAAGTGCATTGTTGATAAAGCGTTTGGTTAAATAATGTGTATGAGCATTGTGGAGCGGATCTGTGCTAAAACTGGAAAAGGGGGAATCTAAGAAAGAGCATTGTGAAGTACGATGAATGTCTTTGTTCCCTGGGGAGGGGGAAAGGCAACTTACAGAATGGGCTGACATTCTCTATCTATCAGCTTACAAAGTACAATGTTACATGATCTTCCGATGCTGTCATTTCAATGTCTATTAGACCCTCCCAAATTCTTCATGTTGCTTGTCCAGTCCCCACTTACTCTCTTCCATGACCGAGCAACCCCATTTTAGAATGTATACCTAAAACTTTCCTCCTCTTGAATGACCTCCCATCTCTCATTCGCGGCTTTGTTCCTTCTCTTAAAATGCGCAGACATGACTGCACACAAAATGATCAACAAGAGCTGAGTGGCGACGGAGCACCAAACTCCTGTCCTATAACTCGGATACTCTTTCTACATGAATGTAGTCGAAGCATAGATACCACCGATGGCGGCAAACACAAATTGCACACCATTAGCCACCGATCTTCTAGAATTGGACCGCACATTGTTCGACTGAAAGGCGATGATGGTTGGGAGATTTGCATTACATCCAGACACATCTAGGAAGACATCAAAGTATCTAGCCCCTGAATTCGCCGAATAGACGGGGATGAGGAGACCAGTGAGTGTTATGGCAGCATTGAGAGCTATCCATGGCATGCAGATACGTGGTTGGTCGCCTAGCCAGGCGCACCTAACTGTCCAAAGAATCGAAAATAGATACGGAGGTGCACAAAGCATGAACACAGTAGCTGTCGAATCAACGATTGTCCCTAGAATGATCTGGATGAAATACGCAAAAGTGTAAATGGGTACCGAACAAGTGAGAAACATGAATCCATATATTCAGAGTTCCCAGTCGAATGATGTGATGGAAGAGCTTCGGCCAGGTCAGCTTATTGGGTTTTTAGTCCCGCCGGCCGCGGTCGATGCAGTCCGAAATGAATTCAAGTTCTTCGGTCGTAAAGCCTTCCCGGTCGCCAGCGGCTAGCGTTTGGTCCGGGAAGCAGATGACGAGGAAGTAGCCGATTATTGCTACAATCGTTGTTATTGTTGTTGTATTTCATTTAACCCGACCTCTCTCGTATTGGGATATGGAGGCTACCACTATTGGAACTATCTTTGTATATCTATTTTACAGTTACTACATATGCACTAAGTTTAGTCTCTTTAGGGCTTGTACTGGCCACTGCCTTGGTCCCGGTTCTGGGGCCCTTTCCGGTGCTCTTGATCGGATTCTTTGTGATGCTCCCGCAGAATCAAGTTCGGCTTTCAGTATGCCTCTGTTAATTACCTATCCTTTCGCTTTACTTAGTTTGCCAGCGACCCCACCCCGAGCATCACTGCGATGTTGCTGGGTGCATCCCCTATCTTATTCCACAGTTGTTGCCTTAATTCACGAAGTTTTGAGCACTCCACCAGAAGGTGCACTACGGTTTCTCTCGCCCCACATTCACATCTATCCCCTCGGTGAAGCGATTAATCTTTGCATGTGTTGCCAGCCAGGAGTGACCTGTTCTAAGTTGCGCTAGGAGGTACGCTCGGCTCCTTGGCAATGGCCCGTAGAGATGTTGCATGCGTTTGGAAGGGAGGCTGTCGTCGATTCTGCGTAGGTGTCTGCCTATTTCCGTTGAGCACCGTTCGCTTTGCCATTCTTCGAGCGTCCTCTCCCGGTTGGCTCTTTTATGCGTGGAAAGGAGACGCTGGAATCTGTGGCTCTCATCTAGGTTAACTACTTCTTTCGCCGTCTTATCAGCCGCGTCGTTTCCGGGAGTTCCGCTGTATCCGGGTATCCAGTGGAGGCCGGGGTTTTACCTGGTGTTCCTTCAGTTTCTTTGCGAGGTTGAGAATCCTGTGTACTATGTCTTGTACTATGTCTTGGCCGGGTTTGTTGGACGGATTTGCTATTCCGTGCAGTGCCGACTTGCTGTCGCTTACAATGGTGAATGTTCCATTATGATGCGTGCCTTGGTGGCTTCCCTCCATGTGCTCATTCTGTGGTAAATCGACTGCGCAATAGATTGCAATGGGTTCGGCCGTGTGGACAGTCCAATGCTTGGTTGAGCCAATGCTGACCTGCCGGAATCTTTTGGTGTTATTGTGCCGGTCCAGGATAACTGCGGCTGCGCCAAGGTTGGACTTTTTGGCCGATACGTTAGAGTGGGTCACCGCTTCTGGTGTGTTCGTCAGATTGATAACCTTCTCTATTGCCTTTTCTTTGTTCTTTTTTATGTCGATCTTGTTAAAGACGGGTTTGGATCGATTCCTGTCAGAACTTGGATCTGTTTAAGGTCTATGGTCGTCATTGCTTCAGCCAGAGGGAATTTGGATGGTTCCAGTTTGGTTTGATCCTCTTTTTGGCTCTTTCAATGACGTTGTGTATTAGATGTTCGAGTAGTAGTGTGTATCGACTTGCTATGACATCCTATGCCTGTTGTTTTAGCCGAAACTGGGCTGGAGGTATATAGGCCCCTACTTCCAGGGTTTGCGTGGCAACTGTCCGGAAAGTTGTGAGGAGCTTGATTAGAACAGTTCTCTGTACCGTACTTGAGGTGTTCCTTGTCCTTAAGGGGTTTATGCTCCATCGTGGATACGTAGGTGAGTTTGGTGACGTATGCCTGGTATAGCTGTCTTATTTGAGCGGAACGAAGGTGCCTCAGGCTTCTCATTGCGGTGTTAGCCTTAGTTGCTTTTTTACTGCCTGTTCCACATGTTGCTTCCATCTTATCTCTTGGTCGAATACTAACCCTAGGAGTTTACGTGTTGGAGATACTTTGATGGTCTTCCCTTCCATAATAATGTGGCCATTGTTCAGCTCTCATTTTCATCTCGTGAGATGTATGAGCTCGGTTTTCTCAGCAGCGAAGCTAGAACCAGTCCGTCTGGCCCATTTTTCAATGCTTAGAATGCCTTCTTCTTGAATATTCTTATGTTTTCCTCGGCGGACGGTCCGGCCCAGCAACGAAAGTAGTCGTCGATGTAAGCTGACGTGCCGCTTTTGGTGTCGACCGGTTGGCCTACGAGATCTGAGTTGAAGAAACCGAAGTGAATTGGCGATAGAGGTGATCCTTGAGCTAGCCCGGCGTTCTCTAGTAGTGCTACTTCAGTCTCGAAGTCGTCAAATTTGATGTTTGCTGATCTCCCTTCTATGAAGCTCTGTATCTATCTTCTTGCTGTTGTAGGTATGCCTTTTCCCTTCAGGCGTGCGTCCAGAGTTATTTTGTTCACTCCGTTGATGGCTGAAGGCTCCTTTTACATCAAACGCCACGAGCGCGACTACCTTGTCCTTTAACCATGCTTGTTCTGTCGTTCTTCCAGGCTAGCCGCCGAATTGTGTGTCTAGGAGCAGTCCGCACGTTTCTGCGTAGTATGATAGGTATCTTACCACTACAGCTCCAAGCAGCTTCCCTAGTATGTTAAGGAGAGAGATTGGACGATTAGCTCCAAATACACAGTAGTCAGGTTTTCCGGGTTTCCTTAGGGCGACGATCATTGCTGTTTTGTATCTCTTCGGGTAGTATCCCGAATTACAGATGCAGTGAAAATCTTAACCACAATTCTGGAAGCGTATTTCTAGGCGTTCTTCCACACTAGTGGTCAGTAGTTCGTCCTGTCCTGGCGCAGTCGTTCCCTTCGCCGCCTTCACTGCTCTTTCTATTTCAACTTTGGTCATTGGCTCCCAGGGGATCTCCTTATTTCTACAGTTATTGGCGAAATCGGCTTCCCCCCCAGCGTGGCCCAAAGCCTTTCCCCTCCCTTTGCCAAGGCATCTTTGTGCAATGCTAATTTATACGTGGTTAGGTTGACTAAACTAGGATAGTACGGCGTTAGCACACAAATTCAAATTTTACGGTATCATTAATCTTAATAGCGTTAACAACAGTGTAAGGCTCCGTGCCCACACGTAAGAAAATTAATAATAGTTATGAAAGGAGCCTTAGATTTAGCTTTTCGTTTGCCCCACCACACACGTCCGATTTCTTTAACTCTTTGAGAGCCGCCGTTCTGATCGTTTTGCCACTCACATACCTCCGCATCTATGACGACATTAAAACCTATATAAAAAGTAGTAGTACTTGATATAAAAGGAAATGGATTTCTAATTTAATAGCATTTATAAGCTGTTGCCGCTCTTACCGCTCTCGCCGCTCTCAGGTATAAAAAGAAGTTAACCGTAACGGGGGTCGGGGGTGGGTGGAGGGTGGGTCTAGGGGATTTAAAGAGCAACTTCCAAGAATAACAAGCGACCAAAGGGATGCCCAAGAGCGATAACACCTCCATAAACAGCGGTGCAACTCTGCCGATACTCAGGAGGAAGCCAAAGCATATCTCCTGTATCCCAACGAACCCACTGCTCCTGTACAAATATACTATGCGAAGGACTCGATTGAGAATGATTGTCTCCTGAAGAAAGAGATGTAGTATGTAACATCTCTCTGTTAGTTTGGAGGAACGACCCATCTTCAGAGAAGGAAAGAGTCTGAATAATAGCGCCAACCTCGAGCGTCTGCAGCACCGTTCCCGTTCTGGCATCCCACAGCCTGACCTTCTTGTCATCTGAAGCCGACGCCAGCACATTGCCGTCCGGCGAGAAGGCTACGGTGTTGACCAAATCTGAATGGCCCTTGAGCGTCTGCAATGCCGCTCCCGCCCCGGCATCCCACAGCTTGACCGTCCTATCGTCCGAGGCTGACGCCAGCACCTCGCCGTCCGGCGAGAAGGCTACGGCGCGGACCCAGCTCGAAGCGCCCTTAAGCGTCTGCAATACCTCTCCCGTACCGGCATCCCACAACTTGACCGTCCTATCGCTCGAGGCCGACGCCAGCACCTTGCTGTTTGGCGAGAAGGCTGCGACATAGACGGAGCTCGAATAGCCCTTCAGCGTCTGTAGCAACGCTCCCGTACCGGCATCCCACAGCTTGACCGTCTTGTCGCCCGAGGTTGACGCCAGCACCTTGCTGTCTGGCGAGAAGGCTGCGGCATAGACGGAGCTCGAATGGCCCTCTAGCGTCTGCAGTAAGGCATTCCAATCGTTTTCAACTTCGGGTAATTTTTTCATCCATCGAGGCACTATGTCTACGAACTGCTTCTTCACCATACTCATAACCGGCGCGAACACAGGTGTACTGCAATATACTTGGAGAGGAGCCTGCTCGATTACTGACCGGCTGTATAATGCAAATCGCTTCATATCATGGACAAGTGCGTATAAACCGGGACAATCGCTAGTCTGAATAATAGTATAGTGGGATAATTTTCTATACGCAGCATGGTAGGCTTACTAGAGCACTTTGGCTCCAAATAATTAATAGCATAAATCCCTTCAGAGACCTTCCGCATCCAGCTTAACGCTTCAAGCCAATGAAGGAGATGAGCCTTCAGGAATTGATGAACTTGGTCGTTGTCGCAAAGCTTAGTACCGCTCTTCTTGACATGCTGACTCCAGTAGATGCATGCGTACTGAACCTCCGGAGGAAGACATTCCTCCACTCGACTGCTCTCTGTACCAGTAACGAGCACCCCAGGAGCGTCCACGCGGCAGATATCCTGCTTGAGAGAGTTTGACATGAGCCGTATACAGTTATCCGCCAACGTTTGATGAGCTCGCTTCTCGTCCACCCACAAGTTTGGATCATTGCACCTTCTTTGGTCAAGGAGGAAGTCGCGGAATGAGGGATGATGGAGACGAAGCGGCCGGTTCTGGTCCTCTGGGATATCCAGGAGAGCATGAAGGCTGTCTAGCGTTTGGTAAATGCCCTGCTTCGTGGCGTGGGGCAGCTTCACTAACGAGTTGGCGGAAAGAGGGGAGAATAAAAGAATAATGCTTCCAATCGTTTCCTTCAATACCTTGTACCATTTCTTTCTGACTGACTTTCTGTACTTGGGGGCAGAATATTTGAGGACTGTAATGTAAATTTTGTCCAGTTGCTTTTCCGGTGTAATTGCGGAGTCGGTGGTCGAGGTCTCGTCTGTAGAATAATCGGTGACATAGTCGTCTTTTAGGATTATAGATAGTTGATCTGCAGCGAATAGTTTGCCCCTACGAATAAATCGGCAGGCGGTTGCAGCCCAAATAAACAGGCCATTAGCACTCTGGACTAGACGTCTGATATCGTGCGCTCCCGGCCAATCCACAGCAAGCTGACATTCGCGCCTGATGATTTTAAGATGTTGTTCCAGGAATTTGGAAATATCGTCGTCCACAATCTCTTGCGCTATATTGTGGAGGATAAAGTCCTGATGTTCAACGTCTGGTAATTCCTGGACGCCGTAGCGGATTGGAATCTCAGGTCTGCTTGTCATAAAAATACGTAGCTGGACCCTCTCTAGCGATCGAGCTTCGGCAAACAGGCTTAGAATCACCTGTATGTTTCTGTCGTCGTCACATTCGTCAAGAGCATCAATAACAAAATATAAGAGGATGGACATGAGCTGGCATCGAGCTTCGATAGCGGACCGAGGACGAGCTGGCGCCACTGATCCGAGAGAGACCGGGTCGTGATGTCGCTACGCTCACTAACAGCTTCGCAAATGTGCCTTGGAGAGGAGGAACATCGTTCGCAAGCTGCGCGGCAATGCTCGTAACGAACAGTCCAGCATTGCCAACGTCTCCACCGCCTCGCGAGAAGAAGAAGCTTGCCCCGAGACGCTTCTGGTCATAGTATTTGCGCGCAACAGTGCGGGCAATCGTGGACTTTCCCGTGCCTGCCAAGCCGTTCAGCCAGAAGATGCAACGCTGGTCTTGTCTATCAGCCCAGTGGTATATCTCGTGAAGGAGGTCAACGCGAGTATTAGGGAGGCAAGTGGATTCGTGTTGCTTGGAATACGAATTGAACGGCGCGTCCTCAGCGTACGGTAAACGACTGAGGGGGTTATCTAGTCCTAGATTAACCGATCATGGTTATCGTCCCGCTTCTACTCCGCTCTTTGGGCACAGACTCACCGACATGGTACGCATCTCCAAGGTGATTGGCGCCTCCGCCGATATGGATGTTCTGGTACCGGTGCCCAGCGAGACGTCCATTGTCCATCCTGCTGCCCGGCACGTCGGAGTGGGACATCTACTTGTACTGGAACAGAGTCATGGAATTAGGACCGGGGGGGTTCGTTAGGTGAGGGCTGAGGTCCCCGGCAAGTTGAGACGAGACCACGTCTAACGGAGCTTAGCCCAACCGCAGTGCCAAGACGGATGGCCAAAACTACAGTAGCATCCTGTTTTAACTCGAAAGCAGAATCTCTGGCCGAACAAGCTTCTAAACCATCCCCGTACAGACCTCAGACACATCACGCACTCCGCCCATTTCCACTTACGAACTCCATAGAGACTGCGCATCCTATGAAATACGTCGGCATTGCCCAGGTGCATGCATTGGTTCGAAAAGCGTCACGGTTACAATTATAAGATTGCGATAATGACAAGAAACGGACCTATCAAGCAGCCAATCTAGATGGTTTTCTGACAGACCCTTCATTTTATGGTCTGGGAGTATTTCCTCCTGCGGGCATAGTTTGCACCGAAGTCGCACAGTATACCGACGTCATTGCTTTTCCACTCCTCTGACGCCTTTGCTCGCCTCCTACCTTGGTGCGACCCTAGCATCGGACACACTGCAACCAGGGAGCACAACAGAATCATCAGTAATACTGTCATACCAATTACCATGCCACCAATCCCACAATTCCAGTATTTGGCCCAACATGATGCTACCACAAGCTGGAGAGTACAGATCGACTCCATGTCTTAATCATCACCTCAGCTACAACAATGAATAGCTGTAATCATTGCAAGGAAAACAGAGGAGACATTGCGAACTACGGGACCATTAACTACCAGTAGCAAGGACACGACAAAGGAGTCACAGATAAGACTAATGGCTATGCTTATAAGCCAATCCTCGTCCACGATACTCTTCGCAGAGTTCTTTGACCGAAATAACTACCCCTAATAACGGCACACGCTACAGCGCAACTGCCAAATCCTGCTATACGCAGCCGAATCCTCAAATAGGCTTACATCTAGGTATGGACGAGGCACCACTAATATAGTCTAGCGCCTGTCAGAAATACCGCATTAGGCATACTAAACAAACAATAATTCCAGCGAAATAGGAAAGGAAATAATCGAAGGTAGTCATAGTAGAAGACACAATAGTATAAAAGGTATTGATACAATCTTGTTACTTAACATTCTGGAAAGATAGAGAATAGCTGCCTAGAAAAGGAGACAGGCTCGGTCCTAAGTAGATCCGCAAGTACGGTAATGCGGACAGGATTACTATACGTTCTTGTTTAGCCCTCCTAGAAAAATGGGACAAAAAGAGGCGTAGTCAGAGAAGCTAACGATAACGGCAATGGAAGGATTTCAAGACATGATTCTCGACTAATAAAGGCAAACTGGAGAGTTACTCTCATACTGTACTGTCGCGCATCGCTCGACGTCTGAACTAATCTGTAGAATTCTACAGTACTGCTCTCTAACGAGTTGACATAAAAGCTATATTAGATATGTTTCCTAATTCTCTATTACTGAGTTGGAGTATACATTAATCCGAACTCCGTACATACGCAGGTCCGTATAGAGAGTAGACCCACGCTAGTAACTCAGAATTGCCGGTCCCTGCTATCCTAAATCTATATTGTCCCCTTTTATTAACTTTATCTCTAGAGACGTGTAGATGTACCGGGTTCTCTCTCACTAGTGGCTCTTAGATTAAAAGGAATGGTGCCTTTGTACTTGCTGGTATATCTGTAGATACCCTCCGCCTTTTTAAATTAAATTAATCGTAGAGATATTAGATTGAACAAAGGATTGAGAGTATTTACTAGCATAATTCCTGTTAAAGGCGGCATAGTACAAGCATTATTGTAAATTACAGATAACTATCACCGAGTTCCGGAAATCAATGTAGCAGCAACCCAATGATCAATTAAATGAATGAAGAGTCAAACTAAATACACAATAGAGGTGGATAGTAGGTAAGATAGTACGTAGGAGGCTCCGTAGACAGCTGACGTAGGAAGGGTCGATTGTAGAGAGATGACGAGGTGCCACTGGGTGACACAGGTTGCAGGAGGACAAGGCGGAATGGTTAAAGAGGGAGCATAATAATGATAGCAAGGGCAAGTTCGTATGAAAAAAGAGACTTTGGTTTTGGCTGTTTGTTATGGCATAGCTGGACCCGCCCGTACAAACTGGAGGTCGACATAGTTTATACTATCTTTGCAGGTACGAAAATATGTATCAAGGACTTTATCTTACACTTCCTTCCATTTCCGCCGGAGTCTCATACCTTTCTCCCTAAATACTTAAGCCTGGCTTTATGAAGCGTCTCCTAGCCATTAGTGTGTACGGGCATCCCCAAGGCGGAGTCAGAGCGTCGACAGTGATGCGGTCTGTGGTGCCTTGCTGGTCGTAGAATTGTGTGGAAGTGCCATGCTACTACATCTCTCGGGTCGGTATATCTATCCTCATCCATGCTTCTTTAAGGAGAGTAGGTATTGTGATAACAAAGCGGATCCTTATATGTTTTATTAATGAAATGTACTTTAAAAGAATTGATTAATATAACTCCAAAGCATCTTTAATCATTAAGCATAGCGAACAGTCACAGAATTTTAAAAAAAAAGGGAACGAAGATATCTATACAGCATCAAAGCAACGGTACGCAATTCCCTTCCACTAAAAACCTGCTTCCCGGTCACTCTTCAAATGTTTACCTTCTCTTTTGAACTGCCCCAAATACTCCTCCAACGCCCCTCTCAAATCCTCCGCAGCAAACGGCATCACCAAATCCCCCCATCACCCCTCTTATACCCATTCAACCCAATGTCTCACAGCAACTTATCAATATATCCATCATATCGTAATGAAAATAGTTCTCCAAATACCATTTCGTCGGGTACCTGCGCCTCGAGAATGCATTCACTCATGCGATCTCTTTCCGCATGTCCTCTAGACTAGGTAACTGTAAATTTTTGTCGAGATACGCAGTCGTCTAGATTGCTTGGACCTCGGCGACTCGAGAGTGATTTGGAACGTAGATGTTTCTTACAAATACGAGGCTGTTGTCGTGGAGCGGGGTTATACAATTGTAGAGATGATTTGGGGTTGTATTACGAAGGGAGTGGATGGGAGGTGGGTGTGAGAGTTTGGGATATCAGGATAGGATGAGTTTATCTGCTGCCGTCTCCAGTGCGACCCAGGATCTTTCGATATCATCGTATGAAGGGACATGGGGAAGTCGGAGGCCAGTGCACTGTTTGGGCCCAAAGAGCGGGAAGGTGTTTTGGAGGCTAGTGGCGTAGATTAGGATGTCCTTGGGAATGGATGGGCTGTTTTTGAGATGGATAGAGGATTTGGAGAGGTGAGAGATGTCGGAGCCGTGGACATTGACGGTTTGAGCAATGCTGTCCTAGAATAATGGTGTTAGATCATGCCTATGGGACAAGTGCACCAGAAGGTGTCACCAAGTAACGCCTTGTCTTGTCTCATCACATTTAGGCCTCTCTATCACATTTAGGCCCTCATCACATGAGGCCCTTATCACATCAGGCCTCCAACACATTAGGCCCTCACTGCGTCTGCTGATTGTTTTCTCGTACGAATGATCTATCTCGATTATGTATATAGATCGAGTCTTCCACTCATTCAATTGATTATGGGTTGCTACATTGATTCCCTGCACTCGGTTACAGAAGGGCCTAAACATATATTAATGTCTGTTTACAGCTGATAAGTATTAATGAATAGCCCCTGGACAACTCACTTAATATCACTCTTGAGCTGCTCAAATTCTTCCAAAGCTAATGGACTATGTTGGAGGTGTCACCGAGTAGCGCTCTTGTCATCAAGTAGTGCTCTCGCCATCTCTCAGCTCTAGCCTTCATGGCGTCAGCAGATTGCGTACTCTTCTACGTACGCTCTTACGTACAATCCACCTCGATTGTGTATATAGATCGAGTCTTCCACTCATTCAATTGATCATGGGTTGCTACATTGACTCTTTGCACTCGGATACAGGAGGCCCCCTATATTCGTACACTTTTGATCCGCACTATCTCAAAACCCGTCAACAATCTTCCGTCCCCAAGCAGTAGCATGAAGCAACCATGTTCATAGATTTGGCTCTCCGAAGAAAGCCGGCCTGACCGTTTCAAAAAGTCGCGTAGCCGTGACCTCTGGGTCATTGAGAAAAGGTCCCTTCGCGTTCTCCGCTGGATTGGTAAATGCACCTGGTCCTTCTCCGGACTCTCCGATTATCCATGTCAATTCATGACCTGCTTTTACGCATGTGTAAACACCGTCTGCTGCTGGTTATCCTCCTAATACTGTGATATTCTTGGCTGATGATGACTATCGAGAAATGGATTGTCCAAAATCTCTTTGATGCAAAATCTTGCCCTGGAAATGTACCCGACCTAGAAGAAGGGGTATTTTTGGGTCGGATGAGGTTCCAGTCGCGATAATCAACTTTTTCGTTCTGAAAGAGTCACGAGAATCGTCTAGTTGATATGTCCCTTCAACTGTCCATTCACCATCCACCTTCTCGATCTTTGAAACTGTGAAGCAGAGCTTTATGCGCTGTCTCAGTGTTTTTCCCGCATATCCATGGCTGTCGATGTAGTTTTTATTTAATCTGTTACATATTTTACTCTGAAAATGTCGTTGAAGACTTTAGCTCCTTGGGCACGGTTAATGGGACGTCGGAGAAGCCGGACATAAGGATCCCGCTTTGGGACTAGAAATCAGGATATATCTTGCCTGCGATGAATGAGTGGGGGATAGTTACGAAAAAGTGGAGATGGAGAATGTATGTACTCTTGCCCCATGGTCCACCCACGGAGGTATCTCGCTCGAGAAAGAGAAGGCGGCAGTCTGGATGTACGAAGAGGTACAAACGCGAAGCTACAATCCCGGAGAGTCCTATGAGAGTATAAGGTATGACAAGGTGGAGTATATAGATACCATTAATGATTTTGGACACTCTTACCGGCTCCGATTACGATGATGTCGAAAACTGCTAAATCCATGGGGCAGAGAGGAAAAAAAGAATGCTTTCAATCTAAGAGCTGTTAAGAAAATATGACGGTATTGCTAGAACGAGTATTAATACTCGAAGTAAAAAGAAAAGAAACTGGAATGTAGTAGAAATATGAACATGAACCAAACAATGTCGTAGGAGCGTTCTTTAGTGATAGAGCTACAGTTCGCCCAATTCTGTACCTCCCCCCGCCAGCTGCGCCTCGCGGCACTGACTCCTCCATACTACTGCATATGGAGGAATTGCTAACGCTTATACGTGTATGGAAAGCATCTATTTCGTGTTTGTCATTGTCTACGCTTGATTTAATCTATGAAAGTTGGAAACTAGAGAATTTAGTCTATAGTACCACGCGTCCCTTCCTCAGTGCATCTAGAGAGCCGTTGTCGAACCGCTCATATCGATCACTTCCCGGTGGTACCCAAAGGACCTTATCTTCTTGGCCTCCGGGTTCTTTCTCTCCGTACCGTTCGAGCTCTATGCCTTCTTCCCGCAATGGCGCCTTGTTCTGCTTATTATTATCTGTCTTACTACTATCCGACACCAGTCTGATGAAGACCGGCACCGCATACCTAGGCAACTGGCCGCGAGCATATTCCAAGAAAGCTTTGAAATCAATATTCGACGCCTCTGATTCCAATCGTAACGCCACGCATCCAGCTCTCCCATCATGACAGGGCACTAATACACCATATACGTTCGCTTCAGCAACGCCGGGGTATCGCCCTAGGACCTCAGCTACTTCGGCCGTAGATACGTTTTCTGACTTCCAGCGGAATGTATCTCCTAATCTATCCACAAAGAACCAACGACCATCGTCGTCCCTACGCAGCGCGTCGCCAGTCCGGTAGAAGAGATCACCCTTTCTGAATACATCGCGCTCAAATTTTTTCGCCGTAGCCTCTGGATTATTGTAGTATCCAGCGAAGGCAGATTCAGTTGGGATGTTAACGAGGATCTCGCCTCCCTCATTATATGTCCTTCTCTTGGCAAACCCAGTTTCGGGGTCGCGAAGAACGGCACCACTTTCTGGATCAATTGCAACTGGAACATACATATCTTGGAGACCCTTTCTTAGTAACGCACCATGGTGGCCGACGCAGTTTGCCGTAAAAGGACCTTTACTTTGGACGACCAAGCCAAAAACACCCTCCGTGGAGTTGAAGAACTCTATCACCTCGGGTACATTGAAACGCTCTTTGAATTTGGTCCATACGTCTGGTCTCATCCCATTTCCATACATGCCTCTCAGCTTCGGATGATCGCGATCGTAGGGATGTGGCGCCGCCATGAGGAGGTATCTTGCTGCCTCGCCGACATAGACGAAGAAAGTAGCCTCGGAGTCATGAATGTCATTCCAAAAAGTCGAAACGGAAAATTTGCGTCCCACTGCTATGCTCATACCACCAGTTACAGCCGCCACCATCGAAAGGCCTCCCGTGCCGTGGAAAAGAGGCATGCTGCAGTACCATCGATCACCACCTGGTCCTGGTTTCAGGCCATATGCGAGATTGTTTGGGTTTCCTCGTTCATGAAATCGAGCGACTGTGTACATGCCAGCTTTTGGTAGACCGGTAGTGCCACTGGATGATTTTCAGCATCAAGAATGTTAGGAAAGGGAAGCTGATTGTTACCTGGTGTAAAGGAGGCATGTCGGTGAATGACCAGTTACCGAGGCCCGATAGGAATCATCCGGCACAACGACAGGACTTGCTTCAACCTTGGTCTTGAGTTCAGGGTTCAAGTAAAGGGCCGTAATTCCAAGCTCCCTCTCAATCACATCTCTACTCACTTCAAATCGCTCGCTGCAGTTTTCATCCGTGTCTACGAGTAGCACTTTCGCCTGGCTCACCCGGAGACAATGGACTAAGGAATTTCCTTTGAGATTGTAGTTCACCATCGCAGGTGCACACCCAATACACCACAAACTCAACCAGATCACTATGAAATCAGCCGAATTCATGAGATAAGTCGCAACCAAGTCTCCGGGCTTGACACCTTGAGCAAGAAAAAATCGCGCCCATTGCACGGCGCGGTCGTACGTTTCTTGCCACGTGTATTGCTGATCTCGTGACCAGATGCAGAGAGAGTCTGGATACTTCTGAGCCTGTTCGGCGAAGGAGTACCAGAGGGAGAGGCGATTTTCTTTAACTGGATGCGTTGCGGATTAGGGAGGGACGATGAGAGCAAAGTGGGCGAAGAACACATACGAAGCTTTTGATACCATTTCACGGCATGATTTCGACGCCATTTGACTTTGAGATCTTGGGCGACGTGGTATCTTGCGTTGAGGTAGGCGGTCAGCGCAGAGACTCCGGCTACGGTCGCGGCTGCTGTGGCGGCCATTTCGATATCGAGTCTCTAGATACAAGAAGCTTCCAAGCTTCGCAATGGCGCTTTAAGACGTTATCAGCTTTCATTGTGAGATGGCCGGTTTCTCAAGAAATAAGAGTGGGAGATTTGCAAAGCGTTCCGAGGTTCCGAGGTTTATTCCACCCCGTCGGCACACAATGCGGGGTTCTATGAAAGATCGTCATAGAATATTGGTGTTTGGTTAGACGACCTCTGATCATAAAATCTTCTGCCGGAATCTTATCTGAAATCTGAATATCTTTTTAGTAGGACGACTTTCAAGAGTTTTCCAACGTTCGGAGGAACAGGTGTATGCGACCTTCGGATATCCGCCCGACTATTCTGTTCGAAACACGTGACCCAATCCTCGTTCCAAAAATGAGCCCTAAATCCATATTCCTCTTACGGCTACTGGGTTGTGTAAGGATATGAGCACCAATGTGGATAAAGAAGATTGCGTTGTTGACTGAGGATTCGCACTCCCCACAGAGTTTTATATGTATAGTACAAGATGCACACCAAGTCGGGAAAGCATCCCTCCGACCAGGTACAGTTCGGTCTCGGTATAACGATTTCCCTTATACCAATATTCACCCAATAATGATAAAAATTTAATGCCCCAATTCAAATCCCACCAAAATATCTTCTTATTACAATATACGATATATTGTTAGCAAAATCGTCAATATCGTTATATTGTGATGCCGCGCACAGGTGTTTTACAAGCTGAGAGGAAGGTGTTACGGACGGTAACAGTAAGGCAACTGCACCCGAGGAACTGAAGGAACTGGCAACAACGGCCAATGAAGCTCTGGAATGGAAACGTATGTTCGAGCTGGAAAGAAAGAACTGCAAGCGTGCACGGGACGCTTTGGCACAGGCTAAAGTACGAGCCAAGAAGCGAGGACAGAAATACGGAACCATGCCAATGGATTGGGAGCAGTCGCGCACGTGACCAGGACAGGATCTTGGCAGATGAGGCAGATGAGGCAGATGAGGGACTCATCACTCTCATCTTCTCTGGCAGTATCCAACATACGGCCAGCGGGTATACAATGTACGCACGAAGGGTTTCCTATAAATATGAGACATGGGACGGCTCGGGGATATTTTGGATTCTTTGTAGTTACTCTAAAATCGAGATCTTCTCTCTAAGTTGAGACTTGACCTTGAGTGAAATAGTTTGATACTATCTTATTAAATCTATTATACACCCTCTTCCTACCTTGCGATAAGACCAAACTTAATCCTGTTAAACCTAGGGCTATCTGTTCTAGATACGGAAAGGGCTGAGAACTTGTTGAGTAATCAGTTAGAATAGAGTTGCTAACGCAAAACGTACCGTTAAGTTAAGGCAACTCGTAATATTGTAACTACCCTTTTAAAAGCGTAGGAAGGGACGTTGGATTGATTCCAATAACGAATTTCTGATTACGGTCTATAACGACCCACTATAAGGATGAACAAGAACTTTACTCGTCAAGCGATAGTAGCAGCGAAGAAGAAGTCATGGCGGGATCTTTATCTACTACTAGAAGTATATTAGGAGGAACCAAGAGCGCATAGCAGATTATCTAGGAACAAGGAGCAGCTATTATGGAGTTACGTGATGCCATGATCAGCATACGGCAACAGGTTAAAGTAGTAAAGAATAAGAGAGAAGGGATTGCAAAGATCCAACCACCTTCTAAATTCGACGGAAATCGGGATGAACTCAAGACATTCATGGCCGCAATGGACTTATACTGTTGGTTCAATCAATCTTCATTCACGACTGACTAGGATCGGATTCTGGCAGCTGGCATGAACATGACAGGAAGAGCCATGAAGTGGTTTGAGCCGCTCGCAAAGAACTACTTGGCAAAAGAAGACCCTAACCTAGGATCAGCAGGACTCACGAACTGTAATGACGATGTCAAAAGAACCTTCGAAAATTATGAGAGCTTCGAGAAGGAATTGACTGTAGTCTTCGGCGAAATTAACGAAGAAATAGAGGCAATCTAGAAGCTTTAATGACTTAAGCAATGAACATTAGCAGCTAACTACACAGCGGAATTCAAGTAAATCCAATCACGACTTAATTGGGCAGACCAGCCATTAGTTATGATGTACTATGCAGGACTGAAGGACAGGATCAAGAATAAGATTTCACAAGGAAAGCGACCTAGTATACTTCTAGAAGCCATTAAACAAGCAGTGACTATTAATAACTATTAGTACCAGAGGGAATAAGAAAAGAAAAACAACGCTAGGCCGATAATCCATGCACTATAAAGGAATAGAAAGGATACTTGAACTTATAACGCAATAGAAATCGATCATGTCTCAGTCAAGAACACATGAATTGACAAAAAGAAATAAGACAAATACACTAAGGAATGAATGGACCGATATGCACGCAAGGCATGCCTCAGATACGGAAAACAGGGACATTTTGTTAAAGAATGCAAACAACGAACGGTGGACGTTAAACAGGCTTATGTCTAGACTAGAGCACTAAAGGAAATCAAGATTACTATAGTCCAAGTAGAATTAGCTAAAGACCAGATAACTAAAGAGGCTATCACATGATAAATTTAAAAGGAATAATGCTAAATTTATAGGAGCCACACACATCTTAGATAAGAATACGAAATACTATATTAGCAGGTTAAGGATTATTTAGCGGAACAGGCTAATAATATAATTACTACTATATAAAGAGCTGCTATCAGATAATACCAGGCCAGCTCTATAAAAGAAGCTAATTAATTCTATAAGATTATCTAATAACAGGGAGGACCTTTTAAGAAGGAAGACCAGAAATTCAGATAACAACAGAATTAAGAGATAATAGAAGGCAAAGAGCTAATGTCTATAATAATTAGATAATAAGTAAGCTAGGGATATTACTGGATCTACAGGTTAAAACACTATATAGGGGAATATTATATCACTAAATACTAGGAAGTTACTCTAAGAGATGGGATGTATAAGTGCTAATAAGCACTATAAATAGCAGGTAACAAGTAATATAAAAGACTTAGTAGATAGAAATTAGCTATATAAATAAATGAAATTTATAGATAAGAACTAATACTACTTATAAGTTATGTGACTTATTACCATCCCGTAGGACACCCTAAACTAGAATAGGATTAGAATAAGAAATCTAATAAAGAACTTACTCTACTAATACTATAGATATAGGATAACGATGCCGCTGAAAGATCTATATAAAAGAAGTGCTAGATATATAGAGAAAAAACGTATATAGAATAAAAATATAAATAGGCAGCGCATGCTATATAAGTTAAAAAACTAATAATAAAATAAGTACTAAAATAGATAGTATAGAAATAAGAACTTAACACATAGCAGGAACTGATCTACACGGATTCTAAAAAAGAACTTTAGAATTTAAAGACTAAGAAATATAAACAGTTGGACTAGGATAAGTGCTAACTAGGATACTAATATTACTAAGCCAAATACTACTAGAATAAATAGTTAGCTACAGAATTACATGCTAAATTAATAATCAAGAAATGTTTCTTAAAATAGAAGTACTAAAATTATAGAGAAGAAGTAAAAAAAGAGTATAAGATACTACTATAAGAATAATATTAACTCTAATAATATCCTATTTACAGACTTAAGAAAGAAACACTAAAGAAATAACTACCACTTAAGAGTTAATAACTAACAAAAAACTAAAAGGCTAGTAAGTAATAACTATATTACTAAAGAGCTAATCTAAGGTTAGAGCACAAGAGTTAACACTTAACTATATACAACTTAGATAAAAACACGAAAATAAGCTATATATAGATATATGTATTAATAGCTTTTAGACACAAGCACTCATAAACAGCAGGGCTAGTAAAATACTTATATTAAATAAGTAAATATAAAGACACTATATCTTAACTAGAGTTTTAGAAAAACCTGTAAGAGTAGTACGCATAGATAATAATCCAGCAACATTTAAAGAAAGCTTAATTAATCTTAAGATAGAAAATATAACTATTAAAGTAGCAGGTTACACAGATAACCGCCGTATTAAAATTATAAATCTAGGTAGTAAGGATTTTATACTAGGATAGAACTAGCTAGCATAATAGAACCTACTAATTAACTAAAAAATAAAGTCTATAGGAATTAGGAAGGACTACTATAAATAAACGAAAGTTATAATATAGATAAAGAAAGTAACTTTTCATAATACCACGTTTATTATACCAGACAAATACTAGAAGGAATTCGGAAAATAGTTTATAGAAGAACAAGAAAACTAAATACCAGAATATAAGAATTAGAACTGTAAGATTATATTTAAGGAAAAAGAAAAACTAAAACTAGCACTATTATATCAAATATCTATTAAATAATAAGAAGAGTTATAATAATATCTGAATAATAATATTAAGAAGGGATATCTATAAGAAAGTAAAAGTAAGATTACGTTACTAGTATTATTTATACTAAAGAAAAACAGGAAACTACAACTCTGCGTGAACTATTAATAATTAAATAAAATAATAGTTAAAAATTACTACCTAATACCCTTAATATTAGAACTCATGTATAAACTCAGAGGGGCTAAATAGTTCAGTTTATTTAACATTAAAAATAAATACTATTAAATATAAATAGCTAAAGAATATAAATAGCTAATAGCTTTTAAGATAAGCTATAGGCTATATAAATATATAGTCATGCCTATAGGACTTACCAACGCACTAGTAACATTCCAAGCTATTATTAATTATATTCTAAGGAAATATCTAGATATCTTTATACTAGTATACCTTAATAATGTCTTAGTATACACGAATAGGATACTAGAAGAATATATTAAGTATACTAAGAAGGTATTACGGAAGCTTAAGGAACATAACCTATATATATAAACAGGAAAATGTGTGTTCCACAGGAAGGAAGTTAAGTTTCTAAGATATATTATATCTAGAAATAGGATAACAGTTAATCTAGATAAAGCTAAGAATATTCTATTATAATTAATACTAATAAATGCGAAAAAAGTTTATTCTTTCCTCAGATTCACGGAATTCTGTAGGCAATTTATTAAAGACTATTTAAGAATTACAGCACCTTTAACAGAATTGCTTAAGAAAAATCAATAATTTAAGTAGATAAGTAAAGAGAATATAGCTTTCACGAAGCTAAAACAAAGATTTAAAGAACTACTAATATTGAAAATATTTAATCTAGGACTTTAAATAGAGATATATGCTGACGTATTAGATAGAGTTATAAAAGCTATTCTCTTATAAACACAAGATAATAAATAAAAACACCTAATAGACTTCTTATCTTATAAACTTACGACTACTAAGTTGAACTATAACATTTATAATAAAAAATTATTAGCAATAGTTTAAGCATTTGAAAAATAGAGATATTACTTGGAAGGAGCTAAGCATTAGGTTATTATATATTTAAATCACAAAAATCTAATAACATTTATAATAATAAAGAAGTTAAATTAATGACAAGTCAGATAATAGGAATTACTATTAACTTTCGATTTCTAAATACTTTATAAAGTAGGGAAAAAAAACACAGCGGCTAACGCACTTAGTTAATAAGTAAACTATATAAAAAACATACTAAAAATATATAACATAATACTTAGATAAAGATAAAACGGATTCCTGGGAAGCTTATAAATAGATATTAAATCAATAGTCATAGTCGAAAACACTTAAGAAAAATAAATAGGGAAATTTAATAATAGACGACTACTTTAGAATCTAGACTAAGGAATAATTTATGTACTAGACGAATTATAAACAGAGCTAATTAAGAATTAACATTCAGCTAAATTATATAAGTATTAAGGAGTTAAGAAGACTATAGAACGGATTAACAGGCACTTCTAGATTCCAGGAATTTAAAGTAAGGTTAGGAATATTCTTTTAGAATATATTAAATGTAAAAAGAATAAAGCATTAAGATATAAGAAGTATAGACTCATGCAACTAATACCTTTACTAAACGGACTATAGAAATCAGTTATAATAGACTTTATTATGGGAATACTAATAATTACTACCTTAACAGGTTAATAGTATGACATAATACTAGTTATTATTAATAAACTAATAAAGTACGCTTACTTTAAACTAACCTATACAAAGATAAAGGCAGATGAACTAGCGTTGTTATTAATTAAAATACTAATAGCATAATATAAAATGCCATAAGAATTCATTACAGACTGAGACAAATTATTTATGTTAATATTCTAGAAGACGTTTATAAGACGGCTAGGGGCTAAGTATTACCTCTTAACAGTATTTCACTTATAAACAAATAGATAAACAGAACGGATAAACTAGACATTAGAATAATACTTACAAATGTATGTTAATAAACTATAGGATAACTAAATTAACTTACTACTAATAGCTAAATTTGCATACAACTCTGTAAAGTTATCAATAACGGGAAAATCACTATTCTATGTAAACTATAGTTATAAGCTAACAGCTTATTAAGAACTAAAGACACTAGACAAAATATCAGAGTCTGTAAGGACAAAAGTTAAGAAACTATAATAACTTCATTAAGTAATCGCGTAGAAAATTACCTATAAAGGTAATCTTAGCAAATAAGCTAAGGATAAAACTAAGATTAAGGAACCAACCTTTAAGGAGGGGGATAAGGTTTTCTTAAAAAAAGAAAATTTAGAAATAAAAAAACCATTAAGAAAACTAGATCACGTAAAATTAGGACTATTTAAGGTTAAATAATAAACAGGACCTGTGAATTACGAACTATAACTATCTAATAATACTAGAATTTATTTAGTTTTTTATGTATTCAAATTAGAACCAGCACTACATAACGCTAGACTTTAGACAAAACTTAAACTTAAGGAAGATCATACCGAGTATGAGGTCTAGTAGATTTTAGACTACCAACAATTTAGGCGTCAGTAGAAGTATTTAGTTAGATAGAAGAATTACGAACCTAAAAATAATACCTAGAAGCCAATTAGGAACTTAAAGAATAGTTTAGAGCTAATTAACTAGTACTATTAAAGAGAGCAGTAAAAGCTTACTCTAAAGCGGGGTCTAATAAGTAAGGGGAATAAAAAACGTTCTATTTAAAACCTGAGAAAAAAGGCGAGGCGACACCAGACGCTGTAGGTAGTAGTATACTAGATTAACTCTAACGGTTTTACTCTTTCTTCTCTATTGCATAAACTTCGTTAATTAAGGTAAGCTCGCGCTGAAACATTTTCTTCTTCTAAGAATCTATTTAGGCTAGCTACCGATAAAGGCGTAACTTATGGGAATAAGTAGCTACTATCTCCTTCTAGGCACGGCGAAGTTGCTCCTGCAATTTCTTTTTATCGCGATTAAGATGATTCCACTCAGATTACGTTATGACAAGATCGCACTTCACGTTATGATTAACGCATTCGGAATAATAACCAGAAGCCGGGTTTACCAGGCATTAGAGACCACGGTCACGATAGCGAGAACATGGTGATAGCATGTAACAGAGTTCGTTATAGATTCAAGAAACTAAACAGTAAGCACGTATTAGAGATAACTCGGGACGTGTCATCATTAAGAAGTTAGGCAGAACAGAAAGGAAGTTGAGAATCTTATAGTTTAGAGCACAAGCCGGAGGACCTATTGCCTTTATACTATTTATAGAAGAAAGAAACTATCTTCCAAAACGAAGACTTAGAAGAGAGGGATAGTGTTACGGACGATAACAGTAAGGCAACTGTATCCAAGGAACTAAAGGAACTAGCAACAACGGCTAATAAAGCTCTAGAATAGAAACGTATGTTTAAGCTGGAAAGAAAGAACTGTAAGCGTATACAGAACGCTTTAGCACAGGCTAAAGTATAAGCCAAGAAGTGAGAACAGAAATACGGAATCATGCCAATGGATTGGGAGCAGTCGCGCACGTGACTAGGACAGGATCTTGGCAGATAAGGCAGATAAGGCAGATAAGGGACTCATCATTCTCATCTTCTCTGGCAGTATTCAATATACGGCCAGCGGGTATACAATGTACGCATGAAGGGTTTCCTATAAATATGAGACATAGGACGGCTTAGGGATATTTTGGATTCTTTATAGTTACTCTAAAATCAAGATCTTCTCTCTAAGTTAAGACTTGACCTTGAGTGAAATAGTTTGATACTATCTTATTAAATCTATTATACACCCTCTTCCTATCTTGCGATAAGACTAAACTTAATTCTATTAAACCTAAAGCTATCTATTCTAGATACGGAAAGAACTAAGAACTCGTTAAGTAATTAGTTAGAACAGAGTTACTAACGTAAAACGTACCGTTAAGTTAAGGTAACTCATAATAGAAGACTTTAAGACAGTTTTATTACTCCTAGAATCTCTATCCCCACCATAAAGCGTGTATCTTATGGTTTTAGTAGAAATTTAGTAGGAAGCTAAGCTAATCTACTATATCTAAATTACTTTTAGATAATTTTAAATATCTCGATAATACTAACGCTGACGCCTTTTTAAGCTAGTTTTAAAACTATTAAACTAGCTAGCCTATTTTTAAATCTATCCTCTTTTTCTGGTAGTAAAAGATTAAGTATAAAAGAGGCTTAGTTTCTAGTAAAATACTTCTATAAAAGGCTTAAGAGATTTGGTTTCTAATTCCTAAATATTTAAATAAGCCTCTTCTAGAGTTCTCTGTTGGCTAGCTTAATAAGTTCAAAAAACAACATAATCTTAAGAAATATACTAGTTATAGTGAGGTGGCATTAGTACTAATAAGTACTAAAATAAAAATATAGAAAGTTTAGAATATTTGTTAACAATATCTAGATAATAATATATATAATATAAATAAAATAGAGCTATATTAATGTTAGGTAATTTTAAAAAAACTTTTTACAGCTATATATTTAGGAGTTAAAAAAGATAAAAGTTATATTTTTCTAACTTTCTACGTTAACACTACTAGTACAGATAAGCTTTTTTTTTAATTAATTAATAAATTAAAGGTTCCTCACGTACTACAGGGGGTAAATATAGGGGCTATTAGTGCTATTTAAAAGGTTTTAAAGAAAAAATAAATAAATAGTAAGATTATAAGAGATTAGCTAAAAGCGTTTTATTGCTATGTTAGCCATTAATAATAGATTCTTTTATTATTAGATAACTTCTCTATACATAATTGGGCTCAAAATTGCACCTTCTTTAGTAAATATTAGAATTCTTCTTTTTCTAAAAAACTCAATAAGCATGTACTAGCCTTTTAATTAAAAGATAATTCAGAACTTTAAAATAATGTACAAAAAATAGTAGTTAGCTTTTACTATTAAACAATTTGATAACAGTAAGAATCTAGTCTGATTAGTTACTTTTTATTATATACTATGTTAGTGCATAAGGGCCTAGATATATAAAGTTATATCTTTTTTAATCTATAATTGTTTTAGGAAGAGCACTGTAGTAAGGATAGTAGGGGAAGGATATATTGTACGCAAACTAGCTAAGGATCTTACTAATCTTCTTATTGCTATACAGATGGCTGGTAACGTGTAAGAATAAAATGCAAGGGATACTGACGATTTTGTTCATCCTGTTAATGAGGATCTTAAGGTTGAAGAAGAAGCTTCTCTACAGGATATTGTTGATTACCACACTGGACAAACAGGGCAGAAAGTAGCACCTAAGGAGGATGATATTGTTGAGCCCCCTTCTTTAGTTTAGCAGGCTTTGGAAGCTGTACAGCTTCTTCTATAATACAAAGAGTACTAAGAAAGTGTAGGAAGAGAGGAACTACACTATTTAATAAGAATTGAGAGGGATCTGAGCCTTACGGCCGTCAAACACCAAAAGCAGTCCACCCTAGATAGCTGGTTGGGATGAAATTAATGAGATAGATTTAGATTTGTGTATTAGTAATCAATTTGATATGCCGATATTTCGCTATAACGATATTTTTGGCCTGCCCGGAATTAATCGTTATAACGAGACCGAACTGTAATGCGGATCTGGTCTCATACCTCATCTCTCATGGCGCGAATCCGAACCTCGGTCCTGCGGTTAGCGCTACTATAGGAACCCCTGATCGGTTTCAACTAGTGAACGACTCCAGCGCTGTTCTTCAGGCAGCTGTTCGATATGGTAAGCTCGAATCAGCGGAACTGCTCATCGCTTATGGAACTGTTCTTATTAATTCTAGACCTGTGTGTGGTGCGGTCGACGTGGGGATAAAGATATGCTGATGAAGGTGCTGGAATTTGGGGCCAATGTGAATGAGATGGATAGTGTTAATTTAATGGGGCGGGATATTTGTGGTACGCCCCTGCTGAGGGCTGTCAAGAAGAGTAAGGTTGATATGGTTAGGATTTTGATTGAGAAGGGGCGAGTACAACTATTGCGGGATATAATGGGTCACACCGTTGGAAATGGTGAAGCATGAATGGGTGGAGAGGGAAATTAGGGTGATGGTTCAGGGTCTCCCATGAGAGTTATTTAACTATGAATTCTCTCATAATGAGATATGGACAAACCTTTTAGCATCGGTTCAGCTCTATACAAGATACTCCACCTTGAACACCCAACAATATTCCATCTCGTCCAATATGCTATCCTGCACTTCTATCGTCAACACTCTCTCAACCATCCCCCATCTCAAATCCTCACCCGCCGATCCACCGCCCAAAAGACTAATCCGATCCCCGTTTAAAATCGGCACCGGCGCCTCAACCACTAACATCCCACCCACAGGCCTCTCCAAACTTAAAATATAAAACGCGTCCTCCGTCTGCGTAAACCTAACATCCACCCCTTCACCCCTCACCCCCCCCTTCCTAAACCAAAACGTCGTATTGAAAATCGCCTCTCCATTTCTCCCAATCCACTTACCCGCCTCTCTCAAATTATCAACCTCAACCTGAGGAATGGATCCATCGGCCCGGGGACCAATATTCAGCAAAAGATTCCCGTTCTTACTCGCCATGTCGACAAGTGTTGTGATTATTGTGGAAGCATTCATGTACTCCGAGTCAGGGGTAGCACGATTGTATCCGTAAGAGAATGGATCCATACCCCTATTACTCTCCCACTTCCTCCTCTGCGCCGTCGAAAACGTCGCATACTCCGGCGTATCAAAATCGTTCACAGAGGCCGTCCCGCACCTACTATTCACTGCAACATCCCTGCCCTGCCCTCTCGCATGATTGAACCAGCGCGCAGCGAAATCCGCCGTTCCGTTGGAGGCGCCGGCATCGCACCACATGATATCACTGCCGTACTCGTAGGCCAAGATATTCATCTGCGGAACCATAACGTCTTTGATGAAGTCAGAAACTTGGATCCGGCCAGTGTACGGCTCTTCCAAGCCAGTGTAAGGGTTCCGAGCAATGATGCCGGGGTGCGTGGTCGAGCTGGGAGTGTCGTATTGGGCGAAGCCGTATTTGCCCCAATCGGGATTGAACCATTCGGGGAGTGAGAAATAGGTTCCGCGGTACAGAGACGGTTGGTATCTTGTCGAGGCATCGAAGAGCTCTTTTACGATGTCCCGGCGCGGGCCATAGTGTAGGGAGGACCGGTTCGTGGTGTTCCCGGTGTTGAAGAGCGCGAAGCCGTCATGGTGTTTCGTGGTTACTACGAAGTATTTTGCGCCGGCTTCAGCGATCAGGTCGACCCATGCTTTGGGATCGTATTGTGAGGCGGTGAAGTTTTGGAACGAGTCGTCGTAGTTCCAGGTTGGGCCGAAGGTTGAGAGGCGGTAGTTGTAGAAGTTGGATTTGTCGGCGTGGGGGTGGTGGGTTGGGTACCACCTGCGATGTAAATTAGAATTGTCGTTCATCTACCGAATTGGAGTGTTTGGAGATGGAAGAAATTGCCCACCAGAACCATTCAGCATAGCTCTCATACGGCGTCGAGTTACCCCATCCGGGAACGGAATAGGGTCCCCAATGAATAAAGATCCCGAATTTGGCATTGTCGAACCATTCCGGTGACTCGTGTCTCGCCAAACTCTGATCATCCGTCGTCCATGGACTTAACCCAATCGTCACGTTTTCAAAAGTCCGCGAGTGAACTTGACGCTGACCTTGCGTGAGAGTTACCATCACATCACTCTCCCCAGCACCTTCAACCGCCACGTTGACACGTTTCTGGTCCCCGGGACATAACCGCTTGATATGTCCAGCCTTCACAGTCTCGACACTCATCCCGGAAATCGAAACGTTAAGCCCAGCACCACTCACGCACTTATCCCCCGAATTATTCAAAATAACCTCAACGATCTGAGTTCCATTTCCATCCCGCTTCTGTGTGGGCCTCAAAGCCTGCACCCCAACCCCACTCCCCTTCCAAAGACTCACAGCAAAAACATGAATTCTCCCCTCCGTCGTATTCGTCGTATTCGGCAGTGTAATCCCTACCAACTCCTTCCCTGGCTCCAGGGCCGCCTCAAACTCGAAGATATGGGAGGTGTTCCAGTTCGTATAATTCGAACCGTAGAATTTGGAGTAAATCAAATCTCCACGATTGATACTTAGAAAAGCCCACCAAGGCTCGCTGCGCAATTCGGCCTTGGATGTCGAATTGTCCGCGTAGTGGAACGTGATGTTTCCGAGGACAGTTTTCTTGCGGACGTCAGAGGAGTGTAGGAATGAGGCAGAGAAGTAAGAGGAGGGGGGGACGGGGATGGTTTGGCCTGAGCAGACGATGTTGTCGGGAGTTGAGGGGCCGAGATAACCAGGGGAATGGTATTGGAGGCCGATTGAAGAGGTATAGAGAGAGGTTTGGGAGGAGGGTGACGCGGGATAGGATTGGTTGAGAATGTCAAAGGAAGCTTCTCCCGGGTAGGCGCCGAAGGCTTGATTGTTGAAGTAGGAGGTGATGTTGAGGGGTACTGACTGGAAAGTATTAATATTTTTGTGGAGCCATTTTGGTGCTCAATTGTGCCTTACCTGCCCTATAGACGAAAGGCATTTGACATATCTCAAGTACAGCAATATTAGCAATGCCAGCCTGAATACTGACATCCTTCCAACCATGATGCCAAGAGCCCTGCTGGGGCAAGAACGACTGTACCTTACGAAAAGCTCAATTTGGTTCGTAGGGCTTCAAGCTCAGCAATTGAGTGCCACTTCCATCGTAAATACAACTCCGGAGCTCGGTATGTCGCTCGTGGTTGACCGCTGATTGATAGGACATCTCCGCAGAAAATGGTACCGTAAACCTCGGAGCGGGGACGCGCTTGTCTAAGTTCTTACCGAATTTGTTAATTGTGGATTTCAAGCGACGGCATTTCCTAAACAGGCAAGTCTGTAGAAGTAATCCCTGGAGCAGATCTACGTTACCATGAAGCCTCGCTCCCGGATAGCCAAAGTCAAATAAACAGTTACTTCTCTAAGTATGAAGGAATAACGATAGGACCTGACAGTGCTAAAACTAACTTGCACTGAGGAGGATGCAACGTCTCAAGTTTGAACGGTTGACGATTGTGATGCCACGGATTCTTTGTACTACTGAACTTGAGATGTTTACAGGATCAACATGTTTTCGACGGAATATAGAGGCTAGAGACTAGATTCCATCTTCCTCCCTTCGTCCTATGCAGCAGTCAGACTTAGCGGTCGTTGACATCGACAACACCACGCTCGCCGTGCTCTCTCCCTTCGCGTTCCATTTTTTTTCTTCTCTTCGTTGCCCTTCTGGATAAGCCTGTATATCATGTCAGCTCCGAACTTCATTCTCGTCAGAAAAGTCTCCACTTACAAGCTAATCTTCACAGGATGCACTCCCGGCGTCTCAAAGACCGCATCAATTTCCTCTAAAGAAAGACCCGCCGTTTCCGGGAAAATAATATAACTCAGCCCAAGTTGGATCGTGTTATACACAATATACACGACCCATATCTTATACCCGATCTTCGAAATACCAATGGAAATACCATAAGCCTCGACCACACCGCAAATTCCTTGGATCAGGCCGTAAAGGCCCATACCTTTCGCACGTAATGGTAGGGAGAGGATCTCAACGGGATAGAGGTTGTGCATTGTGGCGATGAAGGTCGCAGAAAGGATCTGGAACATGAACATCCAGAGAATGACCATGGCAGATGCGGCTTTAGACTCGGTTTTTTCATAGCGCCAGGAAGAGATTGTGGCGGCGGTTTGCATGAAGATGATGGAAATGAGGCCGGCGAAGATTAGTGTGCGTCGTTTCCAGAAGTCGATGAGCCAGGAACCTGGGGATGGTTAGACATATATATTAAAGGGGAGAAAGGATGCGAACCAAATAGAGTGAAGATAAAGTAGACTCCGACGAGACCGAGATTTATGCCGAGCTGGGGCAAAGATTCGTCGATACTGTTGCATCGTTAGCTAGGTTTTTGGAAGAGTAAGATACTGCAGCGAAAGTCTTACCCAATGGTCTCCAATGCAGGCGTTAAGTAATAACTGACGATGCCGCCGCCATTCCAGCTTTGGAAAGCGCTGTACAGAATGAGAACAAGCAAACGGTAGCGTACCACCTTTGTGAGGAAAACAGCAAAGTTCCAAGACTGCTTGAAGCCAGTTCGGGTGGATTCCAGACTCTCTTCGATCTGAGCGATGACCATTCCGACCACGGGTTCTTCGGTCGACTGAGAAGTAGTCTGATATGTTGCAACGACCTGCCTCGCTTGTTCGATTTTTCCTGTTCTGGCTGAGCACTAGAAGAAAATTCTAGTTATACAGTGCTCTTACCTTTCTTGACCAGATAACGCGGTGACTCTGGGACGATTAAATATATGAAAAGACACACAATGGTTGGCAGCGCAGCCTCAAGCAAAAGCGGCACCCTCCAAGCAATGTTTCCACTCATCTGGCTGAACCCAATCAGAGCGGCATTCATGACGATAGAACCAACTTGGAAAGTAGCTCCCATGATACCAACTAAGCGCCCTCTGAGATGCACTGGGGCAATCTCAGCCATATATTGAGGACTGCATGATGCAACAAGACATGAGCCGAAACCCAGGATGAACCGTCCGGCCATGAACATGGGCATATTGATGGCAAGGCCTTGAAGAAGCGCAGCAGCGATAGTGAGGAAATTTCCTAGGAACATGGTACCGCGTCGACCGACCACGTCGCTCAATGCGAGGAAGGGTGAAGCGACGATGGTACCGATACGCATGAGTGCAGTCAAGGTGGCGAAGGTGCTGCCCGAAGTACCAAATCCTGGAGATACTATCAGCAACGGTGCACAACTGACGACGATATCTGATTGATTCCTTACCGAAATAATCATGCCATGAATCGAAAGAATTCAGACCTCCTATGACAGCCCTATGGAAAAATGTCAATATCGAGAATTGCAATCCCCGATGCTACACTCACCAATCGATACCATAACCGCTCTGATTGCAAAGCTGGATGAACATGATGAGACAGATGCGGAAACCAGTATTGGACCAAAATTTCAAAGCTTGTTTGGAGACCTTGTGGAGGTTCTCTTCGGAGATGCGCTGGACGACGACTTCCTCAACCTGGACATCGACCTTTTCATGGATTGTGGGATCGTGCCCGAAAGACTTGATGTTTGGCGCCATGATTATGGCCGAGCTTCTCGGAATGAGTTGTCGCAAAAGGACCTGATATTCTTGAACTTCAAGGACAGAAAAGTACCAAGGCCATAAATTCAGCGATGTTGTCCCTTCTAAAATCCACAACTTCGGATTTAGATCGACCCATGGGGTTCAGTAGCCCCAAATCCAACTATAAGCTAACGTTCTGGAAAGGAACAGTCCAGAGAAGTTATTCCGTCCACTGACCAGACCCACCGTCCCTTGGCAAAATTATTCCGGGCTCTCTCTGTGATGTGCATTTAAGGTGTGGAAGTCGAGAACGCCCTCCCGCCCCCAATTCTCCCCATGTTGCGCTACAACACCCCGGCAGACCCCGCTAATTGGGAGGCAGCCTTGCCCATTGGCAATGGTCGGCTCGGAGCGATGGTCTATGGAGGAGTCTACGCCGAAACACTACGCTTAAACGAGGAAAGCGTTTGGTGGGTTGGAGAGCGAAAGTTCGAACAGGGGCCACGTTGACATTCCTCTAGGTATGGCGGCCCTCAAAGCCGAACGCCTGATGCGAGAGAGCATCTTCCTCACCTTCGGGAACTGATCCGAGATGGCAAACATCGAGAAGCCGAGAGCTTGGTTCGGGCGAGGTTTTTCGCGACCCCGCGAAGTGGGCGTCACCTCGAACCGCTCGGCACCTGCAACATCGAATTTCATCACGAGAGTGAGATCAACGGCTATACGAGAACCTTAGACTTGGAGAACGCTCAAGTTACTGTTGAATACAGCATAGAAGGAAACAAGATTCGACGACAATACATCTCAACCTTCGCCGATAATGTCATCGCCATTCACGTGGAGGCTGATGAGGCCACCTCTTTCTGCGTCTCACTGACTCGCATGAGTGACAAATGGTACGAAACCAATGAATTCCTTGACTCAATCGAGGTACTTGATGGAAGTGTTGTAATGCACGCAACCCCAGGAGGCCGAGACAGCAACCGACTCTGCACCGTTGTCGCCGCGAGATGCGAGGATCAAGATAGCTCAATCCAGATTGTTGGGAGAAGTCTTATGATTACCTCAAAGGATGCCCTGGTCATAATTGGCGCCCAGACTACGTACCGGTATTCTGACGTTGAGGCTGTTGCGCTGTCAGACGTTTCCGAGGCGTTGAAGAAGTCATCCGCGGTGCTTTGGGAACGGCATGTTTTGGACTGGCAAGAGTTTTATGGTCGTCAAGTGTTGAGATTGTGGCCGGATGCGCAGGACATCTGCACTGATGAGCGTCTGAGGAAAGCTCGTGATCCTGGACTGGTATCGCTGTATCATAATTATGGACGCTATCTTCTCCTAACAAGCAGCCGCAACGCCCCAAAAGCTTTGCCTGCCACCCTCCAGGGTATTTGGAATCCTTACTTTTCACCACCATGGGGCTCAAAATATACGATAAACATCAATCTGCAGATGAACTACTGGTCGGCAAACACAGGTAACCTATCCGAATGCGAGCTACCTCTCTTTGATCTACTAGAGAGGCTGGCCGAGAATGGTCGCAGAACCGCAGAGTCAATGTACGGCTGTCGTGGATGGTGTTGCCATCACAACGCTGATATCTGGGCTGACACCGACCCTCAGGACCAGTGGATGCCAGCAACCTTGTGGCCACTAGGCGGTGCATGGCTTTGCACTCACATCTGGGAACACTATAGCTTCACAGAAGACAAGGAGTTTCTGCAACGCATGTTCCCTGTGCTACAGTCATGCGTTCAGTTTCTCCTGGATTTCCTGATCCCGGATGAGTCTGGTCAATACTTGGTCACCAATCCATCCTTATCGCCAGAGAATAGCTACCTTGCGGATGAGAAGGGCAATAAGGCTGTTTTCTGCGAAGGTTCGACAATCGACATGGAAACCATTCGAGCCGTGTTCAGAGATTTTCTTCGCTCCGTGGATGCGTTGAGATCATATGGAATCAGTGTCAGGGACTCATTAGACACGGTTGCTATGATCTCCCAGGTCCAATGCAGCCTTCCAAAACTCCCGGAAATTCAAATCAGTCCAGAGACGGGTGCTATTCAAGAATGGGGTCTCAAAGATCTCCCAGAAGCTGAACTCGGGCACAGACACGTATCTCATTTATTCTCACTATACCCAGGTGATTCCATCACTCCTTCATCCACCCCAGATCTCGCCGCAGCAGCGCTAAAGACTTTGGAAAGCCGTATCAAACATGGTGGCGGTCATACAGGCTGGAGCCGGGCGTGGTTGATCGGACTATATGCTAGATTACGAAAACCTAAAGAATGCGCCGAAAATATCGAGGCTTTGCTAAGAGATAGTACCGTCCTGAACATGATGGATTCGCATCCTCCAGTCCAGCTTGACGGGAACTGGGGAGGGTGTGCTGGGGTTTTGGAGTGCCTGATGCAATCGCATGAAGAAATGGAGGTGGAGGACGCAAGTCTATCTATGGAAGGGACAAAAAGGAGAGTAAGAATCATTCGACTACTACCATCATGTCCAGCCGAGTGGACTAAAGGAGTACTGAAGGGAGCGAAAGCAAGAGGTGGGTTCGAGCTGGATTTTCAGTGGGAGAGTAGGACAATTCGGGAACCTGTGATTGTGCGGTCTCTGCTTGGGAACGACGCTATTCTATGCTTCCACGTTTGCGGAGACGATGCCTCCGCCGCTAGAAAGATGGTCAAAGTCTATGGCAAAGGCGTCCATAAGGTTTTCCCGGCATGAGCAATCGAGCAGTTCGACGCACCCTTTTCGGATAACTGCGTGCTATAATCATCTTTATCCGTTCGAGGCTCTCTTGAATTGCATTCAACCACTAAGATACCCTAAGCCTTTAGCGGCCTAGAAAGCCTCTAGATCGCATTTATCTTTAACAATATCAGATCATGGTGGCCGCTGGTGGCGTAGATCTACCTCGGTTATAGCTGTGCCGAAGCCGAAACCGCTCCTGAAATTCTCCGCCTACCAGGTTCAGCTACTCTGCAAGTCATACTTAGAGCACGGTCCATTTGGTCCACGTGTCGAATGAAGTGGGACGCACCATAGCTATGAAATAAGGTAGATCTACCAAAGTACGTCCAAATCCTCTTTCGTCATGTCTTCTCAATTATCGTCTCAATTCACGTTTAACGATTCACCAGAAGCAGATTTGAAAGGATGTCTTCGAAAAGACTTCTACTGGGGGCAAGTCCACCAACCCCCCGAGGTTATCCATCCTAACAAACCACCAGCTACGCAACAGCCGCCCCCCAAATCGAAGGCGCATGGAACACCGACGGCAAAGGCCCTTCCATCTGGGATACTCTCGCACATACTCCTGGAAAGATCCTTGACAACAGTAACGCCGACGACGCATGCCGCTCCTACGACTTCTACCGACAAGACGTCGCACTCATGAAATCCTACGGCGTAACTGCCTACCGCTTCTCCCTCTCCTGGTCCCGCATCATCCCCCTAGGCGGAAAAGACGACCCTATCAACGAAGCCGGAATCCAATTCTACTCGAATCTAATTGATGAGCTGTTAGCAAATGGCATCACTCCTTTCGTAACGCTCTTCCATTGGGATATGCCGCAAGCACTCGAAGACCGCTACAAGTCTATGCTGAACCAATCCAAATATATACCGGATTTCCTGCGCTACGCAAGGGTGTGCTTTGAAAGGCTTGGCGATCGAGTCAAGCATTGGATTACGTATAATGAGCCGGGTGTGTATACGCTAGCCGGATATGCGGGCGGTGCGCATGCGCCGGGCAGATCTTCGAATCGAGAGCAGAATGAGGAAGGAGACACGAGCACCGAACCGTGGATTGTGGGACATACGCAACTTGTTAGTCATGGGTATGCTGTCGATATGTATCGGAAAGAGTTCCAGCCCAGCCAAAAGGGTACGATTGGGATCACGTTGAGTGGGAATTGGTCTGAGCCCTGGGATAAAAGTGATGCCGCCGATCGAGCGGCCGCGCAGCGCGCGCTGGAGTTTGAAATCGCGTGGTTTGCTGATCCGGTGTATGGACCTGGTAAGGTGGATTATCCCGGTTGTATGAGGAAGCAGCTTGGTGAGAGGTTGCCGCAGTTTACGGAGGAAGAGAAGAGGCTTGTAAGGGGGAGTAGTGAGTTTTATGGTATGAATACCTATACGAGTTTCTTTGTCAAAGATAATATTGTAGGCGGTCCTATTCCACCGGAAGATCATAAGGGGAATCTGAGGTGGTTTAATGAGAATAAAGATGGTGTTTCGCGGGGTGAAGAGTCGGATACGGAGTGGTTGAGAACGGCGCCTTGGGGGTTTAGGAAATTGCTAAGGTGGATTTGGGAAAGATATCATGTGCCGATTTATGTTACGGAGAATGGGACGACGGTGAAGGGGGAGGATAAGCTGACTGAAAAGTTACTGAATGATAGGCATCGGATTGAATTTTATCGGAAATATGTGGGGGAGTTGGCTAAGGCCGTCAAGGACGGGATTGATATTAGGAGTTATTTTGGGTGGACGCTTGCGGATAATTGGGGTGAGCATATGAAGGCTTCTTTGTTCCGAAGGATTGGAAGTGCGAAAGCTAATGAATGTCTTTTAGAATGGGCGAAGGGCTATACTGACCGATTCGGCGTCACTTTCATCGACTTCGATACCCCGGAGAAGAAGAGGTATCCAAAGCGTTCGGCTGCGTTCAACCGGGACTTCTTCAAGCATCTCATAGCGAAATCTTAGGGGTGTACTTATATCCACTTCTTCGGTAACGCCTTCAATCGAAGGTTTTCTGGTCTAAACGCTTCAGTCATGTGCGGGATCTGTCTAGTGATAGTATATGCCAATATGCAGGTGGTATACAAGTAGAATCAGCCCTTCCGGCGATGACCGAAGATCCTGCCAAGACCTTGATACAGAGTTGTATTTGCGATAGTCGTTGGGTGGCGTAGGATATGCGTGAGCATGAAGATGGCAAATGAGTCTAAGGTGGCGTGGAATACCATTCGACTCGCATATAATTGGATTATCGCCGCATCTCTGTGCTATTGAACTTGTTAGAATTTGAGTGACAAATATTTAAAGTTTTAACCTGGAAACGTTACGTTGTTGTCGCTCTTGCAAGTCATGAAATCCACCTTCTCTGGGGCTTCTGCTCGTAATGCTTAAGCTTCCAGGCCATGAGGGGTAGAGATTAAGTTAAAGGCGGGAGGGGGATAAATTGCGAGGCCGAATGCTAAAATGGTGGCACGGGGCCGAACTTTGTGATGCCAAGCCAAAGCTCGGACTAGATTATTCTGCTGGTACGTAGGTCTTAGTCCAGGTAAATGGCTATGGGATAAATCTATCAGCCGAGCGATTTCCTCGTACATCATTCAACAATGAGCAGCGTCAAGGGTGCACGAGCAATAAGGCGCTCCCGAAATCTTGCCTGTAATGGCAGGCTTTCTACCCGTTTGTTTCTTTGTGCCTTCGGCTCTGGATCTTAGCACATACAGAACGGTTGTCCGAAGAAGTCCCATGGTCGTGGCGATTGCTTCTGGATCGGGATCGTCTTTAGGTGTCGCTTCCACTGCCATGTCGGTGGACTTGACGGTCTTCTCGTCGGCACCAGATGATATTTATTCAATTGTTTTGAAGGGGAAATGACGGAAGAACTGCAGGCTCTGTAGTCAAGAATGTGGACACAGGTATCCAACCTCACTGGAGCTTACAACAAATCAGGAATGAGCTCATGTGCTAAAGTGTGTATTCCAATGCTAAGATGTCAAACACGATTACAAGTAGCAACCGAAGCCTTGTGCTTTTCTCTGACAAGCTTTCGAATGACGTATCCTCATAATCGGGTCATCGTCCGCCATACGCTTCGCGGCCCTCTCCTCTTGCTGAACATATCTTACTTCATCACTAGAGGTAATCTGGCCTGGAGGTATCTGATGGAGGAAGTCATGTCTTGGTAGCTAGAAGTGCTCATAAATATTGTCTTGAATGAATTGAACCAAATTAATTGATTACCGCTGGAGGTAATGACCGGTTAAGTATATAATAATTAAACAGGCAGTAACGACAGTATGACTCTTTGATGGCTTACGATGCCATGGTGGCGTCGATGCCTTGAGTTCTGCCTACCTTTAGCGCGAGGTAGCAATGGTTGCCTATCGCGGTTATGCCAACAGTATCTCTGGTCTCTTCCGCTTCTTCTCCCCAGGAGCGATGGAATGCTTGCTAAGCTATCCCAGCTGTCGTACCTTGGTTTCTGCCGCAGTATGGTACTGGCAGAGCTGTTAAGCAGAGACGATCAGCTCTCGATCTTCATTCCCAATCTCATCTTGTGCAAGTCCTTCGTACGCAAAGTCTCTAAGTCGAAGTCGTAAGCTTGGATGATCGGTAGGATTTCCTTGGTCGCCGCAGAACGCATGTGAAGAATGTTAATTAAAGACGAAAGAATATTGTCTGAGAGTTGGGCATACCTCATCCGCAATTTCTTGAACTACTCTTAACTTATCTCTATCAACAGCGTGAGTTCTATAAGTTCGCCACACGGCTCAGTTTACCCGGACAATTAGGACTGGTTTCGCTGAACCCAAACATCGGAGACGAGCAGTTGCGGGGAAAGAAGGAGAATCGCCACTGGTTCTATATCATCATGGAAGCATGCCTGGGAGCGCATCGGCCGTTTGCCTCATTTTCTTCAATGGAAACAGTAATCATTGTCTTGCAGAACTCCCTTTCTCCCATTGACGCAGCGGACTTCGTTTGTCAGTTGCTGGTGGAGACGGTGTGTAATGTGACAGAACCGAATGATTATCGGAAGCTCGGTCAAGAGTTCGTCCAGAAAGCGTTGAATCATAGTAAGCAGGTCAAAGAGGACATTAGATGCGAAGCAAAAACCAGGGACGAAGTCAAAGGAACTCAAACTCTACACTAGTGTTTACTGGAATGAACTTATGAATTCTCGCATCGACACTATGGAAGTTGATAGCCATTCGGAAATGCGTTTTAAAGGTTCCCAGCACGAATGGTATGATTTGCGTTACTTTCAGGACGACACCTTCTCTTGGTGGATGCCATATGACGAGGCAGCACGCCTCGCACGCTACATCAATGACTTCTCCTCCTCTTATCATCTCATCCATTTCAAGGAAAATTAGACGGGATCTTTGATACTCTGGAGTGAGCTTGGGACATTCGGGACCCAATGGACCACGAAGTGTTTAAGTGCACCCATGTGTCGGCGAATTCACCGGACAAAAGTTCCTAGTTCTCTTAGTTTATGCTGCCTGAAGGACGATGAAGTTTCGTAGTCACTCATACTGGGTCCATATAGGCGTGCATTCTCTGCCTCCTCTTTTTGGGCCTGTCAATCACGTGCCTGCTGCACCCTGTTTGGACTCCAAGATGTAACAATACCGTCGTCCTCGACCAATATTTCAAGCAGAAGAAGCTTGTCACGCTTCTACGGTTCCTCTTATTAATAACAACCTCTTTTCAAGACCTTGTTCTGCATTTTGAGAGATATATTCTCTATTGATAAGGTGTGAATTCTTTTATTATTGAGTCGCTTAGTCTCATGAAATAGCTTCTCAATGCGACGCTGGCGCTCAGCCTTTATCACAGAGTTTGAAGTCTCGCTTTATGAAGGCCTTAAGGCATTCCCACCGTTGAACTTCTCCACCTGCATGTTTCGACACCACCTGCACCCCCTGTAGGTAGAATCTACGCCTAATCCTACGCCTGCCAATCTTAGTGTTTCATCACCCGTAAGATTTTTTTAGCCATAGATTGGCGTAGGATTGTCAAATCCTACGCTTTTGGAAGCCGCGTCGGGACAACTCAATGAGCTTATTTGATTAGTGCGATAAGTTGCCTATCTACGGCAAATCCACCTATGGCCGTAGATATAACTAGTAGCCCCAGCGCAACATGCTAGGAGTGATTAGACGTATAGACGTAGTTCTTGCATGAAAATCGCCAAATCTTATGTAAATAGCAGGCGGGGGAGAAACTAAATGAATTGAATTAATCATAGCTATCTAAACATAATATTAATAATCTTAAAATTGCCACTTCTAGCGAAGTAACGACGTATGCATTGTGTTAAAGCTTAAGACACGCCCTTCGCTTATTACATTTTAAAATCACATAAATATGCTAACCCTCCAGCTTTATTTTCCACCCACTCAGTATTCTCCGTTTAAAGCTTTAGTATTTTCTTTTAGTAATATCTATAAATTCATGGAACCAAAAAAATTTTTTTTTTTGGGTAACCTTTTTGTAGAAAGGATTTCACCTTCTATTTGATAAATGCTTAAGATATAGCGGGAGCTCTTCTTATAATAACTCCTATAATTGCTGTAGTACTCGGAGTAGCTAATACTTTAGGTTTCTTTAAAGGAACGGGCTTCTTGGGTATAGCCTTGAGCACATGTTAAGTATACTAACTATACTCTTTCTAATCTAGCTTATTCTCCCTAAGCTTGTATTTCTTGAAGGTTATAAACAGAGTAAGTACTATGGATTCTCTCTACTTAATATGCTTCTCTTTGCCCTGTTTAGCCACCTTTTTTTTTGCCCTTGGCCTTGTTTGTTAACAGCTAAAATAGGCGAGGCGTAGAAGAAGCTTCAGTATCAAGTCTCTCTGGATTAAGCGCATTACCTTAAATATTAACAAAAGTATTGCGAGCAGGCGTTAAAAGGGAATCTGTATTATAATCAACTAAAGAGAACCTTAGCAATAAAAAAAGACGGGCGATTTACCTTTAGGCAAAATCTTAGCCTTCTTCTACTTCTTTAATGTCTCTTTTGGGGGTGTAGATAAAGGAAGTTAAGATACCGCTTAAAAGGCAGCGTTCTCGAGGACCTTAAAGAAGGCTTTCTAGGCCAACTACCAGACATTGTGAAAGTTAATTTTAAATGGATATGATAGTTCAATATTACAAATTAAGAGGTAGAAAATTTAGCGGAAAATTACAGAACTACAAAGATTAAGATGCAACGTAGTAGAAACTTTTTGTTGAGAATGCATTACCCTATGTTAGCGGCATTTGGCGATAGATAATGAAATAAACCACGAAAAATCCCGAAATGAGCTTAGAGGCCACGACAACTAAAGATCTTATCCTAACTACGCCGGAACTACACTCGCGGAAACGCTAAAGCGTAGAGTTAGAAGTGTAGAAAGCCAGAGAGATCGGAACGAAGGATTTTGATTACAGTTTTTTCCCGTCTGACGCACAGGCTTACCTGACGAACACCGAAATTTTATGTATTTTAAACCACGATAACATAACAATGCAACAAGCTATGTGCATGAAATTTTAAGATATTATTATTTTATATATAAAGAATACATTATGAAGTTTTCTTTTAAAAGATTTATGTATTTAGCAATATATATTATAATAAAATATACGTATTATAATATTAATTTACTTAATTTATATATTATATAGATATATTTAAATAGTTTAAAAACGTTGTTATTACCCAATTTATGATTATAAATAATGACGAAAAATTTAAAAACTCAAAAAATATTATAAAATTATATAATAATAATTGACTTTTATTACATTTTTTAATATATATTATTAAAATGTAATAAATTTATATGTTATGCTATTAAAAACTTAAATTTTAAAATCTTATATATTATTTATATAAAATGACAACTTATTTATAAACTTATTTTATTATTTTATTATTATTATTAAAAATAGTATTACGCTTTTAAATTATAGAATATTATTTTAAATTTTAATATATTTTCTTATATAGCGGCTATATTAAAGTAAAATTTCATACATTAATAATATATATATGCTATAATTTAGTACAAATGTTTTGAAAATTATTATTAAGTATTGCGGTTTTTAGAAGAGTTTTAAGAAAAGTGTGCGCCAGGTGAGCCTGTGCGTCAGACGGGAAAAAACTGTATATAACCCGCAAACAATTTACGGTTCTACCCCTCACACCTACACCCAGGGCGCAGGTGGTGTTGAAGCATGCGGCAGACCTCTGAAGGACTCAAAAGGATACAACCCAGTGTATCCAAAACCGGAGGGTACAGCTATGCACGGTAGTCTCCGAATATCACTTATGTAAGCGGAAAGTCAAAAACGTTTGCAACTCCAAAATTGAAGCTATTCAACCCACACAAGCTATTTCACAAGCCCGTTTTCTATGTAATAGGCCGATTAGTTCAATATTTCGTCTGCCAGCCCTTTGCTTTTGCGTACAGCCTCCAGCCTTCGGGGCATGGACTCTATCAACTTGCGGAGAAGCTTGTTCGGCAGCTTTCGCCATGCCTCCCAATCCTCCTTGGAGTTATCAATAGTCTCCATTTCTAGATGGAGCTTGTGCACCATCTTCTTCAAGGCCCACTAAAGGTGCTCAATAGGATTGAGATCTGGGGAATATGGGGGCCACTCGAGGGTCCAAATCCCGTGACTTTCTAGGAATCCGATTGTTTTCTTCGCTGTATGTATGGGAGCGTTGTCTTGTTGGAATATGTGCCCTGGCTAATAGTGGAAAATTAGGCCATTCTCTAGCGTTTTAATGTAGGAGGCAGCATTATAGCCCTTCTTCTTTGAGGCAGGGTCCCTTTCCATAATAACTAATTCACTTCTTCCAACCCTGCCGTTAGGGGTTACCCAGAAGCAACCCCACACCATCTACGAAGGGTTTTTTGATGTCTCTTTCTCCTAAATCATCTTATGGGCCAATTTCTCATGCGTAAAGTGGAAACACCATTCTATATTCCTACCAGAACCTCGTTCGACGGAGCACTCATCTGAGAACTTAATTGTACGCCTCCGGAAGTTAAAATTTCTGTGCTCTCTGGCAAATTTGAGCCTCAATTTGGCTAGCCCAAGTGCTAGCTTAGGCCTCTTCTTACATCTGAACTTATGGAGGCCTTTATTTTTAAGTGCGCGATAGACTGTAGTCCGGCTTACGTGGAGAAAGCCTGCTTTTTCCATAAGGTCTCTGCACTCCATCTTCGGAAAATTTCGAGCTAAACGAAAGGCAGCACGCTTCTCCCGACGATTAAGGAGCTGAGGACGTCCAGATCGAGGCAAAGATTCAGTCGTTTTGTGGAGTTTCCAGCGGTTGATGGTGTCAGCAATAGTCTGCCTTCTGCAGTTGAATTCGGCTGCTAGTTCCTTCTGGGTAACACCAGCCTCCGACTACGAAATAATTGACGAACGCGCGTCAAATGATAGTTCTCCATTTAGGACGCGATTTCCACTAATTTCCTGGCGAAAGGGTCGCATGGTTATTGAGAAATAGATGTTTGCAATCGACGCGAATTTTCGTGTTGTGGGGGTGCATGGTTTATGTGCGGAGACTTTTGGCGCAGTACTGTACATTTTTCTTCGGGAAAGCTCGCTGGTAAGCAGGTAAAAACAGGCGGAAATCCCTTTTAGATATTTTATTCCGGACTACTGGGGAGCCCATCGATAAATGGTAAGTGAATTTCCATAAGAAGCCTTGACTTTAGATCTTATTTCAAGAGATGCTTCTTCCCTTCTTGATAACCCTGGTGAAAAGTAGCACGAATTAGTCATCTCACATCTACTCTTATTATGTCTCCTGCGATTCAAATCATCCGCAAATCCTAAGCCGAGTCATGTGTCAAAAGCTCTCACACATCCTACAGTGCGGCTCGGATCACGCAATCAACAACACACCCTCACCCAATACTCAAGTTGCTCTGAGGACCCTCGAGCGCCCTCTAAATATATATATATATGTAAACTCCTTCACCCCGCCTCTTCTTTTCTTTTTACTTCTCCTTTCTTCATGGGTGGGGTGGTTGAGGGGCTTAACACCCTGTGTAAATGAAGAGCACAACGCAACAACAACGGCAAGGACACAGAAGAGCAAGCCAATAGCGGTTAATAAAGTGTTACGACGTCCTTCAGGAGCTGCGACGGTGTCCTGAGGTGGGGTGTGTGATGGGCGTAGCATTCCTTCAAAGTATGGTTTTCTTGTCTTCCTTTTTGAACCGCTCACTTGATCTAGGCTGTCCTTTTCACTTTCCCTTAATTGACATGGCTTGTCTGTGTTTTCAAGGAAGAAGCCGAAAGGCTTTCACTGGGTTTGGACTTCAACCTTAACCCCTTCTCTTTGGTCGGTAGGTAGATAGCTTGCTTAGTTGATTTCTGTCTTCGCTTACACTGCGCTTTGATGCCTTGACCATTCGCATGTGCGCCTGCGTGAATTATGAGAGTCTTTCACCATGACATTGTTTAAACACGTTGCGGCTAACTTGCCATACATGGAGATTAATCCTAGAGACCATTGTTATAGTCCTATTTCCTTGGATACTGGCAAACGTGAACTATTAATAAACAATTTCCTTTTCTCTAGGTCAATGCAGACTGTTTCCATAGAACTCGAAATTCTATTCCAGAAACTGTTACCATTACGTCAAACTAACCAGCCCTTTAACCCATTCATCTCCCCATATTTCATCCCACGATGCCCGTTTTCCAGGCTCAAGTGCCAATATTCTCCTCAAAATGGGTCTCGAATGTCTTGGTAGTTGATCAATTAAAGCTTCTGGTCTCCTTACGAACTCCAAAAATCGTTCGTCCTCCAACGATGCAATGTCCCAAGGCAGTTTTCGAAGAGCCATTGCGACATACAATATTCCAAGTTGCCATATATCCGTAAGAGCAGCATTATACGGCATTGCTGGAAGCCGATTAATCTCCGGTGGAAGATACGGCTCTGTGCCTTCGACATCTGTATGATATTTCAGCTCGGTTCACTAGAATAACAGGTTCAGCGCTATGTAAGAAGCATTTCCTCACCTTTCGAAAATAAAATCTGGCCCGACTCATCCAAAAACGGCACCGCGCTCCCAAAATCCCCAACCTTAGGCATCCCATCACCGCAAATCATGACGTTCTCCGCTTTCAAGTCTCGGTGCGCAACACCTTTCTTTAATGTCATTCGATCAGCACAAGCCAAAATCTTCCAATCGCTTATGTTCATCTCCAACTTACAGAATGTATAAATCGAACCGCTTTTAGGACACTACCAAAAATACGCTCCGCTTCTCTTTCTTCCAATCTCCCTCGTTCCAACTTGGCGATGAGGGATCCAGGGCAGTACTCCATAACCATTAAAAACCGATCCCCCTCTTTCAGAAGGCTAATGCCTTGAACAATGTTTGGATCCTCTCGAAACATTTCCATATACCGAAACTCCGATTCAATTTCCCGCGCATAGGTGCCTTCGATCTTCTCTGGACCCTTTCGGTCGAATATCTTTATCGCTACTGCTTTTGATTTTCCAAGGTCTTGGTCCTCGTACAAACATTGTGCATGCCTTTGATGAGGTGTGATCCAACTTGCTTTTACAACTGAGCTTGCAGATCCATAGCCTAGAGGTTTAATAAACCAGAATCGTCGGTCCAAGATGCTGGATGCACAGACGGGGAACGTGAGAGCGGCTATGGAAGGTGGTTTAGGGCAGAAAGAGGAGCAATCGCTTTTTGATTGGATCCCGAAAGAGAATGCAGAAGATGTAAAGAATATGAGTAAAAAGGAGGCAGTTGTGCTAAACCCGGTCGATTGAAAATTCAAATTTTTTTTTTTTGGAACTGGAAGGGCTATGTGAAGAGGATTCCGCGAAGCGCGACCAGCTCGTACTTATGACACGAGAATGTGAAGCTTAGACCACGTCTAGATAAGCCTGTGAGTGCTTACATCTACCAGGAAACCGGAGAATGTCCTAGTATGTCCAAACTTTTGGTTCACCTTTCCAAATCCCAGAATTCCTCTCACTTTGCTTGCGGTGCGAGAGCGGTGTCAAGCAGAGCTTCAGAATATCTCAAATACTTTCCATCCACTTTAGTTATTCTACTACTTCACACTATGAGTTAATTACGGCTGATAATAAAAATTGCCCTCGTATCCTCCGCCATGCCTCGTCAAATTCTCCGGGTAATCCTTCAAATCCACCGCGCCAGGATGCCTCACCAACTCCTCCATTTTTGGATGCTTCGCCCGCTCCATAGCCCATTCCAACGCGCTCCTGAAATTCCGACATTTATGCTGAGTATTGAAATCAACGTGTTTGTGATCATACCCTTCGACCCAGTGCGAGAATATCAGGCCTTGGTCAGCGGTGCACATGACGTGCTGGCGCAGCATATCGACGCAATGATCTGGTAACAGATTTGTGAGTTTGAGAACGAGGAGAAAGATAGGAGTGGAGTACAACCTACCAAGATGGTTTATCGTTTCTTCAGGGGGAAATGAGAAACTGTGTTCTTTGTCTTTGTAGTAATCGAATCGAATAAACTTTCGAATCATATTCTTCATTTGTTAGCTAGATGAAAATGGGCTGGAAAACCAAGTTGGAAGATTTTTACCAAACAGTGGAGATGATGGTTCCATTCCACAGACGTATAAATCTGTCCCCCATACTCTTCAGGAAATCTAACAAGTGTATTTGGATCCAGCAAAAGACCGGATCGCAGCGCTTCCTCCTTAGATACTGGAATCTCTCCGACCTCCCAAGTCACGTTATCCCACGCTTCCTCCAACTCTGGTCTTGGCTCTCCTCTCCAGGGCGAATTGAGGTCTTGTAAACCGGCGTATCGAACAACTTTATAATCAGAGTCCACTGATCCTAAGGCAGGTGCTAGATGGTGGACTTCTCAGCCATGCGACTGTGAATAGTTGGAGGGAGGATTGCTTACACCACTGTGAAGTTTCCCATGTGAATTTCTTAATTCGGTAGGAGGGATTGTTGAAAATGAGGAAAAAGACGATATTCAGAAATAATACGAAGACGTGAAGTATCCAAGGACGGAAACAAGATATCAAGTGCCGTTTTGTAGGGTGTTGCTGCTGGCCAGATTCGACATCGCTTTCGCACTCGCTGTCTACAGTAGATAGGGCATTGTAGCCTTCTTTGTCCTTCATGTTGTTAAAGAGTTTAAAAAATGGCCGAGAGAAAGAAATCTGGGAATGATTTAGGAGTTAGGTGTTTGTGAAATGCGGAAGCAGAGTTCAGATCGCTTGTCTTGGTTGGACATTTGGAAGCCGTCTCCAGATGTGAATACCACAGAGAGCTCATGAAACCAAAAAGCACGGCATTTCACTTGAGTCAGACCAACACAGGATATAAGAATGGTCTGACGTGATGGACAAGGATTTAGATTGACAGGGCAGTAGAATATGCTCGTAATCGGGGTCAGCGATGTTTACTTAGAAGGAGAAAAATGATGTGAGAATCCTTCCAAATCCTTCTGGATCTCTGAAATATGTTTACAATTTGGATCATTCGTCCCGTTGTTGGTCCACAGGGGCTTCTGCAAGGGCCGGGGCTTCTAGTGCGGTCCGTTAAGGGAACTCTAAGCTAAAAAAGAGGCCGAGGCGAGGTGGATAGCCGTTAGATTTCCAGAAGGAATGGAGCGCGAATGGGAGGAAGAACATTGATAAGGTTTGGCCCAACAATATCACACGCCTGGAATACGGGAAGTAACTTGCTTAACGTGTTGGATATGGAAAGGAATTCCATGCATCTTCATCCTCGACTCGTGTCAATCCTTCCAGAGCTCAAGTAGCGTAATCTAGACGCGTTGTTATAAGTGAAGGATATTAATATTAAATCTCTACAATTTGTCTTCATGTGGTCACATGCTTACTCTTTGCCCTTTCGATAGGTTCTGTGTTTCTGACAGCTGTTTCGGGATGACACGATGTTGCCGTAAAGCGGCCTCCTGCTGGTCGGATATACAATCAGCCGGCTTGGCACTTCTTAGCTGTATATAGCCTCTGCTCGCCCTCTAAATTCGGAGGTCCTTAATGCAATCTTGTTCAGTCTCTCAATCTCCACAAGCTCCAATCACGGTAACACACGATATTGCCCCTGGGGTGCTTGTGAGACGAAATAAGCTTAGATTGGCGAGCTGATATAAGCGCATCGCCCCACTATTTTCCACTACCCATCCTGGGCAATGGGGGCGAAGGATTGCTGGAACGCTGAAGGATCGCCTTCTACGTCAAAACCAGCTTCTGGGGCCAATGATGCGATAACGGATGGTGGTGCGAGAATCATTTAGAAGGAATAATCCCCCGTACCTCGATCTTGGCTTGTATCAAATTGATCAAGCAGTTGGAAAATGTGGAAGATTAGTGTAAGTGAGCTTGGATTGGTTAGAGATGGCGAAAGGATCTTGCACGCTGACCATGAGATAACGTGCAATACGAGCGGTCAATGCAACTGTCAAAGCTCAATGCTTAGAATGAGGAATGAGCACGCGATCATATTCCCGATGAGAGTATGTTCGTGGGCAAGCGTACTCTCCTTTTAATTCGAATATTTAAAGCAGTGTTGAGGCCCTAATTTTTAATCTCAACACGCACCAGATTTTCAACTTCTCAGCTCAGCACAGAGACCACGATACACTTATCCCTTCAAAATGAAGCCCCAAGTTTTTGCCATGCTCCTTTCCTTCGGGATGATCTCCTCCACTGTAGCTGCTCCAGCAGTCAACCGTGACGCGGACACGGAGGCATCCGTCAACGCTTTCTCAGGCGCCGGACGGTGGACTGTCGTAAGTGTAAACACTCTAACTTTGATGCGTATATTATCCAACATCAAGACAGAAGCGTGATGAAGCCGAGGTGAATGCCTTCTCAGGCGCCGGGCGCTGGACAGTTGTGAGTAGAAAATGCCTATCACGATCGACTGGGTCTCACACAAAGATACGGAAACCAAAACGGGATGAGGCCAAAGTGAATGCTTTCTCTGGGGCTGGCCGATGGACTGTTGTAAGTATGAGCGTTCAAGGAAAATTTGCTCCAAGTCTGAATATAATTACGTAGAAACGGAATGAAGCCGAAGTGAACGCCTTTTCAGGAGCCGGCCGCTGGACTGTGGTAAGTATATTCCGAATACTCTTAGCTGGCAGCGAATCTGATCTAAATTTTTAGAAGCGGGATGAAGCCGAAGTCAACGCTTTTTCAGGAGCCGGTCGCTGGACTGTGGTAAGTGAAAACTCTGACATTTCCCTCTAGCAATGATAATAAAAGTATGTTCCAGAAGCGAGACCAGGAAAAGCGTGAAGCGAAGGTGGCCGGAGAAGTCGACATTTAGGTAATCGTAAGTCCGCCTGCGACAGCGGCATCCATATGCTACTGGCTTTTGGAGGGCGATGCGTGGATCGCAGGGCGGAGTGGATATTTCGTTCAATTCCCAAGATTGTCCTTGCCGGAAATTGCCCTTAACCCGGCGATATAGTATGATGTTTAAAGCGTCTACTCCCAGAAATTGAGTCTTATTGTTTCTGTATTCCAAGCGCAATTGTAACGAGAAGCCCAATTGTCAGTTCATGAGGAATTGCAGCTAAAATTGATGTGGAATAAATTTCGCAGTAAACCTGGGGGACCTATGATCTTGGCTTTGATGATTTATGGTAGTATCAAGCCTGGGACGGTAGCATCCATTTCTTTCTGCGCCAACCCTGGGGATGAGAATGCCTGTCCATGAGACCTGTCCCTTTACTGAACGAATATTATCACTTGCCGTTTAGTTCGCAAGTGAGATCCCACGAGACAGCATCCAAATCTCCATTTTGTGCTGCGATGTGTATGGGTGGAGGTCCTGTTTTCGTAGGTCGACTATTCCGCGTTCCATATTTGGTTCGCATCCAGTACTTCGATGGAACGTCGTAGGTCAGAGAGAACCCAGTTGTGCTCGATCCCATAGGAGCTTATTCGGAGCCTTGAAAGGGTTTGCTCTTTTTGCCCTTGTTCCGTTGTTCAAGATAACCTTAGAACGAGCACCTGCCAAGCGCATCGTTTGTATATTAGTGCGGCGGAAGGGCGTTGGTTTATGATTGGAATTCCGAAATCCAGGATTATTTTCAATGGATAGAAGGAGTGTATTTATAAGGCTGCGGAAGCTACCGGATGGTTCGGTTGGAGTTGCTGGCGCAGGAATGAGTAGAAGATCCCATGAAAATATAGCCTTGAACTAGCTCTTCCCAATAGTGTTAGCGCAGTTTGGGTGTTGCGCCGCCCTCCATCCCCAACTACTTAAAACCATACCTGATGACCGTGCGTCAGTTACTCTTCGTACTTTGTGGAAAAAAATTTTGCACCCGCCATTCTAGGTACACCCGACGACACCGTGAGAAAGACCATGCTCCTACCGAAATGTGTGATTCATTTTAGGTATAGAAGGTATTCAACGAATGAATGCAAGCCTTACGAACATATCTGAGAGCGACCGCCTTGCGCGAAAATAATAAACCACACTTAGGTACGTAGACCTCTCCCCTCAGTCGCACGCAATCCCAAATCCTTCCTTTTAACCGCCGCCTTCTTCTTCCATTCATTGAACCTCTCCTCATTCCTAGAGAAGCTGTCCGTGAACCGACACCTCCTGAACACATCCGCAATGTCCTCCCTGATCAACTCATCCCCCATCCTTCCTCAATACAATTTTATCTAAATGCTCATGGAATACCTGCTCATATTCTGTAGAATGATTTCTCATCCGCAGCATGTATTCAATGTTATCCTTAGTAAACTTCGCCAGATACTTAAGATTAAGTACATTATCCTTCCGTTTCCTTTCTTTCCCAACGCTTCAAATCCAACCTGCGCTTCTTGGATACCCAAATCGTTCCGGCGCCACGTCAAGCGAAGTTTCGATGTTGATGTCTAGAGCTTTGATGTTAACGTCGCAATGCTCAGTAGCACTGCTCCGCCCTTCCCTCGGCCCGACCCTGAAGAAGCATTCCAGAATGGAACATATCTCCCAAATCATGGCCGGGCCAGCGCCAGAGTCGGCCTAGAACCATTTGTACGAAGGACATTCTTCATAGAACCTGAGCTCGCACTTGAAACTGCTCACGATGCGGAAACCGGCTTTCACGGGTTCCACGCGTGTTGTGAGAGCAGGTACACAGACCTAGGTGGGTAGAAGATCGATTTCACTATGTAATATAATGTCGAGTTCATAGGAATAAACTTTTTCGCCCAATTCTTTGGATAGTCGAAAGAGTTTCATTGTGGGTTGGTGGGACCAGTGGAAGAGGTGCAGCGTTCATGACGTATTCATCGGGGTAGTATTTGATGGGTATGAGGTGCGTCCAGGCTCTGAGGGAAAGATTTTGGAAGGTTCGACATCCGGTGACAGGCTCGTCTGCTTCGGGCAGAGTTGGGATCAAGTTTCTTCGGTGTTGCGAGAACGTAGAAAATAATTTGATCGCGGAGTTTGCGGGGAATACTCAGGAGTGATGGCATCTTGGTACCATAAATCCTATCAGGTGTGATTGGGAGTTTTAAACTGCGAAACATGAGATTGTGTGAGGAGAAGAGAGCAGTTTTGTACGGGTGTTTGCCTAGCTCCAACCTGAATGTGGGACGGGATTAATGACACGTAACGGCATCAAGCAAGCCGCTCACTCATCCTACGTCTCCTAAATCCACTCAATTTATTCCCCCATTAGCTCGGGCCGTGCAAATCTCATGTTTGTTTGCTTCTGAGGCTGTTGAGGCTTTCTCGTATCTCGTCACGAGAACGGAGCACCGTTGGTTAAAGAGCCATGCCAAGCCCGCCACAATACTCTGCAGTACGGGATTTTAGCGCCTAGCGCACCAGCTAATTTTACTCTCGATTTTAGCGTATTTTAAAATCTATTCTTTAAACCCTTTAAGCAATATATAATTAATAAAATTCTAAGAATTTCTAGAATAATATTTAAGTAACTATAGAAAAGTAAATAAATTTGTAATAAACTAAAGCCTAGAATAGTTAACTATAATAGTTATCTTAGTATTAACTCTAACTATACGTAGTCACGTGACCTTAACAACTTAGTAAAAGTTAGCTATTAAGATTTTATAGCATATATAGTTAACTTTTTATTAACTTTACTTTATTTTTACTTAATTACTATATTTGGTTTAAATTATTATAAATATGCCTTAAAAAATAGTACAAAAAAAGAACTTTATATACTATTATGTAATAGTATAGTATTATATAACACTATTAGTTAATAAATAAAGAAATATTTCTACTTGCTTTTATAGCTAGAGAATATTAATTAATTAATATATTTTATTTAATTTTAAGATCTAAAAGCATTATGTCTTGCCTTTATAACAAAAATATTTTTTTTTAAATAACTTAATAAAAGCTTAGTATTATTTTGTAAAATTTTAAATTTTAAATTTTTACTATTATATATAAATACTACTAAATTTATATTAGAATATAATTCCGTAATTTTAAGCTATTAAGCTTAAAATTTAGTTTACTTTAAATTTATTTTTAGTCATTTATGTATATAATATTAACTATAAAAATTTATAAAAATTTAAATATAAATTATAAAAGTATTTATTAAAAGTTTCTGTTTGTATTAAGCCTAAAAAAAGTTATAATACTTAGTATGTCTAATTACCTAATAAGACTAATAAATATATTATATATATATTTTTCTTTTTTATACTTATTTCTACCTTCTAACTTAATAATTAATTTAATATGCGTTATTATTCTCTTAATTTATATCTGAATTTTCTTTTATAAAAGCTCTTTCTAGTACTTTTTCTAAATTTAAATTACTTTTATATAACTTTTTAGAGTACTTCTTTTTATTATTTTTCTTTTTATCTAGTACTAGTATAGTTTAATAGTATTTAGGTCTAGAAAGTTACCACACTAAAAAAGCTACTTAATTTAATATAGGCTATATATTTTTTACTAAGTAATATAAGTATAAGCAAGTATTTTATTCTCTTAAACTATTATATTTAGATAATTCTTTAAACACTTTTTTATAAAAAAAATAAGTTTAGGTATTAACACTTTTATCTAATACTTATACTAATTAATTTTGTTATTAGTTTAATGAGTTAGCTTTTTATTCTTTTAATTCTATTTTTAAATAGATTTTTAACTATTTTTTGCTTTTAAACTTAGCTATTTTATTTTTGTTTCTAGCTTTTATTATTTTTACATTATTAGTATAAGAGTTTTATTTATTTATTTTAAAACTTTTTTTACTTTATCTTTTTCTTTTTTGTTTTAGGTAACTAATAATAATAAGGGTCTTTTTAATTATACGTAAAATAGCGCTAAAATATAAACTCTAAATATTTTTTTTAATGCTTATAAATACAGCTTTAAATAAAAGCTTTATCTAAAGTTTATTATATTTAATAGTTTTTTCTTTAATAAAGTAACATAATAACTATTTTGTTTAATTAAATTATATTTTTTTAGTTTTTAAGCGTTTAATCTTTATGCACTAAACACTATTATAATTACTTTTTATTTTATTTTATTTATTAGTCTAGACTTTTATATTAGTTTTATTTTGTTAAAACTAAAAGCCTTTAAATATTATTATATTGTTATAAGTAAAATAATAGTATTTTATTAGTTAAATTTATTAATAAGATTAGCACATGCTCTCTCTTATTTATATTAATTATAATATACTTTTATAGTAATTACCTACTTAATGTCTTTAGTCTGTTTTATTAAACGTCTAAAATAAGAAGCATTTTAAAGATATTTATCTTTAATAATAAGTAGAATATAATTAGAGTTAAAACCTTATTAAATTATTTAAGTATAAATATTATTAATCATCTGCTTTAAGAGACCAATTTTTTTAATAATTTTAGAAATTATTTTATCTCTAAAAAGTAATTTTAAAGTAACTATTAATGTATATATTACTATATTAGTATTTAGAGCCATAATGAAATAAATAAAAAATAAATAAAAAGAAAATTTGTAAAAAGATGAAGCTAAGATATACTAAGAAAAATAGCTTTTTTAGTATAAACAAAAACTTTTAATAAACACTTCTATATTTAAACTTAAAACTATTATATATTAGTAATTCTTAAAATTTTAAATAATAGAAACTAAATTTTTACAAGTAAAGTTCTTAAAAATCTATATATTTTATTACTATAAAAACTTAATATAATTTAAATTATATATAAAATAACTTAAATTTTACTTTTATAGTTTATTATTTAATAGTTACTAAAATATTGAAAGCAAAAAACCTTTTTTTAAATATAATTTTTAAACTTAATAACTTAATATTATAATAAAATAAAGTAAATAATTATATTACTTTAATGTTTACTTAATATAAGTAAATAAAAAAAATTATTAATTAATTAAATTAGTTATTAGGATCATATTTAATAAATATTTACGTAAAAATAAATTAAACTTTTAATATATAATTAAATAGTTTTTAAAAACTTTTATTATAATACTACATAATTTTATTTTAATGCAAATTTAATAGTAATATATATAATAATAAAAAATTTAAATTTAAAATTTTATAAAATAATGTTAACTTTTTATTAAATTATTTATAAATTTTTTTTATAAAAGTATATAGTTTATTTATATATAGAATTTATTTATAAAATAAAATTATAGTAACTTAATTAATTTAACTACTTAATTAAGTTATATTTAAATTTTATGGTAAACTAGTATATTAGTAGTTTAATAAAAGTATATAAAAGTTACTTATTTTTTTATACAGTAAAAACTCTTTTGCGTGATATAATTTTTTTATATGATTTATATTATACTATTAAATTATCATATAAAGAGAAGCTAACTAAAAACTATTTAAAGAGTTTTTAAAGCTAGTTATTTATCTATTTAGAATACTTTATTTATATGTTTTACTTACCTAAAGGTTTAATTACCGCTCTAAATAGTAAAACAGTATAGTATTTTTAATAGAGATATTCTCTTAGTGCTTTATAAAGTATTATATAACTATAAAAGCCTTAAGTACCTTTTTTAGAGATAATATAGACTTTAGATTATTATCCTTCTTAAGAGCAGCTTTAAGGCCTGTTTTATCTCTATAAAAGTTAATAAATTCTTATAAATCTACTTACTTATTAGGCTTATTATTTTTACTTTTTAAATAAAAGAAAGTCTTAGATTTACAGGCGTTATTATTAAGCTAAGTAATAATCTAATATTTTTAAAATAGCTTTAAGAGATTAGGCAGTAGAGACAGCTTTTTTAAATTCTTTATTTTTTCTAGAATTATTAATTTAGCCTAGTAATTATAAATTATAGCTTTAGTAATATCTTCTTTTTAGGCCTTTACTATCCACTTAAGCATATTATAAAGGGTTATTTTCTTAATAGAGTTCTTTTAATTAATATAGTAATTAATTAAAAAATATAGCTATTACTTCTAATAGGTACACTTAAAGCTTTAAATTATACCCTAATCTATTAGCTAATACTTAGAGGTACTGTTTTTTAGTAGAAACTTAAAATAAATATTTATAAATAAAAGGGCTATCTTAATAGCTATAGTATAAATAAAAAAGTTATTAAAAAAAAGAATTACTTATGTGATGACGGGCACGGTCTTCTCGCGTCGTCGCATAGATGCAGGTTGACAGGATAAGTTGGCTCTATTTCAGCTACACTAAGATGGGGAGAGAAGAGGTACAAAGGGGGCTCGCCCCTAAATAGGGCGGTGCATGGCCTGAGCGCGAGCTAGCCATGCTCTGAGCTCTGCGCTAGGTCGTGGCTGGCGTAGCCAGTCGCGATATCATGTAGCCTGCAGCGAGTAGAGCGAGCAGCACCGTCACATTACCCCCCTCTAAGGGAGGCTCGTTCCTGAGTCTCTAGGTTACAGTCTCCTCCTTGCTGGTCTCTGTACCACTCTTGTCTTTGAAGCCGCCTTGTCGTTCTCTTCTGTTACTTTCAGGTCCTCCTCTGCTTCGTACGCTTTCAACCAGGCATCTAGTCGTGCCAGCAGTCCTGCTTTCTTTGGATAGGCCTCGTGATAGTCTCTTACCTTGTGTGGGGCGCCTATAAAGCCTCGGGCGTTGTACCAGGCAGGATCTGGGTCATGAGCTAGCCAGAATGCTTTGTACTGTAGTCGGCCATGGAATAGGCGGCTATCAAGGATTTCCTGCACTGGCCACTCAGGATGCCCGTTAACCTCGATAGGCGGTTCCTCAGGTTCGATTTGGCCAGGCAGTGGGCGAGTAGAAGCCTTCTGTAGGCGGTCTGCGTGGAAGACGTTAAACATGCGCATGTACGGCGGCAGCTTAAGGTAATAGGAGTGTCCCTTCATGCCTATAATAGGATAGAGTCCGTACATCTACTGGTTGAGCTTCTGGCTAGGTCAGCTAGTGGTGAAGCCCTTAGGTGTAACGTATACCTCGTCTTCTGTAGAGAAGTCTGGCTCGCGGCGCTTCTTGTTAGCCTATTAAGCCTATTACTCTTGTGCTTGAGCAATCCCTTGTTAAGCTATCTCTATAGCTAGCTTTACTGTATTGTATTAAGCTTTAGCGTAGCTCTGCGCTTCCTCACGAGACATCTGTTCACGAACTATAGTAGATGCCTTCATACGTTTCTCCCAGTCCCAGTGATAGATTAGCTAGTGGCTAAACTTAATTTAATAAGGTGACAAGCCTGTAGTCTCATGTGGCAGAATTGCTTAGGCCTAGTCCATGCAGGGCAGCAGGTCTAACCAGTTGTCTTAATAGTGGTTGACGAATGGGCGTAGGCGCTGGTCAATGTACTAGTTCAGGACCTTAGTGTTCCCGTCAGTTTGAGGGTGATACAGCATTAAGAGCTTTTACTTAATTCCTGTTAGTCGGCATAGCTTATCCATGAATGCTAAAGTGAACTGGAGACCGCGATCAGAGACTATTGACCTAGGCGGGCCAAATACTTGCCAGATGTAGCGATAGTACTTATCAGCTACCTAAGCGGCCGTAGTTATCTTATAGTAAGGCAGTAAGAAGCAGCGCTTACTTAGCTGGTCCACAACGACAAAGGCGCAGTCGTATCCTTTCTTATCTAAAGGGAAAGACTTAAAGTCTATAGAGACGTCTCACCATACTCGCTTAGGGATTGGTAGTGATTTAAGTAAGCCTAGGGTCTTATCATAAGGTACGTGGCTCCATCTGCAAGCTTTACACGTAGTTACGTAGTTATCTACATCTTTACTCATGCGGCCCTAGTAGTAGCGGTCGCGAAGTAGCTTGCCTGTCTTTCTTTTACCTAGGTAAGTAGTCACCTAGGTAGCATAAATAGCTTAAATAAGGTAGGTTCTTAAGAAGTATACAGCAGGGACTACTAGCTTGCCGTGGTATATAAAAAGGTCCTAGCTAAGTTTCTATGCTGGGTATTTGCCAGAGAGGGCGTGCTCTCAGAATGGCTATAGACTCTCATAGCTGCGATTCGCCTTAATGATATGATTAATTAGTAAGTGAGGGTCATTTAAGGGCGGTGAGGCTATAAAAGTATCAGTAGTAGCTACTTTAATTGTATTAGTAGCTAGCATGCCTCTTGTTAACAGCACAGCTAGGTTATCACTTGCGGCCTTGATGAAGCTAACGTTGATTTACTCTGCTAAAAGGAAGGCACGTGTTCAGGCTGCTTTGTTCTTATCTTTCTAGGTCTTTAGTTCCTCTTGCTTACGCGAGAGCGCGTCAGCTACTACGTTAGTCGTGCTAAAGCAATAGATAAGTATTAGGTGATAGTTTACTACGCTTATTACCCAGCGCATCTAGTAGGGAGTAAGCTCTTGCTTTATAGAGAAGTACTCTAACGCGCGATAATCAGTTAGGGTACTAAATAACTCTATAGTCTGTAGGCCTATAAGCTGCGAGTGCTATTCTCAGAGGCCGTAAATTACAGCTAATATCTTTTTATCATGTATGTTATAGTTTATCTAGGGCTTACTTATAGTCTTAGAATAGAAGACTATAGATTGCTAGAGGCTATTCTCCTAGAGCTATAATAGCACCTCTATAATAACTCTATTACTTACGTCTATCTCCATACGCGTCTAACGGTAGGGCGAGTAGTAAGCTAAGATATTATCTAATAGCATTAAATCTTTAGCTTACTAGAAGACTACTAGCTTGTGTTTACTAAAGGTATATTATGTGCCCTTCTTAAGTAGCTTAGTAAGTAGTTAGATAATACGTCTATAGTCTTTCAGGAAGGCTCTATAGAAATTATAGAATTTTAAGAAAGATTATAAGCTTTTAACTAACGTAGGTACTAGCTATTCCTGTATAGTAATAATCTTCTTAGGGTCCTTTTAAATCCCTTCTGTGCTAATAATAAGACCTAGGAACTTTATTCTAATAATAGTAAACTTATTCTTTTTAATATCTATCTAAAGGCCTGTATTTTAGAGATGTCTTAGTACTTAAGTAATATTCTCCTTATACTATAATAGATCTTTAAAGTAGATTAAGATATTATTAAGATAGATAGTATAGAAGTTATTAAGTAGACTATAAAACACCTTATTAATATAGCGCTGGAATATAGTAGGGCTATTATAGAGACTAAATAGTAGCATATAGTACTTATAGTTCCCATACTGAGTACAGAATGTAGTTAGGTTCTCTATATCTTTATTTAAATATATATAATAAAAGGCCTGTTATATATTAAGCTTAGTGAACACTTTTATACGCGCTAGTTAAATAAGGGTCTTCTAAATTAGTAGAATTAAATAAACGTCTTTTTTAATAATAGTATTAAGCTTATAGTAGTTAATATAGAAGCGCTACTTTTTTCTAGACTTTTTAGTAAATAATATTAAGAAAGCATATAAAGCATTACTATAAGTAATAATACTTTATTAAAAATAGTTATTTAGATAGGCCTTAATAAGCTGTAGCTATTTAAGAGATATGTTATATAATAGGCTTAATATTAGCATATTCTTAATTATTAGTTTAATATTATAGTTAATACCTTTATGATATAGGGGTAATATGTTTAAGTTTTTTTTTAAAAAGTAAGCCTAAGTCACGCTAGTATAACTAGAGTAAAATAGTTTTTATTTAATAAGCTACTAAAGTTTCTCTTCTTTTATAAGGTTTTTATTTAAGTAATAGGGCCCTTTTAGCGAAGCCTTCCCTAAAGGGCTTTTAGAGTCTTAAAAGAAGGATTCTAGGTCTAATAGACTAAGCTTATCTTTATAGTTCTAAATAAGCTTATCTACTTTATAGATACTAGTATACTTTAGTATAGTTTTCTTTTACTATACGTATATTATAAAGGTAATAGTTTTTATAGTATTAATTTTAAGACCTGCTTTAGAGAGGTCTTTGTGTGAGATAGACTAAAAATAAGAAATTCACTTACTTAGCTCTAGCTACTATTATAGGTAAAGCTATTCTTTTATTTTCTTAAGATTTTTTTACTATACTATATACTGGAGTAAGCGCTAAAGTGGTTTATAGGTATACTATAAAATCACTATATTTATTAGCTCATCACGTTAGTTAGTATTAGCTTAGTATAAGAGGTTAATTTTAGTTAATAAATTTTACATTAAAATAATAATATCACGCTTATAGTTAATTAGCTTATTATCTAGCTATTTAAGTGCTTACTTCTTATAGTTAATTAAAACACCTATATCTTCAAACAGCTTGCGGTTAATTATAAGGTCGTAACAGCTAGTATTATAGAAAATAAAATAAATTAATAAATAATAGTTATTTAGTACTAGATTAGCCTAAAAGTACTTATCTACTTATTTATTTAGTCTACTGTTATAGCTAGTTAGGGGGATAGATTCTATCTAGTAAGTTTTTATCTTAAGCCCTTTCTTAATAGCGCGTATATGCTTTAGGTGTACTAGAATAAAACTACTAGCTCTAATATTAAGAAAACTACTTAGCTTAATAGCTAGTCTGCTAGTAGAAATATAACAGGACAGTATAAGAGCTAATTTACTAAATAGTAGTTAGTAAGAGTTAAACTAGTTAGTAGCTCTAAAAAGTAACTCTAGAAAAAAGACTTCCCTTAAGATAAGTCTTCCCCTAATAGTTTCTTTATAGTAAGCTAAAACTTCTTATTATTACTAGTATCCTAGGGCGTATAGAGCTCTTTATTAGTATTTATAGACTTAATTACTTTAGCTATAGCTTAAGCAGGTAGTTAATAGTCTTTTATAAAGTAGCTAGGTTTCCCACAATTATAGCAACTAGCTAGCTTAGGGATAGATATTAGTAGAATAGTAGTAGCTACTACACGAGTTAGGTGCTTAGCTCTTAGGCAAGACTATTAACTCAGTAGCAGCTAAGTCTTTCTAATTCTTCTATTAATCTGCTTGGTAGCTTTCCTGGCGCTAAAAGCTAGCTCTCTAGTAAAGTCTTAAGCTAGGTCTATGTACTCATTATACTGGTCACGATACTACCGTCAGTAGATGCCCATCTGCGTACACAGAGCGTTTAGGAGCTTCTTATAGAATTCTTCTACCTATTAGTCTACAGGCAGGCTGCGTTCTTAAGCTAAGTAAAAGAAGTTGCCTTAGAATACAGTAAAATTAGCAGGGTCTCTGAGGTAGAGCTTCTGGAAATCGCGGCGAGCGTTAAGTCTCTTGTATGGGTTACCATACGTCCTCTCTAGGCAATCTACTATATACTAGTAGCTAACTAGCTACTTACTCTCTCTTACTGTACGTATAAGTGTTAAGAGGTACTGGTTAGCAGGACCCTCCGTACGCGTACACATGTAAGAGACAATATTCTCCTAAGTAGCTTACTCACTAGCTCTAGTAAACTAGTCTTAGTTGGTGCGTACCTTGTCCTCTAGGACATCCCTCCATTAATTGAAGGTAATGTCCTTGCTGTCTTTAAGCATTAGCAGGTCAGGAAATCGTGCTGAGTAGCTATTGCCTTAATAGCTGCCTACAGTAGGCGTAGCTAGTGGAGTAGCGGGTAGGTAGAATAATACTCAAGAAGTTTGGTTACTAAGATCTCCTGTATTAGAACCATCGTCAGGTCCTACAGCGATATAGCTAGCCTGGTTCTAAGGGGTCTATAGCAGAGCTGTGAAGCGTGTCTTCTTCACTGGTATTAACGATAGCGCAAGGCTGGCCTTTGCAGAGAGAAAGGAGTGTATATTGTGCGTGAGTTTCTTTGTCTATACTCTTAGTGTCTTAATCTCGTTCTCTTGATCTGCTACGCGCTCAAGCGTGTTGTTTAGTAGCTGACGAAGTTCAGTAAGCTCATCTCTAGCCTCGTTAAGCTTAGTTTCAGCCGTGTTGAGCGCTTTTCCTAGCGTATCGGCATGGTCGCGATGTGTGAGTACTTTAAGATGGCTACGCTCTAACTCACTAGCGATTATCGCTTGATTAAGGGTCATCAGGGTGGGAAGCGTAACCTCTATCTCCTGAGGCTCGTAAGTGTCGGTTCCCCAGGTAGTGCTCTTAGTAGTAGCCACGAAGGGTTTCTTGTCATATCGTGCCTGGATGCGGAGCTTCTTGATGGTATAGTCTTCTCTAATCACGTTGTCAGGGTAGTGCGTGGCGGCACACCTGAGCGACTTAGGAATAGGCATATAGTCGTTGCTAGTGGCTGTTGCCTTGGGATCAACCCTCATCTCTAGAGTGGAGAGCTTTCCCATGGTCCTAATCTATCCGTTCTTGTATGTGTATAGCGCTTCTGGCCCCTAGCAGGGTGAAGCGATTAGCTAATTCTCTGGCGCGGAGAAGATGAGCTGGTGGTGCTCACAGGGGTCGGTATCTCTAGCAGGGAGAAGAAAGTTGGGGGGGGGGGTGTTCACTAGAGCTCTCGTAGCTCTCTTCCAATCTAATGGGTACGTTGCCTACCGCTGTAGGTCTGCCGGTTACCTGCCAAGTCACTCTCAAGGCCTGCTGCTGCAGGGCTTATACAGGCTATCGCTTAGGGTTTCAATTGCCTACCGCTATAAGGCTTTCTAGTGGGGATCGTATGGTTAACGAACTAACGACTCAGCGTAGTCGTGTAATTGATCCTTCAGGTGCGGTCGTTGACGAATTAAATGCTCAGGTTAATCACGCGGCTTGACCTCAATATTGTGTCACCATCATCCGGCCGAGTTAGAGAGATCTTAGTGTAATGTAATAACAGGCACGGTCTTCCCGCGTCGTCGCATAGATGTAGGTTAACAGAATAAGTTGGCTCTATTTTAGCTATACTAAGATGGGGAGAGAAGAGATACAAAGGGGGCTCACCCCTAAATAGGGCGGTGCATGGCCTGAGCGCGAGCTAGCCATGCTCTAAGCTCTGCGCTAGGTCGTGGCTGGCGTAGCCAGTCGCAATATCATGTAGCCTGTAGCAAGCAGAGCGAGCAGCACCGTCACAACTTATAGCTTATTAGTGTGAGTATAAAAGGCCTTTAACTATTTAACTATAATATTAGTAGTTATCCAGGCCTTAAAAGAGGCTTATTATTATAGATTTAGAGCCTAAATATTAACACTATAAAGAGTATATAGCACTTTTAATTTATCTATTATTTATTTAAAAAGCTTATTAAATTTAGTAGTATTATTATAAAGCGTAAGTAATACACAAGCCTTATTTTTCTTAACTTTAGAAACTAAAATAGTAGTAAGGCTTTTACTAATTACCTAATACTAATAGAAACTAGTTTTATCTATATTATATATATAGGGTATAAGAAAAAGTAGGTAGGTTTATTATATAAAAGTTATTTATTACAGATTACTAACTTACTAATATAAGATTAAACTAATAACTAGTTATCTAATTAATTATATAATATCTTAATTAGTTCCCTTATGTCTAGATTAGATAGCTTATTAGACTTAGTAGAAGTTAATTAGACTTAATTAAAATAAAAGAAAGCAATATAATAAGTTAAGATTTAATAGAATAATATTAAACTATTTTACTTAAGATATAAATCTTAATTTTAGAGTAATTATAAAGAATTAAAAGTAACTATAAGCTATTTAATATCCTATACTTATAAGAAATCCTTCATACGTATATTATATACTAATTAAAAGTATATTAAATACTATAAAAAATATAAAAGAAGATAAGTTTAGCTTTAATTTATATCTACTTTTATTTTCTTTATATTCTGCTATAGCTAGTTATCTAACTTACTTACCTAATCTAGATACTATTCTTTATAGAATTTAAACTTACTATAAAGTAATTCTATTTATAAGTTCTGTCTTCTCTAGTTTACTTATAACTTTTAGTATTATTTATATATTTTTTTATACTATATTTTCTATAGTGACGCCTTGCTGTTTGTAGTTATTTTATTATTATAATTTATAATATTATCCTCTTTCTCTAAGCCTTCGGCCTGAAGGTTAGTTTTTTTTTTTAATAAATAGTATAAAGGCAGCTAGTCTTTTATATGAAAGCTAAGATTATAAGAATCTCTTTTTCTTTTTTTTATTCTTCTAATTTCCTAAAGATGACTTGAGCGGAATTATTTTTAAAATAAGTTTATTATTTAGTTTAAAGAGTTTAAGCGCACAGCCGTCTTATACTATCTCTTTATTTTTATTATTATAATACTAACTATTATTATCTGGTGGACTTAGCTTCTAGGTAATATTTTAAGTATATTAATTAAAACATAAAATATGATTTTATAGTATTATAATAAAAATAAGATTATTTAGATTATAATAAAGAAAAGTTATGCTAGTAAATTAAGAAGTTTTATTAAAAGTCTCTTAAAGCTCATCATGTTCTATTAAATTAGTTATAAAGTATTTAATAGTAGTTACTAGAATTAGATTATAAGTCTTAAGCTTATAAGTTTTAGCTTTATTAGTAACTAGTCTAAATAAATTCTTAAAAGAAAGAAATATTTCAGCACAAGCTTACCTTAATTAATAAAGTTTATATAAAAAAAAAAAAGAGTAAAATTATTAGAATTAATTTAGTATATTACTATCTATAGTATCTAGTATTACTTTATTTTTTTTCTTAGGTTTTAAATAAAATATTTTATATATTTTATATTTATTAAATATAGTCTTAAGGTAAGCATTTGCTGCTCTGTTTAATAATACTAGTTAATTAGCTTTAAACTATTTTTTAAGTTTCTAACTAGCTCTTATATATTATCTTTAGGTTTATAATTTTTTTATTTAATTAAATACTTCTACTAATACCTAAATTACTGGTAGTCTAAGATCTATTAAACTTTATACTTAGTAGTATCTTTCTTAAGTTTAAGTTTTGTCTATAACTTAGTTTTTTATAGTACTAATTCTAATAGCAAAATATAAAAAACTAAGTAAATCCTTATATTTTTAGATAGCTATAGTTTATAATTTACAGGTTTTATTTATTATTTAATCTTAAATAGTCCTAATTTAATGTGATTTAACTTTTTTAATAGTCGTTTTATCTCTAAATTTTTTTATAATAGGAAAATTTTATTCTTTTTTTTAAAAATTAGTTTCTTAATTTTAGACTTATCCTTTTGCTATTTGCTAGGATTACTTTTATAAATAATTTTTTATATAATTTCTTAATAAAGTTATTATAGTTTCTTAACTTTTATTTTTATAGATTTTAATATTTTATTTAGTTTCCGTGGTTTCTAATAAGCTGTAGGCTTATAACTATAGTTTATATAAAATAGTAATTTTCCTATAATTAATAATTTTACAAAGTTATATATAAACTTAGCTATTAGTAGTAAGTTAATTTAATTATCTTATTATTTATTAACGTATATTTATAGGTATTATTTTAGTATTTAGTTTATTTATTTTATTTATCCATCTGTTTACAGGTGAAATGCTATTAAGAGATAGTATTTAATCCCTAGCTTTCTTATAAACATCTTTTAGAATATTAATATAAATAATTTATTTTTATTTATAATAAATTCTTATGGCAGTTTATGTTGTGTAATTAATAACTTAATAAGTATAATTACTAATTCATCTACTTTAATTTCTGTATATATTAGTTTAAAGTATATATATTTTATAAATTAGTCTACTATAACTAGTATTATATCATACTATTAGTTTTAAAAGATAGTTGTTGTTAGTATTTTTGTAATAAAGTCTATTATAACTAATTCCTATAGTAAGTCTGGTAAAGAAATTAGTTATATAAATTTATATTTCTTATATCTTAATGCCTTATTTTTTTTGTACTTAATATATTCTAAAAGAATAGCTCTAATTTTTTTTTATTCTAGGAATCTAGAGGTGTCTGTTGATTTTCTTTATAATTTTCTTAATTCCTTAATATCTATACATTTTAGCTAAATATTAGTTCTTAATAAGTTCTAGTTATAATACGTTTAGTATAAAAATAGTTTCTATTTCATACTATTATAATCGTCTGTTGTTATATTCTTTGATTTATTTTTACTATATGTTTTTAATAATAACTACTGTTTTAATATCTATTTATAAGTTTTCTAGAAATCCATCTGGTTTTTATCTAAGTATTATATTATATATTTTTAATATATCCTTTATATAGTCTACTTATTAACTAAGTATGTCAGTCACTATATTTTTTTTTTCTAATTTATAAAGTATTTAAAAGTTAAAAATAGAAACTAGTTTCTATTACCTAACCTATTATTAATTTAGTTTCTTAATTGTTGTAAATGCTATTAGATTTTTATAATTTAAATATATAATAATCTAGTACTTAGCTCCCTTTAAGTAGTGTTTCTATTTCTTAAATACTTAAACTATTACTAGTAGTTCTTTATTATAAATATTATAATTTAATTTAGTAGTTATAAGTTTATAAGATAAGAAGTCTACTAGGTGTTTATATTTATTATTTTATACTTATAATAGAATAGCTCCTATAGCTCTGTTTAATACATCTATATATATCTTAATTTAAAGTCATAAATTAAACATCTTTAATATTAGTAGTTGTTAGAATATTTCTTTTAATATTCTAAAAGCATTTTTCTTGCGTTGTTCCTACTTAAATTATTAATCTTTCTTAAGTAATTCCATTAAAGGTAATATAATTTTTAAATAGTCCTTAATAAATTATTAACAGAACTCTATAAATTTAAGGAAAGAATAAACTTCTTTAGTATTTATTAGTATTAGCTAAGATAGAATATCTTTAGCTTTATCAGAGTTAACTACTATTCCGTCTCAAAATACTAAGTATTCTAAGAATTTGACTTCCGTTCTGTAGAATATATATTTTTCTGTTTAAATATATAACTTGTGTTCCTTTAGCTTTTATAATACTTTTTTAGTATACTTAATATATTCTTCTAGCATTCTATTCATATATATAAGTATATTATTAAGATATATTATTATAAATACATTTAGATATTCCCTTAGTATATAGTTAATAATTATCTAAAATATTACTGGTGCGTTAGTAAGTCCTATTAGTATAACTAAATATTTAAATAATTTATATCTTATTTTAAATACTATTATCCACTCGTGTTCTTTAGCTATCTATATTTAATAATATTTATTCTTAATATTAAAGAGGCTAAACCATTTAGCTTTTCTAAGTTTATTTATAAGTTCTAATATTAATAGTATAGAGTAACTATTTTTTACTATGGCTTTATTAAGATATCTATAGTTAATATATAGCCTTAATTTTCTATTCTTTTTTAGTATAAAGAGTATAGGTGAGGCTATTTTGCTTTAATTTATTTATATATATCCTTTCCTTTAGTTCTCTTATAAGAATTTTCGTAATTTCTTTAGTTTAGTTGTGTGTATATAATTGATATGTTTCTTTTAATCTTTTCTTAGCCCTCTAATAACTTAGTTATAGTCCACTAGTTTTCTAGTTTTTTATCTATAGTTAATTTCTAAGTGGTAGTTATTTCTTTAGTATTTTTTTTTTTTAGGTTTATGAATAGAGTATTTCTAGAGTTAGCATACTTCCTTATTAAGTATTTTATATATATTCTTAGCTTGTTCTCTATAATCCTTATATTTCTATTCTAGGAAATATTCTTAATATGTGAGTTTTTTATGTGATTCTGTAGCTAGCCATTTCTTTTAGTAATATTTAGCTTAATATAATTAATATTCCAGCTAACATTTATTCTATAATAGCTATTTATATTTACTTAAATTTGAATTCTATAACTTATCTTCTGAGTCCGTATAAACTAGTTCTTATTATAAATTAATTTCTTTCTTATTTATAAGTTATTATAATATTTTTTTTATCTTTAGTCCTTTAACACGTATAGCGTGTTTATTCTATTTATAATTTATTCCTATATAATCTAATACTATATATATCTAGAATTTTTTTTTTGTCTGCGGCGTCGTTATTTTGTATTTATATAATTAGTAAAAAAGTTTCTTTTTTTTCCTTATTCTAATTCTATTCTAGCTTTAGATGTTTAATAGGATGATAGTATGATATATAGCTTATTACTAGTATAAATACTTATTAATAGATTTCGTTTATCTATATAGCTAATTCTTGTTTAGTTAATTCTTTATATTACTTGTTTTCTACTAATTATAGTACTTATTAGTATTTATATATTCCATCTCTTAAAATAACTTTCTAGTGTTTAGTAATATAATATTTCTTTAAATAGTACTTTAATTTATATATTTAACAGTATTCCTAGTATACGCGCTGTATAATTATTATAGATATAAGTTTCTTTCCGTTTTTTATCTCATAATTCTTTTGTTATCTAAATTTCTAATTTTTCTTCTTAAAAGGTCCTCCTTTCTATTCTATAATTTCATAAAATCTCTAGATATCTTTATGGCTTTTAGTGTTATATTATTATATTACTACTTCTTATATTATAAAGGTTATATTACTAGTTAGTTCTATTAAATAATTCTTTACTTATTAATATAATATTTTATATTCTATTCTAAGGTGCGTGTGATTTCCACATATTTAATATTATTCTCTTTTAGTTTTTTATATAATAGTTTCCTTAGTGATCTAGTTTTATGTTTATTTTACTTAAACTATAGTTATCTTAACTTCTTTTAGTACTTTAGTTTAAACATAAGCTTTCTTAACGTCTACTTATTATTATTTATAGTTTTTTATAAAATGTTTCTATTTTCTATATTTTAAGTAAGCTTTTTGTGTATAGTATTCTATTTATTTCTTAACTTACTTTCCTTACTATTTATTAATAAATGCCTTATTATAGTTAATATCTATTTCGTTATATGTTTAGGTATTTTTATTATTTCTTTTAGGTATATAGATTATTAGTCTTCTACGTGCTTTCTTTTCTTACTTTTATTAGTACTAATAATTATTAATAATTATTACTTATTTAATAATTTTAAGTAGTGTATTTAGTTATTTACCTTTAGAGATTTTATCTTTAATTCTGTCTTTTAGTCCTTCATAATATATCATAACTAATAGTTAGTTTATTTAATTAAGTCGTAATTAAATTTATTTAAACTTTGTTATATAGTTAGTTACTAATATTTACTACTTAAGTTATTAAAGCTTTTAAATTACTTTCATTTCTTTATTAATTTCCCTGAAGACTATAATTATTTTCTTTTTAAAGCTTTTATAATCCTTAAAAGCTTATTATATATTATTATTATAGTTTATAAGTTCTACTGTTTCTAAGTTAAAGTCTTTATTTACTAGATAGTTCTTAATAAGTAGTTTAAACTATCTTATAGCTTTTCCTATTATATTCATACTAACTACTAAAATTTAATCTTAATTAGTTGTAAATAATATTTAATTAAACTAATAATAAAGATTTATAGCTATTATAAAGGTCTTAAGTTTATTTCTATTACTATTAAACTTTACAGGAGGCTATATTTTTAATGTTTTTTTTATAGCTTTTCTTATTATTATTTATTATTATAGGTTAACTAGAGCGTCACGTAACTTTATAATAGCTATTTTTTATTTTTAAATAATTTATTATATACTCTTTTAACCTCCTAATATATTTCTAGTTATAAATAAAGGTCTTACTATAACTTCTTTTTTACTACTACTTTCTTCTAATAAATAGAGTTCTTATTTGTTTTTATAGTAGGTTATTATAAACTTTATTTAAATAATATAGTATTAGAATCTATCTAATAGCTTCTTTTACTTTTTTAAAATAGATAGTTATAATATTACAGGTTACTAACTTACTAATATAAGATTAAACTAGTAACTAGTTATTTAATTAATTATATAATATCTTAATTAGTTCTCTTATATCTAGATTGGATAGCTCGTTAGACTTAGTAGAAATTAATTAAACTTAGTTAAAATAAAAAGAAGTAATATAATAAGTTAAGATTTAACAGAATAATATTAAACTATTTTACTTAAGATGTAAATCTTAATTTTAGAGTAACTATAAAGAATTAAAAATAATTATAAGCCGTTTAATGTTTTATACTTATAGGAAATCCTTTATGTGTATATTATATATTAATTAAAAGTATATTAAATACTACTAAAAAAGATAAGAGAAGATGAGTTTAGTTTTAGTTTATATTTACTCTTATTTTCTTTATTAGCACTTATTTTCTTTGTGTTCTGCTATAGCTAGTTATTTAATTTATTTATCTAATCTAAGTATTATTCCCTATAGAATTTAAACTTACTATAAAGTAATTTTATTTATAAGTTCTGTCTTCTCTAGTTTACGTCTACTCTTTAATATTACTTATATATTTTCTTATATTGTGCTTTCTATAGTAACGTCTTGCTATTTATAGTTACTTTATTATTATAATCTATAATACTATCTTAATATAAGTAGCTATAAAAATAGAGGTAAACTTACTATACTAAGTATATTACTTTATACTAAATTACTTTTTAAATTTACTTAATCAGCTAGGTAAGAACTTAGGTATTAGTTTACTAATATATTTAGAAAAAATAACCTATAGATTTTTTACTTTTACTTATAGAACTTTACTAGAGATAAGTTATTCACGAGTCTTAAGCTACTACTACTATAAAAAAAGTATTTTTTTAAGTAGTTTCTATTTACTAGAATACTAACAGAAGCTTATAAAGCTAATAGTAAACATATTATCAAAATATTTATAGTAATTCTTAAGTAAGTTAGAGATAATAATTTACCTAAGTTTATAGCTATATTATTACTTAAACTAAGTAATAATATCTTTCTACTTTAGCTATAGCTTTTAGGAGAAATAATAAATATATAAAGTTTATTTTTTTACATTAAATATAGCCTTTAACAGTATAAGTGTTAACTTAATTATATAATAATTAAAATAAGACAGCTAATTTATTATAAATCAGAGTAAGTAAAATTTTTATAGATATAATAATTTTATTATAGTACTAGTATTAGCTAATTAGAAATATTACCTAAAAAAGTATCACGCAAAAGAGTTTCTACTGTAATTAATTAATTTTTTTATAAGTTTTTTATTTTTTAGTTTTTTAAAAACTATTTTAATAGTTAAGTATTTTATTTTACTAAAGTATTTCTTTTTATAGTTTTTATTTATTTTTTAATAAAATTATTATTAGTAATAGCACTTAAATTAAAATATTTTAGAATTTAAATTAAAAAATAATTCTAAAAAGTAATACTTTATAAAATTTTGTTAATAAACAAACTAATTTACTTTAACTAATTTTTATTTATTTAAATATTAATATAAACTTTATTTATATTTATAAAACTAATAAATAAAAGTATTTTTAGTTTATACTTTTTTAAAATATAAACAAAATTATATAATAAAAACCCAATTTTTTTATACTTTAGTAATATTGTATAAAATAATTATATGCTATAATATAATTTAAAAAATGTATAAATTAAAATATACTTAGTTTTAAAAAAGCTTTTTTTATAATTTTATGTTCTATATACTTTTATAAAATGTAAAATAATAATATTAAAAAGTTAAAGTAGGTATATTAATTTTTTTTTAATTTTTATAAAATTAAATAAAGTTAAATAAAGAATAAAAATTTTATTTATTTAAAATTAAAAACTAGTAATGTATTTTATGGGCGAGCTGAATAAATAGGTAAGCTAAACACTTTACTAAGACTCTATTAAAATACTATTATTTATAGTACTATTACTTAATAGTACTATTAATTATAGTACTATTTTTATTACTACTAGATTCTATAGTATTATTTTTATTAATTTTGTATATTTAAGTGTTATATTTAATCCTACTATAGTTACTACAGCGCCTTTAAGTTAGTTTAGTTCTATTTACTTTTACCTTACTATAATTCTTCTTACTACTAGAACTTGTAGTAGTAGGGTTTTTAGTAGATTTATTCTAGCTAATACTAAAGCTAAATACTTTTTTTTTTTTAGATACGCTTTCTTTTACGCTGCTTCTGTTAAAATATAGTTTTATTAGCTACTTTAAGCTTAGTAACGTAATTACGTATAAGCACTATCTTTTAAGCTATTATAAGAATATCTTTAACAAGCTACTAATATTTATTCTTTAAAAATAAAAGGGAGTTACCTAACTTATTAGTAATTAGCTTTATTTACGACTTAAATTTATAATAATTCTTTAGGGTTTTTAACTGCTAGGTGATCTTTATGTTAATAGGTAGTATAAACGTGCATAATTAAATATTAAGTTTTAATATTACTTTATTTAAGTTAAATAAAACTAGACTAGCGCCTTAAAAGCTTTCTTAGATATTATTTTTAGTAATTAATATATTAAATACGTCACAGAAGGCTAGTGAGAACTCTAGTTTAGTAATATAATTAAATTAGTTATATATTAGCTTCTTAACTTGGCGTCTATAGGCCCTCTTTAAAGGCCAAAAACAACCTATATCTAGTAGCTATAAGATGTGTGATGAGTGTGCCGGTATATATAGAATAATAATCTTATTCTCCTTATAGTATTCTATAAATATAAGAGAGTTATAGCTTTTATAGCTATTAATAATTAATAAATAGTATACGCTAATACTATGCTTCTTTATACACTTATTAAAATGCTTTAACTATATAAAACTAAGCTTATTAGTTATCTAGCTATTATTAGAGATACTAAATTGCTATTAATGTGGTATACTAAGTTCCTAGTATCAAGCAGAAAGATAATTCTTATTCTTATAAATAATAAAAAATAAAATCACGTACTCTAGTGTGCTAATAGCTAGGATTATTATAATTTACTTATAATTATCTAACTAAAGAGTCTTTAGTTAATGCTATTTCTTAAAGCTTATAATAACTTTCTACTAAGTTATTATGCCTATCTAGAAACTGGATTTATTAAAGTTATAAATATCTTTATCCTGTATACTATACTTAGCCTTTATATTACGTATAAGGTTAAATTAGCTTTATATAATTACTAGTTCTTTCTATTTATAATACTGATAATTAAGTTTCTAATTGTACTTTATTTAAATCCCTAGTATACGCTTAATAAAGGTGTGTAGTTAATTTATATTTACTAAACTTATCTCTTACTTAACTAAAAGTTTATTAGCTATTTTTTAAATAGCATTAAGCAGAGAAGCAAATTCTCTTAAATCTAGCTTAAAAATATACTTCTTTATTACCTCCTCTTTAGAAACTGTAAGCTTTATTAAATTAGGCGTAGTATTATATTATAAGGTAATTCTATTATATTATATCTTTAGGCTTATAAGGGGTATATTATAGATATATATAGTATTTTAAAGACTATAGATTTAACCTAAATTAAGAGCCTAAATAACAAGCTATATTCTAGCTTCTTAAGAAATTGATTTTAGGTTAGTAGGTAGTATAATAGTACTGTGGATTAGAGTAGTATTAAGATTTTAGTAAAGTATTTAGCTCACTTATTTATTCAGCTCACCCATAAAATACGTTATATTTTTATTATATAATGTTTTATTTAGTTATTAAAGTTTTAAGTTTAAGTTAATATAATTAAATAATTTATTTAAATAATTAAACTAATATATAAAACTATGTATAAATTAATACAAAATTATTAAAAAAGTAGTATATATTTATTTATTTTAATTACTTTAATTACAAAAACTTAATTATAATTTTTTAATTATATTAATTAAGTTTTTTTATAAAAATAAGTACTTTATAACTATTTTTTATACTTTTTATAAAAAAGTTTTTATTTATATTATAATAAAGAAATTTACTTTATTAATTAAAAACAAAGTTTAATTAATTTAAAAAAGTTTTAAAAAAAATTAAAAAAGTAACATTTAATATTTAATATTTATTTAATAGTTATTTAACTTTTTTTAATAATTAATTAAATTAAATTATTTTATTTACTTATATTAAGTAAATATTAAAGTAATGTAATTTATGCTATGTTTTACTATAATAGTAGTTAATTTTTTATTAAAATTTTATATTTTATATAAAATTTGTTATATAAAATAAACTATTTATTATAATTAGTAATAAGTAAGAGTTTATTACAGATAATAATTATAAGCAGAAAGTAGTAAACTAACTAAAAGAAAATTACTAGCTATTAGTAAAGAAATATGTATAGGAGCTTAATGCTAGATAAAAAACAAAGTAAACACTTTAAAAAAAAAAAGTAAAAAACAAAGCTTTTAGCTAATATTATTAAGATAATTAATAGATTTAATAATAAGAAGAATACGTAACATTTTATGTACACAATTACATAATAAATAAGTATAATAAATAGAAATAAAAACTTAGTATACTTATTAAAGCTTATTACTAAGTAAAGTGTAAATAGAGAATTTACTATATAAAAAAAAATTTCTTTAGCTTTTAAATAGCTTTTTTTTATACTTATGTTATAAGTTGCTAACTTACTAACGTAAATTATACTAGTAATAAGCTGTCTAACTACTGATGTAACTCTTAGCAGTTCTCTCACTTCCAGATCGGATAGCTCGTTAGACTTAGTGGAAGTTAGTTAACTCAGTAGAGGGTAAGAAGGAAGTAATACGGTAAGTTGAGGTTCAACAGGATAGTATTAAACTATGTCACTTAAGGTGTGAATCTCAATTTTAGAGTAACTATAAAGAATCAAAAGTAACCGTGAGCCGTCTAACGTCCCATACTTATAGTAGATCCTCCGTGCGTACATTGTGTCCTGGTTGACAGTATGTTGGATACTATCAGAGCTGTTAGAGATGTCAGAGCCTCTAACACCTCTGGCATCTCTAGCTGCCAAGCCCTGTTACGTGGATGGGCGCTCCCAATCCACTAGCATAGTTCCGTATCATTGTCCTCGCTTCTTGGCCCGTGCCTTAGCCTGTGCCAATGCGTCCCGTGCCTGCTTACAGTTCTTTCTCTCAAGCTCGAACATACGTTTCCACTCTAGAGCTTTATTGGCCGTCGTCGCCAGTTCCTTCAGCTCCTCGGGTATAGTTGCCTTACTATTACCGTTCATAACACTATCCCCCTCTTCCAAGTCTTCGTCTCAGAAGATAGTTTCTTCCTTTTATAAACAATATAAAGGCAGCAGGTCTTCCGCTCGGTGTTCCAGACTGTAAGACCCTTGACTTCCTTTCTTTTCTGCCTAGCCTCTCTATGATGACACGTCCTGAGTCGTCTCTAATACGTGCTCGCCGCCTAGCTTCTCGGATCTGTAACGAACCCCGTTACATGCTGATGCCTTGCTCAAACTGTTCCCGCCGAGGCGATGACTGTCTCGTGAACCTAAGTTCTAGTCATTGCTTAGCTTATAACGATCGTAACGTAAAATGCGATCTGATTGTCTTATAGCCAGAGTGGGATTATCTTGATCGCGATAAGGAAAAGCTTTGTTATTAGTTTAAAAAAGCTGAGGAGGAGGCCCTAGAGGCTCGCTCCCGGGCTCTTCGGCTCCGTCACAAACTAGCGAAATTAGATTCCAAAAAGAAAGAGATGTTTGATCGAGAGATGGCCTCAATTCATGAGGTCTAGGCTCTTAAAGAGGCGGAAGCTCGTTCTTGGGATTAAGAAACTTGTACACTATAACCTGCAGTGCCGGCCTCTTCCTAACCTGCTTTGCTTTCTCTCTTTTTTAGTTTAGATTAGAACGTGCTGTAGTCGTCCTTTCCATGAGACACAGCCTTTATTAATTTGTTTAATAGTACCGGTTAATTAGCTCTGAACTATTCCTTAGGTTTCTAATTAGCTTCTATATATCCTCTTTAGGTTTGTAGCTTTTTTATTTAACTAAATATTTCTACTAACGCCCGAACTGTGAGTAGTCCAAAATTCATTAGACTTTATACTTAGTAGTATCTTTCTTGAGTTTAAGTCTTATCTATAGTTCGGCATCCGGTAGTGCTAGTTCTAATCTTGAAATATAAAAAACTAAGTGAATTCTTATGTTCTTAGGTAGTTGTAGCTTGTAATTTACAGATCCTATTTATCTTTTAACCTTAAATAGTCCCAATTTGACGTGATCTAGTTTTTTTAATAGTTGTTTTATTGCTAAGTTTTTTTATAGTAGGAAAACTCTATCTCTCTCTCTGAAAATTAGTCTCTTAACTCTAGATTTGTCTTTTTATTACTTGCTAAGGACTCCTTTCTAGGTAATTTTTCTTACTATTTTCTAGTAAAATTATTATAATTTATCGATCTTTATTCTTACTAATTTTAATATCTTATTTAGTTTTTGTGGTTCTCAATAAGCTGTAGGCTCATACCTATAGTTTATAAAAAATAGTAATTTTCTTATTATTAATGATTTTACAGAGTTGTATACAAACTTAGCTATTAGTAGTAAGTTAATTTAATTATCTTATTACTTATTAACGTATATTTATAGGTATTATTCTAGTGTCTAGTTTATCTATTCTGTTTGTTTATCTATTTATAAGTAAAATACTATTAAGAAGCGGTATTCAGCCCCTAGCTTTCCTATAAACGTTTTTTAGAATATTAATATAAATAATTTGTCTCTGTTTATAATAAATTCTTATGGTAATCCATATCATGCTATTAGTAATTTAATAAGTATAGTTACTAATTTATCTGCTTTAATTTTAGTATATATTAGTTTAAAGTATATATATTTTATAAGTTAGTTTATTATAACTAGTATCATATCATAATATTAGCCTTAAAAGGTGGTTGTTGTTGGTATTCTTATAATAAAGTCTATTATAACTAATTCCTATAGTAGGTCTGGTAAAGGAATTAGTTATATAAGTCTATATTCCTTATATCTTAATATTTTATTCTTTTTATACTTAATGCACTCTAAAAGAATAATTCTGACCTTTTTCTATATTCCTAGAATCTAAAAATACCTGTTAATCTGTTCTATAGTTTTTTTAGTTCCCTAATATCCATGCATTTCAGCTGAATGTTAGTTCTTAATAAGTTTAGTCTGTAATGCTTTTAGTACGAAAATAGTTCCTATTTCATGCTATTAGAGTCATCTATGGTTGTATTCTCTAATCTATTTTTATTATATATTTTTAATAATAACTATAGTCTTAATATCTATTTATAAGCTTCCTAGGAATCCGTCCGGTCTCTATCTTAATATTATATTATAAATTTCTAGTATATCTTTTATATGGTCTACTTATTAACTAAGTGTGTTAACCACTATATTTTCTTTCCCTAATTTATAAAGTATTTAAAAGTTAAATATAGAAACTAATTTCTACTATCTAACTTATTATTAATTTAACTTCTTTATTGTTGTAAATGCCGTTAGATTCTTATAGTCTAAATACATAATAATTTAATACTTAACTCCTTTCAAGTAGTATCTCTATTTTTTAAATACTTAAACTATTACCAGTAATTCCTTATCGTAAATATCATAGTTTAATTTAGTAGTTATAAGTTTATAAGATAAAAAGTCTACTAGATATTTGCGTTTATTATTTTATACTTATAATAAAATAGCTTTTATAGTTCTATCTAATACATTTACATATATCTCTATTTAAAGTTATAAATTAAATATCTTTAATATTAGTGGTTATTAGAATATTTCTTTTAATATTTTGAAAGCGTCTTCCTCGCGTTGTTTCTACTTAAATTATTAATCTTTTTTAAGTAATTCCGTTAAAGATAATATAATTTTTAAGTAGTCTTTAATAAATTATCAGCAGAATCCTGTAAATCTGAGAAAAGAATAAACTTCTTTTATATTTATTAGTGTTAGCTATAATAGAATATTTTTAGTTTTATCTAGGTTAACTGCTATTCCGTTTTAGGATATTAAGTATCCTAAGAATTTAACTTTAGTCTTATAAAATATATATTTCTCTGTCTAAATATATAACTTGTGTTCCTTAAGTTTTTATAATACCTTCCTAGTATATTTAACGTATTCTTTTAGCGTTCTATTTATGTATACAAGCATATTATTAAAATATACTATTATAAATACGTCTAGGTATTTCCTTAGTACATAGTTAATAATTATCTGAAATATTACTGGTGCGTTTATGAGTCCTATTAGTATAACTAAGTATTTAAATAGTCTATATCTTATTTTAAATATCGTTATCTATTCGTGTCCCTTAACTATTTATATCTAATAGTATTTATCTTTAATATTAAAAAGGCTAAACCATTTAGCTCCTCTAAGTTTATCTATAAGTTTTAATATTAGCGGTATTAGATAATAATTCTTTACTATAGCTTTATTAAGGTATCTATAGTTAATACATAATCTTAGCTTTCTATTCTTTTTTAGTATAAAGAGTATTAGTAATGCTATCTTGCTTTGGCTAGTTTATATATATTCTTTTTATTAATTTTTTTACAAGAATTTCCGCAATTCTTCCTGTTGGTGTATGAGTACTTGATATAATAATCCTAGTTTCAAATCCGTTCCTTCTTTAAGCGTGATTTTATGGTCTTAATTTTGGTATTCTAGTAACTAGTCTTTAGCTTTTTTAAAGAACCATTCTCCAAATTCCTCTTAATATTTATCTGGTATAATAAATATGGTATCGTGAAGTATCACTTTCTTTATCTATATTATGGCTTTTATTTATCTATAGTAGTTCCTTTTAGTTTCTATAGACTTTATTCTCTAGTTAATTACTAAATTCTATTATACTAGCTAGTCCCATCCTAAGATAAAATTCTTACTATCTAGATCTATAATTTTAATATAGTAGTTATCTATGTAACCTGCTACTCTAATAGTTACATTTCTTATTTTAAGATTAATTAGACCTTTTCTGAATGCTATTAGACTATTATCTATGCGTTTTACTTATATAGATTTATCTAAAACTCTAGTTAGTATTTAATATCTTTATATTTACTTATTTAATATAAGTGTTTTACTAGCCCTACTATTTATAAGCGCTAGTGTCTAGTTACTATTAATATATATATTTATATATAACTTATTTTCGTGTTTCCTCTAGTTTAGTTATGTGTATATAATTAATATATTATTTCTAATTTTTAGTTCTTAGCTCTCTAGTAGCTTAGTTATAGTTTACTAGCTTTTTAGTTTTTTATCTATAGCTAACTTCTAATTAGCAGTTACTTCTTTTATGTCTTTTTTTTAGGTCTGTGGATTAGGCATCTCTGGAGTTAACATGCTTTTTTATTAAGTATTTTATATATATTTTTAGTTTATTCTCTATAATCCTAATATTTCTATTCTAAGAAATATTCTTAATATGTGAGTTTTTTGTGTGAGTCTGTAGCTAACTATTTTTTTTAATAGTATTTAGTTTAGTATTATTAGCATTCTATCTAGTATTTATCCCATAATAGTTATTTATGTTTATCTGAGTTTGGGTCTTGTAATTTGTTTTCTAAATCCATATAAACCAGTTCCTGTTATAGGTTAAGTTCTTTTTTATTTACTAGTTATTATAATACTTTTCTTATTTTTAGTTCTTTGACACGTATGGCGTGTTTACTCTATTTATAGTCCTTTTCTATATAATTAAAAGCTATATATATTTAGTATTTCTTTTTTATTATTCTACTTATAGTGTTATTATCTTATACTTATAGTATTAGTAAAGGGTTTTCTTCTTTCTTTTTATTCTAATTTTATCTTAGTTCTGGATGTCTGATGGGGTGATAGTATGTTGTACTAGTTATAACTAGTATAGATATTTACTAATAAATCTTATTTATCTATATAGCTAGTTCTTGTCTGATTAGTCCTTTATACTACTTATTTTCTACTAACTATAATACTTATTAGCATTTGTATATCCCGTCTTCTAAGATAACTTCCTAGTGTTTAGTAATATAGTATTTTCTTTAGTAGTATTTTAATTTATATATCTAATAGTATCTCCAGCGTATATGCTGTGTAATTATTATAGATATAAGTTTTCTATCCTTTATTATCTCTTAATTCTTTCTTTATCTGAATTTCTAATTTTCTTTATAGAATAGTCTACTTTTCTGTTCTATAATTTTATAGAATCTTTACGTTTCCTTCTTAGTTTCTGTGTTGTATTATTGAATTACTATTTCTTATATTATAGCAATCATGTCACTAAATTATCCTGTTAGATAATTCTTAACTTACTAATACGGAATCTTATATTCTTATCTGAGATATATATAGTTTCTATATATTTAGCATTATTCCTTCTAAATTCTTCTTATAATGATTTCTTATGTTACGGTATTCTTTACTTGTTTTATTTAGACTATAGTAATTTTAATTTCCTTAAGCGCCTTAATCTAAACGTAAGCTTTTTTAATATCTAATTATTATTATCTATAATCCTTAATAAAGTGTTTTTATTTTCTATATTCTAAGTAGACCTTACGTGTATAGTGTTTTATTTATTTCTTAACTCACTTTCCTTACCTATTTCTAATAAATGTTTTTTTTATATTAATGTCTATTAGATTATAGATTTAGTGGTCTTTTTTATTTCTTTTAGGTATATAAATTACTAATCTTCTATATACCTTTTTTTTCTACTCTTATTAGTACTAATAATTATTAATAGTTACTACTTATTTAATAATTTTTAATAAGATACTCGGCTGTTTTCCTTTAGAAATTTTATTCTTAATCTTATCTTTTAGTCCTTTATAATATATCATAACTAATAGTTAGTCTGCTTAATTAAGTTATAATTAGATTTATTTAAACTCTATTATATAATTAGCTGCTAACGTATGTTACTTAAGTTACTAGAGCTTTTAAATTACCTCTATCTCTTTATTAATTTCTCTAAAAACAATAATCATTTCTTGTTTGAAGTATTTATAATTTCTAAAAGCTTATTATATATTATTATTACAGTTAGCTAACCCTACCGCTTCTAAGTTAAAATCTCTATTAATAAAATAGTTTCTTACTAGTAGTTTAAACTATTATATAGCTTTACCTATTATATTTATACCCGCTATCAGGATTTAGTCTTAATTAGTTAAAAATAACTTTTAGTTAAACCAATAGTATAGGTCTATTATTACTATAAAAGTTTTAAGTTTATTTTAATTTCTATTAAACTTCTTAGAAAATTGTATTTTTACTATTCCTCCCTTTTAAACTACTATAGCTTATTGTTTGGCTTTAATCTATTATTATAGATTTACTAAAGCGTCACGTAACTTTATTATAGCTATTTTTTATTTCTAGATAATCTATTATATACTCTTTTATTCTTTTAATATACTTCTAGTTATGAATAAAGATCCTGCTATGACTTCTTCCTTACTACTACTTTCTTTTAATAAATAAAGTTCTTATTTGTCCTTATAGTGGGTTGTTATAGACGTTTAATAATTAGTTTATTAGACTTTATCTAACAGTCCTTTTTACTCTCTTAAGGTTGGTAGTTATAATATTACAAGTTACTAACTTACTAACGTAAATTATACTAGTAATAAGCTGTCTAATTATTAATATAACTCTTAGTAATTCCCTTGCTTCCAGATTGGATAGCTTATTAGACTTAGTAGAAATTAATTAACTTAGTAGAGAATAAAAAGAAAGTAATATAATAAGTTAAGATTTAATAAAATAGTATTAAACTATATTACTTAAGGTGTGAATCTTAATTTTAGAGTAACTATAAAGAATTAAAAGTAACTATAAGCTGTCTAATGTCCTATACTTATAGTAGACCCTCCGTGCGTATATTATATCCTAGTTAATAGTATATTAAATACTATTAAAGCTGTTAGAGATATTAGAGCCTTTAATATCTTTAGTATCTCTAGCTACTAAGCCTTATTATATAGATAGGCGCTTCTAATCTACTAGTATGATTCTATATTATTATTTTTACTTCTTAGCTTATGCCTTAGCCTGTGCTAATATATCCCGTGCCTACTTATAATTCTTTTTTTTAAGCTTAAATATACGTTTTTACTTTAGAGCTTTATTAGCTGTTATTACTAGTTTCTTTAGCTCCTTAAATATAGTTACCTTACTATTACTGTTTATAATAACTTATTATTAAATTTTAGAGTTTAACTTTCTAAAATTCGTTATGTAATAAATTAGTTAGACTATACCTTACTATATTTTTATATTATTAGAATATTATATTAGTAAGTTTTTCTATAACCTTATATTATTATTAAAGCCTTAATATAAATTATACTCATATTTACTACATTAAAGAAACCTATATATTATTTTATAATATAGTAATAAAGGCTACGTATATTTACTATATATAATAACTTTAAGTATATTAAAACTAAAAAAGAATTTTTTAGTAAATTTATTACTAGCACGCTTTATTAGAACTTGTAATTAAACTATAATACTATAAATACCTACAAGTTACGTAAATAGTATATAATAATAATAAACTTAAGTAGTTTAGTTTTAATACTAGTATTATTTATAGCTTAAATTATGTAGTAACAATAGACATAGATTATAAAGCTATAATAAATAGTTATAAAGTTAAAGAACTAAGTAAATATAAGAGTTTATATATTAAGTACTAAAGTATAATTATTAAGAAGGTTTAATAAAACACGTGAACACTTTAAAGTCTTTTTAATAAAAATAGAAATATATACTTACTTTAATAAAAACATCTTTTTTAAGAATTAAGATAGGATTCTTATAGCTGGTATAAATATAAAAAGTAGAGCTATAAACTAATTTAAGCTCTTAGCTAAAAACTATATAAATAAGGAAACTAGAAGAATTAATATAACTAATAAAACAAAAGCAGTTTTCTAAAGTTATAATAATTTCAAAACTTAAATAACTATAGTTTTTAGAGAAATTAATAAAGAATAAACTACAAAATAAAAAATACAAAACCTTAAGTAAATAAAGTTAGTTTTAGTATATATTACGGAATTTTGCTAATTATAGTTATAAATTAACTAAAATAACGTGCTATTAATAGCAGCTTATTATACTAAACTTAAAAACTAAGTTAAGAATAAACTAGCTAAAAGAAATTAACTAGATAATTTTTACACTTTTATAGAATTTACTGTATACATTAATAATAGGTAGTATAAGTATAAGTTAGAATATAAAAAAAGTTAAATAATAGCTATAAAAAAAAGGCGTTAACATAATAAGGTTAAGCTTATAATAAAATAGATATTAATAAAATCTAGATTAAGAAGCTATTATAGAAAAAAAAGCTAAAAAAAATAGCTTATAACTTAAAAATGCTAGGAGTAACTTAATAAGAAAGTATATTTAAAATACAGTAATATCAAATACTTTATAAAAAAATACCTAGATAAAAAATTAAGAATTATAATAATTAGAATAAAACCTAAGTCTATAAAATAGGACTTATAATAAAAAAAAACTTTATTAATTAAAGTTATTAATAAGAGACTTAATAATAATTAGTATTAAATTTATGGATTTAATAGATATTATAAAAGAAATTATGAAAAATAGTATTAAAAAATAAAATATAGACTTATAAGCAGTTAGTAATAGTTTAAAAAGATATTATATAAAGTAATTAAAAAACAGTATTAAGTAGTAAGCACAAAAGCTAAAAACTTCATACTTTAAGAGATTAATAATAAAAGATTATTATTCTAGAAAATTTAACTTTTTGTTATGGTATAGTTTTATAGAGACTGTTATTTCTAAGCCTATTTAAATTAAATACTATATAAAGCTTTTATACAGACTATACAGGCTTTCTTACTTTTAAAACTTTATATATTCTGTTTATAGCTTTTGTATATAGCTTTGTAAGCTACGTCTTATAATTTACTTTATACTATATACTATTATTATAGTTACTAATTTTATTTATACTTTATTATTTTTTAATATTATATAGTTTTTTTTTATATATTAGCTCTATAACTCCTGCTAGTTTTGTAGAATAAAGATAAATTCCTATAATCTATATAAAAACAACTATAAAAATAGCTAGACTATATTATAGTTTTTTATAGTATTTATAAAGATTAATTATAGTAACTTGCTACTACTATAGTAAAAATAGTAGACTTCTATAAGTAAATTATAATACTTAAGAGAATTTATAGCTATTAAAAAAAAAAGTTATAAAAACCTAAAAATAGATTATAGACTTATGTATATAGCTATAGTCTAGAAGTCTAATACTTATTATTTTTACTATTTCTACTCTTATTTTTATCTCTGTTTTTATTATTATTCTAATTAAAACTAAACTATTTATAACTGTTTTTTCTTTATTTATACTTATTTTATTTTTAATTTATACTCTCTTTAAATATCTACTTAACTCTAATAGGTTTAGTAGCAACTAAAATAATTTTTAATATCTTATAGTATAAATTTATATAAAGATAACTATAAATTAAAACTATTTTCTTACTACTAAATTCTGTATAGCCTATGTAAATAAATAACTTAAAAATATACTATATAAGTAAGTTCTTTTATATATTACTAATAGTATTTACTATTTACTAAACTACTTTATAATACTAGAAATCTTAGAATAAATTTATAAAGACTTAAATTAAGCCTATAATATTTAACAGGATTTATTTAAACTTTATTAAAAAAAACTAAGAATTTAGAGTTTTTCTAATAGAATTCTAATAATTAGCTTTTAAATCTAGCCTATTTAAAGACTTCTTGTTAACCCTTTTAAAGAATATTATCTCTAAAAAATTATAGAATATATTATTTTATAATTTATTACTAAACTATTAGTACTATCTATTAGCCTATTATTTATAAGACCTTAAAAACTATTACTATTATTATAACCTAGCTACTTTTATAAGTAGCTATAAGACTTATAATCTTTAATCTATAATTTAGAAGTATACTATTTTTTACTAATAGCTATCTCTACTATTTCTATTACTAAATTTATAGATTTAAGCTATTACTGTTAATTAATTTTTTAAAACTAAAACTATAAAAAACACTATAAATACTATTATTATAACTTAAAAAGTTATTTTATTATCTACTATTTTTACTCTAATATTTGCTAGTTCTAAAGTATTTTTATTTATATACTATTTAGTTTATTATTTTTATTTTTTATTTATTTTTCTACTTACTTTTGTACTCTACTGTATTTTCTATTACATAGTCTAGTAAAAGCTTTAAGCTATAATTAAGTTATATTTTAGCTTTAAAACTATACTTTTATAAAAATCTCTACTATCACTATTTATAAGATATTAATTAAGAAAGAGCTTAATTTATAGTTTTATAGTTTTATATTATTTACTAAATTAATTTTTATTACTATTAAATACTTAACGTAGTTTGCTAGCTATATTATTACTATTTATAGCCTTATTAATAACAAAACTAAAAAAGACTTTGTTAATTAAAATTAGGCTATTTTTATAAGCTTTTAACTAAAATAGCTAAAGAAACTATTTTGTTTTAATATTATAAATAAAACTAAGTTCTATAATAAATTTATTGCCTTATATATTACTACAAGATTTTATATTAATAACTATACTAAAATAATCTGTTTATTTGTAACTATTTTAGAATTATATTTTATTATACTAAGAATATACTAGTTATAGTACTATAACTTTTAAATTAATTAAGTTATAAATACTTTTATATTTAATAACTTATTTTATTATAATTATTATAAAATCCTATCTACTCTAGTACAGACTTATGGAGTTATTTTTATTTTATAAAAATTAACCTCTAAATTTTACTATAACTAGAAAAACTATAAAAAACTTAATATTTATTTTATATTTTTAAAAGTCTATATTATATATGCTTGCTACAGTAACTGTTGTTTATTTACTATTTTTATAAAAAATATTAAATAAGCTTTTACTATAATTAAGAATATAAACTTATAGAAAAAGCTTCTACTTAATACCTAGAAATTTCTATTTTAATTTTATTAATTTTTTTTACTAGAAAAAACTAAAAACCTATTACTGTATTACCTGTATAATTATAATATTTAGCTAATAAAAGAAAAAATTCCACTTTTAGCTATTTATATCTAATATTTTATATAAAACTATAAGTATTTTATAAATAACTTAATAAGAAATTTTAAAAGAAATTAATTTACTTTAGCAACTTCTTAATTATATTTCTAGTTCTTTTTATAAAGAAAATAAATAAAAAAAACTCTAATTTTGTGTTAACTATTATATACTAAATAAGATTATAGTAAAAAACTATTATTTACTATTACTAACTAAAAAACTACTAAATAACTTAAAAGAAATATAATACTTTTCTAAAATTAATATTCTATAAGCTTTTAATAACTTTTGTATTAAAATTAGCTAAAAGTAGTTTATAGTATTCTAAATCTATTTTAGCTTATATAGGATACTAGTAATACTATTTAAATTAATAAGTACTTTTATAACTTTTTAGTAGTATATAAATAATATTTTACAGAAATACCTAAACTACTTTTATATTATTTATATAGATAATATTCTAGTTTATAGCTGTACTTATACTAAATATAAAGAATATCTTTATTTAATATTAAAAAGCTTATAAAAGGTAGGTTTATATGTAAAAATAGAAAAGTATAAGTTCTTTATAACTAAAATCTAATTTCTAGGCCTAATTATACGCTATAATAATGTTTATATAAATCTAAAAAAAAAATTAAAATAGTAGCTAGTTAGGTAATACTACTCTATATTATAAATATATAAATATTTATTAGCTTTATAAACTTTTACTACTATTTTATATATGAATTTTTTTATATTACTACTTTACTAGTCTACTTAACGTGAAAAAATATACTATTTAACTAAAATAATAATTATAAGAAAGCTTTTTAAAAACTAGAAATAGTATTTACTATAGTATCTATTTTAGTGTTATTTAACTAAAAAAAAAAATTATTATTAAAATAAACGTTTTTAACTACGTTTCTACAGAAATACTATTATAATATAGAAATAATAGTATTTTATAACCTGTTATATTCTTTTTAAAAAAGTACTTAATAATAAAGTGTAATTATAAGATCTATAATAAGAAACTACTAGTAATTATTTACTACTTTAAAAAATAGTAGTTAAAACTTAAAGAATATACTTTACTAATTATAGTAATTATAAACTATTATTATTTAAAGTATTTTATAATAATAAAGTTACTAAACTACTACTAAGTCTACTAGTTTAAATTTCTATTTTAGAAAGTAAGATGTAAAGTTAGATTCTTTAATTAAAAAATTAGTTAATTTATTATAAAAAATAAATAAAAGGCTCTGCTACTAAAGCTAAATTATTTTAAAATAAAAAAACTTAAAATTACTTCTAGCTATTACTTTACTTACTGTAACTAATTATAAGAAAAAACTAGTCTACTTTTTTAATTTATTAAAAACTTTTGTTTATAGAATTATTATAATAATTTGTAACTAGCTTTACTAATGTACTACTAAACTATTATTATTTACTAAATTTATTTTTATTTTTATTTTTATTACTACTATTACTAGACTTATTACTGCTTTAGAATTTAAATAAATTAAAAACCTACTACTACTAAAAATCTAGACTTTATTCTAAAAAGGTTATTATACTAATTCTATAATTAACTTTATACTAACTAACTTATAAAATAAAAACTATAAGAATAAATACTTAACACTAACTAAGTGTACTAAAATAAATAAATATTTATAGTATAGAAAAAGGCTTTATATACTTAACGTAAATAAGCTAAAAACTAAATTACTTTATTTCTACTATAAAAGCCCTATTACTAGCTATATAGGCTATAATAAAATATATAAATTATTATTCTATAAGTACTACTAACTCTATATATATAACTTTATTATCTACTAGTTTTATAACTACTATACTTACTACTATACTATTTTATTAAAAGAAGTTTATTAAAAAGTTTTGAAACTACTACCTATTTTAGACTATGTTTAGAAGAATATATTTATAGACTTTATTATTTATTTACTACTAAGCAGCTGTTATAACACTGTAATAACTATAATTTATTATTTAATAAAAATAAAGTATTTAATTTTTTGCTAAATATGCTGTAATACTAAAAACACTATTTATTTATTTTTAATATATATATAAAACCTTTATAGTTTACTAAGTACTATTTTTTCTAACTATAGACTTTAGTTTATTTTTAAATTCTAAAAATATTTAAACTACTAGCTAAAAATTATAACTTTGCTGTTAACTATGTACTATTCTAAAACTAATAGCTAATTAGAATAAACTAATATAGTTTTTAAGTAGTACTTATAGTTATATATTAGCTATTTATAAAATAACTAGTCTAAATAGCTACTATTAGCTAAGTTTATTTTAAACTCTATTTACTTAGAAAGCACTACTATTTTTTTATTCTTTATAAATTATAGTTTCTATTTAAGAGTTAGATTTAAACTATTAGCTACTACTTATTTTATATAAAACTAAAACTTTAAAAAGCTTATAGCTAAAATATAGAAAATTATAAACTATTTATATATTAAACTATTAACTATATAAGCCTGTTATAAAAATTAAATAAATATATACTACTATTTTACTTATTTATTTTATATAGAAAATTCTGTATAGCTAAATGCCTAGAATATCAAGACTCTACACCCTATAAAAAAAAACTAGATTAAAAGAATTTAAGCTTGTTTTAAGTTATAGAAATTATATTACTATATACTTACTATTTTAAACTATTAAATAGACTTTATTTTTCTAATATATTTTATATTAGTCTATTTTGTTTTATTATAATTACTTTATTATTCTATTAATAAAGATTAATAGTAAGTAAAAATAGTTTATTAAAAAAATTATTAACTCTTATTAGAACTACTATAGCTATAATAGCATTTTATAACTAAAGTATATAATTAGATAGATTAGATATAACAAGTTAACTAAGATTTTTATTTATTAAATAGAAAATACTATAAACGTAATTTAAGTACTCTACTAGTAGTATTTTAAAAAGCTTAGTTTCTAAAGTAACTGTAAAAACTACAGTTATAAAAAAAAATTATTATTATAATATAGTTTTATAAAAACTATTATTTTTAAGCTTATTTAAATTAAATACTATATAGAGTTTTTATATAGACTGTACAGGCTTTTTTACTTTTAAAACTTTATATATATTATTTATAGCTTTTATATATAGCTTTGTAAGCTACATTTTATAATCTACTTTATATTATATACTATTATTATAATATTAATTTTATTTATACTTTGTTGTTTTCTAACACTCTTAATATATAAAGCTTTTAAAATTATAATAATAACTATTTAGTAATAGCTAGATAAAAATGTATGTTAAATCTATAGATTAAACTAGTATTTAAATAAAAATTATAAAACCAAATACTAGAAAATCATGCTAAGAGAAGGGTTTTATAATTCTAAGAATTAATTAAAGTAAGTAGTATTTTTATAGCATAATAACCTTATAGAAAGAGCAGTATCTTAGTTTCTTATAAAAATCTAATAAGGGAAACTGTACGTTTCTTAGAAATAAAAAAAGAAACTAATTTAAAAACAAGAAAGTAAGCTAGAAAGTAAGGATAATAAATATAATAAAGTAAGATTATTTTTACCTACTATATAAATTAAAGACACTAATATCTTTTAATAACTAAAGAATTAGAAATGTTAAATTTATAAGTTAGTTAACTATATAAAAAAAACATATACATAGGTAATATATTTAATTTAAATAAAAAAACTAAAAAAAAAAAAAGTATATAGAAAAATAGTAAAAAAATAGAAACTTAATAAATAAATTCTAAAAGCCCTAAATATTATAATTAATATAAAAGATAAGAATAGCTAGTAAGACTACTAATATAAATAATAATATTAAAAGAAATATGCACTAAGATGTAGATACTATAAAAAAAAATAGGCTAGTGCTAAAATAATCTATAGTATCTAAAACTCTTTTATAAAAAGTATTTCCTAGAATAAAAATACTTAATATATAGAAACAAAGTAAAAAAAAAAGTATTATAAACTTTTATATTTAATATACTATTATAACTATTACTTTATACACATTAAAAGAGAGCACTTTAATTTAGAAGAATGAAATTAGAAGTATAGTATACGTAATTCTATATTAAAAACTAAATAACTATTAGTAAAAAGTTTAAGCTAGTAACATAACTATTAGAGCTCTTAGATTATAATAAATATAATAAAAACTATATCTTTATTTTAGTATGAAAGTAAATAGAAAATTTTTAAAAGCACTAATAAATAACAGAGTAGACAAAACATTTATTTCAAATTAATAAATCAAGTAAAATAACGTATTATACTAGGAAAAGATGTATTTAGTAAGAGTAAGATAAGTAGATAATAGTATAATAACTTTTAAAAAGAGTTTAATTAACCTAAAGACTATAATAATAAAACTAAAAGTAGTAGGCTATAAAAATATTTACTATATTAATATTCTAAATATAAAAAAGCTAGATATAATTTTAGAATAAAATTAGCTCTTATTACATAATCTAATAATAGATTAGATATAAAAAACTATTTAATAGTATAATTTAGTAAGAAAAGTAGTATAAATATAGAAACTAAACATAAAAGAAAAACGCTTTAAAATAAAAAAAAACTTATATAAAACTATACAATAATTGTAATAATAATGACTATAGAATATTAAAGTAGTATAAATTTAAAAAGTTTTAAACACTACTAAAGTCTAAATACTTTAAGAATATAAGAAATTTGTATACTTATTTAATGAAAAGAAAAAGAATACACTTCTAAAGTATTAACTTTAGAACTAGAAAATACTAGTTAAGAATAAAAAAGAGCTTAAACTAAAACTAATATATCCTCTATTAAAAATACAGCAGAAAGAATTGAAACAGTATATTAAAAAAAAATCTTAAAAAAAATATATATATAATTAAGTAAGAATTTAATAGCTTTACTAATATTATTTATACTAAAAAAAATAGGAAGCTATAATTATGTGTGGATTTTAAACAACTAAATTAGACTATAATAAAAAATTAATATCTATTATTATTAATTTAAGAGCTAATAAATAGACTCTAAAAAACTTAATAATTTAGTTTATTTAATATCTACAAAGAATACTACAGATATTAAATTAAAAAGAGATTTAAATAGTTAACAGTATTTAGAACAAAATATAGACTCTTTAAGTACTATATTATACTATTTAAATTAACAAACATACTAGTAACTTTTTAGGTAGTTATTAATTATATATTTTATAAATACTTAAATGTATTTATAATAGTGTACTTAAATAACATGCTAGTGTATATAAGTAAAACACTTAAAAAGTATAAAGTATATATTAAAAAGATATTAAAGAAACTATTATAGATTATTAACTTACTAACATAGTTTATACTAGTAACTAGTTATTTAATTAATTATATAACTGTAATTAGCTCTTTTATGTCTAGATTAAATAGCTTATTAAACTTAATAAAAGTAGATTAAACTTAGTTAAAATAGAAGAAACAATACAGTAAATTAAGATTTAATAGAATAGTATTAAACTATTTTACTTAAAGTACGAATTTTAATTTTAGAGTAATTATAAAGAATTAAAAGTAACTATAAGCTGTTTAATGTTTTATATTTATAATAAATTCTTTATACATATATTATATATTAATTAAAAGTATATTAAATACTATTAGAGAAAATAAAAGAAGATAAAAGCTTATTTTTTTTATTAGCACTTATTATACCTTTACTTTACTATAGTTAGTTACCTAATTATTTACCTACTCTAGGTATTATTTTCTATAGAACTTGAACTTACTTTAGAATAAGTCTATTTATAAGTTCTGTTTTCTTTAGTTTGTCTTTGCTTTTTAGTATTACTTATATATATATTTTTTTACTATACCTTCTATAGTAACACCTCTTTATCTGCTTTTATATTCGTATTATAATTTATAATATTACTCTCTTTTTTTAAGTCTTTAGTCTAAAAGTTATTTTGTTCTTTCTTTTATAAATAGTATAAAATAGTTAGTTTTTTATATAAAAGCTAAGATTATAAGAATTTCTTATATCTTTTTATTCTTTTAATTTCCTAAGAATAACTTGAGCAGAATTGTTCTTAATATGAGTTTATTATTTAGTAAAAAAAGTCTAAAAGCACAGCTATTAAATACTGTCTCTATATTCCTATTACTAGAAAGACAATTATATTTACTTAGTAAATCTATTTTCTAGGTAATATTCTAAGTGTATTAATTATAATATAAAGTATAATCTTATTATATTACAGCTTAAGTAGAATTAGCTGAATTGTAATTAAAAAAACGCTTTAATAATAGCTTTATACTATAGAAAAGGAATTAATTACTATAAAGTTCTATAAGCTTCACCTTTATTATTAGTTAGCTTAAATAGATTCTTAAAAGAAAAAAAATATTCCAACATAAGCTTACTTTAATTAACAAAGTTTATATAACAAAAAGAGTAGAGTAAAACTATTAGAATTAATCTAGTATATTACTACTTATAGTATTTAGTGTTGCCTTATTTTTGTTCTCTAGTTTTAAATAGAACGTTTTATATTTTTCTTATTTATTAAATACAGCCTTAAAGTAAGCGTTTATTAATTTATCTAATAATACTAGTTAATTAGCTTTAAACTATTCTTTAAGTTTTTAATTAGCTTTTATATATTATTCTTAAGTCTATAGTTTTTTTATTTAACTAAGTATTTTTACTAATACCTAAACTATTAGTAGTCTAGAATTTATTAGACTTTATACTTAGTAGTGTTTTTTTTTAAGTTTAAGTTTTATCTATAATTTAGCGTTTTATAGTGCTAGTTCTAGTTTTAAAATATAAAAAACTAAGTAAATTCATATATCTTTAGATAGTTATAGTTTATAAATTATAGATTCTATTTATTATTTAACTTTAAATAGTCCCAATTTAATATAGTCTAGTTTTTTTTAATAGGTATTTTATTTCTAAATTTTTTTATAATAAAAGAACTTTATTTCCTCTTTTAAAGATTGGTCTTTTAACTTTAGACTTGTTTTTTTATTATTTGCTAAGGTTTTCTTTTTAAGTAATTTTTTTCACTATTCTTTAATAAAGTTATTATAATTCTTTAATTTTTATTTTTACTAATTCTAATATTTTGTCTAGTTTCTGTAGTTCTTAGTAAGCTGTAGGTTTATAATTATAATTTATAAAAAATAGTAATTTTCCTATAGTTAATGACTTTGCAGAGTTATAGATAAATTTAGCTATTAGTAGTAAATTAATCTAATTATTTTATTATTTATTAACGGATATTTATAAGTATTATTCTAATGTCTAATTTGTTTATTTTATTTATTTATTTATTTATAGGTAAAATACTATTAAGAAACAGTGCTTAGCTCCTAGTTTTTTTATAAATATTTTTTAGAATATTAACATAAATAATTTATCTCTATTTATAATAGATTTTTATAGTAACTCGTATTATATAATTAATAGTTTAATAAGTATAGTTACTAATTCATTTACTTTAATTTCTATATATATATATAGGTTTAAAGTATGTGTATTTTATAAGTTAGTTTATTATAACTAGTATTATATCATACTATTAACCTTAAAAGGTAATTGTTATTAGTATTCTTATAATAAAGTCTATTATAACTAATTCCTATAGTAAGTTTAGTAAAGGAATTAGTTATATAAGTTTATACTTCTTATATCTTAATACTTTATTCTTTTTATATTTAGTATATTCTAAAAAAATAGCTCTAACTTTTTTCTATATTTCTAAAATCTAAAAGTGTCTGTTAATTCGTTTTATAGTCTTTTTAATTCCCTAATATACGTACATTTTAGCTAAATATTAGTTTTTAATAAGTTTAGTTTATAATACATTTAGTATATAAATTATTTCTTAATTTAAATTCTAGTATAACTGTTTTTTATTGAAATCCCTTATTTATTTTTCTTAGGTATTTTTAATAATAACTATTATTTTAATATTTATTTATAAGCTTTCTAAGAATTCATCTTACTTTTATTTAAGTATTATATTATAAATTTTTAGTATTTTCCTTATATAATTTATTTATTAACTAAGTGTGTCAGCTGCTATGTTTTTTTTCTCTAATTTATAAAATAATTAAAAGTTAAAAGTAGAAACTAGTTTCTACTATCTAATCTATTATTAATTTAACTTTTTAGTTATTATGAATACTATTAGATTTTTGTAATTTAAATATATAATAATTTAATACTTAGCTTCTTCTAAGTATGCTTTCTATTTTTTAAATACTTAAATAATTACTAATAGTTTCTTATTATAAATATTATAGTTTAACTTAGTAGTTATAAGTTTATAAGATAAAAAATCTACTAAATATTTATATTTATTATTTTATATTTATAGTAGAATAGCTTTTATAGCTCTATTTAATACATTTACATATATTTCTATTTAAAGTCATAAATTAAATATCTTCAATATTAGTAGTTGTTAGAATATTTTCTTTAGTATTTTAAAAGCATTTTCTTCACTTTATTTCTACTTAAATTATTAATCCTTTTTTAATAATTCTGTTAAGAGTAATGTAATTTTTGAGTAATTCTTAATAAATTATTAACAGAACTCTATAAATCTAAGAAAAGAATAAACTTCTTTTGTATTTATTAGTATTAGCTAAGATAGAATATTTTTAGCTTTATTAAAGTCAACTACTATTCTATCTTAAAATACTAAGTATTCTAAGAATTTAACTTCTGTTTTATAGAACATATATTTTTCTGTTTAAATATAGAGTTTGTATTTCTTAAGCTTTTATAATATTCTCTTAATATACTTAATATATTCTTCTAGCATTCCATTCATGTATATAAGTATATTATTAAGATATACTATTATAAATATGTTTAGGTATTTTCTTAGCATATAATTAATAATTATCTAGAATATTACTAGTACGTTAGTAAGTTTAAATAGTATAACTAAATATTTAAATAGTCTATATCTTATTTTAAATACTATTATAATAATTATTATATGTCTTATAATATAGCATAAGACTAGCCTCTTATAAAGCTATAATATTTAGGTTAATATATATATTTCATAGTAATAAACTTAATTTTAATTTAGTTTATATACTATTTTTTTTTTAGCTTAGTAGAATAGCTTATTACTACTATTATTTATTTATATCTCTTAGTTATTCTAAGTTAATAGTATTTATTCTTAATATTAAAGAAACTAAACTATTTAACTCTTCTAAGTTTATCTATAAGTTCTAATATTAATAGTATAAAATAGTAATTTTTTATTATTATGTTATTAAGATATTAATAGTCAATACATGGTCATAGTTTACTATTTTTTTTTAGTATAAAAAGTGTTAGTAACGTTATCTTGTTTTTACTCATATAAATATATTTCTTTTTAAGGTTATTATTTAGATATTATTGTAATTCCTTTTATTAATTAATAGATAGCTAGTATAGTAGTTTTAGTTTTAAATTTATTCTCTTTTTAAGTATAATCTTATAATTTTAGTTCTAGTATTCTAGTAGCTAGTCTTTAGCTTTCTTAAAAAACTATTCTCTAAATTCCTTCTAATATTCTTTTAGTACAATAAATTTAGTTTTGTAAAGTGTTATTTTCTTTATTTATATTATTACTTATTATTACTATTTATAGTAGTTATTCCTGCTTTCTATAGTTTTTTTTTTCTAATTAATAGTTAGATTCTATTATGCTAGCTAGTTCTATTTTAAGATAAAATCTTTACTATCTAAATCTATAATTTTTATATAGTAGTTATTTTTATAACCTGCTACCTAAATAGTTATATTCTATATTTTAAAATTAATTAGACTTTTTTTAAATATTACTAGATTATTATCTATATGTTTTACTTACACAGGTTTATTTAAAACTTTAGTTAGTATTTAGTATCTTTATATTTATTTATTTAATATTAGTATTTTGCTAACTTTATTATTTATAAGTACTAGTATTTAGTTACTATTAATACATACGTTTATGTATAGCTTATTTTCGCGTTTTTAGTCTAATTATATATATATAATTAATATATTTCTTCTGATTTTTTCTTAGTCTTTTAGTAGCTTATTTATAGTCTACTAGTTTTCTAGTTTTTTATCTATAGTACTAAAGCAAAAGTCTGTTCCCGCCACATTACTAAGCAGTTTCCCTACCAAAATCACCCCAACTTTGGAAGCAATTCGAATGTACTGAAAGGCCTATACAAGGCCTATTTTTAATGTACTAGCTTAAGGAGATTAATATTTCGTCTGCTATCCCCTTACTTTCCTCACTGCCGCCAGCCTTCTTCCTATACTCTTAATAAGCTGTTGGATAAGCCTTTTTGGGAGCTTCTTCCACGCCTCCTTCAAAGCAGCTCGTAAAGCATCCCAGGCCTCTTGAGAAGCCCCCATCTTTTCAAGCTCTGGATGAAGCTTATGAATAAGCTTCTTAAGAGCCTACTAGAGGTGCTCTATGGGATTGAGATTTGGGGAATACGGTGGCCATTCAAGCGTCCAGATCCCGTGACTTTCTAACCAAAATTAAGTGTCTAAAGCATTGTGAATTGGAGCGTTATCTTGTTGAAACACCTGCCCAGGCCTATAATAAGGAAGAAGACCTTCTTCCAGAGCTTTAATGTAAGATTAGGCTGAGTAGCCCCCCCTTTCTGCTTCTGGACCTCTTTTTATGATAATTAATTCACTTCTTCTAACCCTTTTGTTTAGGGTAAGCCAGATAGCCTCCCACACTATTTAAGAGATCTGTTTAGCTTTGTCCTTTTCCTGTATTATCTCTTTATTCCATTTTTCCTACGGGTAATGAAAATACTACTCTGTTTCTTTACTAGACCCTCTCTGAACAGAGCACTCATCAGAGAACTTGACCCCTCTTCTCTTCCAATTGAAATGGTGATACTCTTGACAGAACTTTAACCTTAAAGCTCTTACAGCCGCATTAAGCTTTGGTCTCTTCTTACAACGGTGGTTTGTGAGGCCTTTTTCCTTAAGGATTTAATAAATAGTGGTCTTGTGAAGGTGGAGGAGGCCTGCTTCCTCTATAAGCTTCCTATATTAAATCTTAGGAGTTTTTTGAGCAAGACGCCAAAGGAAACGTTTCTTACGACGCGTAGTAAGCTGAGGACGTCTATTTCAAGGTAAAGATTCGACTGTGTTATAAGACTTCTACCTCTTAAGTGTGTTGGTAATGGTTTTCTCTGAGATACGAAACTCTGCTGCTAAGTCCTTTCTCAAAACACTAGCCTCACGTTTCGAAATAATTGCTGCGCGAGCCTCAGGAGATAACTTATTATTACAGCTATAATTACCAGAAATTTCTGTCCCAAAGGACCTCATTTTGGTGGTGTAGTGTGGTGTTGAAGTTTGGTGTTAATTTCGTGTTAAGGGGCAGTGCACGGTCGCGGGAACAGACTTTTGCTTCATGGCTGTATAGTTAACTTCTAAGTAGTAGTTATTTTTTTAGTGTTTTCTTTTTAAATTTATAAATTAAGTATTTCTAGAGTTAATATACTTCTATATCTAGTATTTTATGTGTATTTTTAGTCTATTCTTTATAATTCTAGCATTTTCATTCTAAGAAGTATTCTTAATATATAAGTTTTTTATATAATTTATAGTTAACAATTTTTTTTTATAATATTTAATTTAGTATAATTAACATCTCAACTAACATTTATCCTATAATAGTTAGTTATATTTATTTGAGTTTAGATTTTATAACTTATTTTCTAAGTCTATATAAACTAATTTCTGTTATAAATTAAATTTCTTTTTATTTATTAGTTACTATAGTATTTTCTTTATTTTTAGTTCTTTAATATGTATAGCGTGTTTTCTTTATTTATAATTTATTTCTATATAAGTCTTTACTATATATATTTAGTATTTTTATTTTATTATTCTGTTTACAGCGTCATTATCTTGTACCTATAAAATTAATAAAAAGGTTTCTTTTTTTTTTAATTCTATTCTAATTCTAAATATCTAACAGAGTAATAGTACGTTGTTTTAATTATAATTAATATAAATATTTATTTAGGGCTTTATGAAAGCGGTCTCTATATCTCTATATAGTAAAGCCTAAAAACCTAATAGCTACTATTAATATTCTATTAGGATTATATTAATAGACTATTAGAGTAAATATAGAAATATATATATAGCTATATAATATCAGCATAGTAGTATAGTAATAATATAAAAAATTTTTCACTAGGAGGGTAAGCTCTAGTGAAGATTTAAAAATATAACTACTACATCTTAACATATATATTTAGTTATTTAAATTAATAGAAAATATTTTTTTAATATTTTTATTTTATTTTATATTATATTACATCGCACGGTATGTATACATGAAATGTAAGTAATTTATACTCTAAAACTATAAGCAAAAATAGCTTTCTATTCTAATATTATTTACTAGTTTAAGTATCTAGCTATAGAAACTTTAGGTACCTTTATTACCGGATTATATCTTTTTTCTACTTAGAGAATAGGGCTTAAGGGCTTAGGTTTAGACCTTAAGGCTTAAGCAATATTAAAGAACACCTTATTATTATTAATAAAAGAATAAATAAGAAGATCCCCCTAGTAGCTACGTACTTCTAGGCGGAATATAAACAGTTATTAAGATAATTACATACATAAAAAAAACTTAGAAGAAGCTAGGGATAGATATATGACTTTATAAAGGTAACATACAAACATAGCTAAAATAGCTTAAATAATAAATAGAATAAGAAAAGTATAGATACTCTTAGAAAATATTAGTATAGCATAACCTAATAGTATTTTTCCTTCTATTAATATAGGATAGATGTTATTTGAAGTATTGCCTCTTATATTTCCTCTAGAGGTTTTTTATTTACCTAAATAGTAAGAAATTAGCCTGTATAGACCTATTAAGGGGACTAAATCAGGCAGTAAACAAGAAATAATAATAATATTTATTTATAAATTTTATTTATTTATATAATTAGTTTTTATTTATTTAGTTTTTTATATTACTTATTTCTTGCTAACTGTAGTGCTTGTTAGTATTTATATATTTTATTTTCTAAAATAATTTTTTAGTATCTAGTAATATAAATTTTTTTTAGATAGTACTTTAATTTATATATTTAATAATATTCTTAGTATACCTACTATATAATTATTATAAATATAAGTTTCTTACTTCTTTTTGTCTTATAATTTTTTTTTCTAAACTTTTAATTTTCTTTTAAAAAAAGTCCTTCTTTCTATTTTATAATTTTATAGAATTATTATATTTTTTTATTAGTTTTTATATTATGTTATTAGATTACTACTCTTTATATTATAGAAATTATATTATTAGATTATTCTACTAAATAATCTTTTACTTGCTAATATAGTATCTTATATTTTTATTTAAAGTATATATAGCTTCTATATATCTAATATTATTCTTACTAGATTCTTTATATAATAGCTTTCTTAGTTATTCTGTTTTATACTTATTTTATTTAGACTATAGCTATCTTAACTTTTTTTAGTGTTTTAATTTAGATAAAAGTATATTTTATATCTAATTATTATTACTTATAGTCTTTAACAAAATGTTTTTATTTTTTATATTTTAGATAAGTTTTTGTGTATAGTGTTTTATTCATTTCTTAGTTTACTTTCTTTACTTTTTATTAATAAATATTTTTATTAATATTTATTTTATTATACGTTTAGGTGTTTTTCCTATTCTTTTTAAGTACATAAATTATTAATCTAACTTATATCTTTTTTTTCTTATTTTTATTAGTACTAATAGTTATTAATAGTTATTATTTATTTAATAATTCTAAGTAACATGCTTAGTTATTTGCTTTTAGAAATTTTATTTTTAATTTTATTTTTTAGTTCTTTATAGTATATTATAACTAGTAGTTAGTTTTTTTAATTTAATTATAATTAAATTTATTTAAACTCTACTATATGGTTAGTTACTAATATTTATTATTTAAGTTTTTAAAGCTTTTAGATTACTTTTATTTTTTTATTAAATTTTCTAAAGACTATAATTTTTTTTTAAAGCTTTTATAATTTTTAAAAACTTTTTATATATTACTATTATAGTTTCTAAGTTCTGTTATTTCTAAATTAGGTTTTTTGTTTACTAAATATTTTTTTACTAATAGCTTAAACTATTTTATAGCTCTTTTTATTATATTTATATTAACTATTAGAATCTAATCTTAGTTAGTTATAAATAATATTTAATTAAATTAATAGTAAAGGTCTATAGTTACTATAAAAGTTTTAAAGTTATTTTAATTACTATTAAATTTTATAAGAGAGTGTATTTTTACTATGCCTTTTTTTCTTACTTTATTTACTTTAACTTATTATTTTATATTAATTAAAGTCTTTTGTAACTTTATAATAGCTATTTTTTATTCTTAAATAATTAGTAGTTATATAGGGGTTGCTTTTACAGTAATATCTTACATATTTTATGAATTTATAAGTAAGAATATTAATTTTCTATAATAATTACTAGTATATCTACCTAGCTTACTATTTATAAAATCTCTAAATTTTTTATTTTTTCTACTATTATAGGCAAAATATGAGCGCTCTCTAGATATTCTTAGACTTAAGTTTTATAAATTTCATATTTTGTAATAACTATTATTAACTATAGAGTGTATTTTTTTTTAATTTAAGACCTAGTATAGTTAATAAAGTAATAATTAACTATGTTACTAAATAAGCTCTATTTTTTTTTTACTATAGTGCTTATATTAATATCTCTAGCCTACTATTTTTAAATTTCTTAAATAATAATTTTCTATTACTTATATAACACCTGCTTGCTGTATTTCTAATACTAGTAATACTTATATATATTCTCTAATCTCTATATAGACGGGCTATTTACTAGACTTATTATCTACTTTTTTTATAGCTATAAAACAGTTAAGACTGTATAGGAGAGTATATATAGTAGTAGTAATAACTACTACTACTATTATTACTACTATTATTATTATAGTAATAATAATAGTAACAGTAATAGTAATAGTAATAAAGGTAAAAAAAAAACTAATATTAAGTAAAATAACTTTACTACTATTACTACTAAAGTAGATATAATAGAGCTAGAAACCGCCATTATTATATAGTATATAAAATATTATATAGTATATAAAGTATTATATAGTATATAAAATATTATATAGTATATAAAATATTATATAGTATATAAAATATAAAGTTAAAGATATATAGTTTTCTAGCAGGTTTCTAAGCCTTAGCGTGATACTATTAAGCTATTTTTTTATTTCTATACTCTAGTTATTAATCTCTTAAGTAAAACCTTAATATAAAATACTAAGCTATTTAATAATAGTAGATAATATTTTTTTAATTTACACTTCTTTAAGCTCTTTAATGTCTAGTAGTAAGAGCTTAATATTCTTTATAAATACTAAGTAATTATCTTAAGTAAAAATAGGATTAGCTTAGATTAGATAAGCTAGAAACTCTTACTTTATAACTACTAAATTCTAAAAAAAGATAATTTAAAGCTGCTATAGTAAATAAAGAAAGCTTTAAGCTATAAAATTTTAATAGTCTGCTATTATTTTTTTCTCTTTTTTTTCTTTTTCTTTTCTTTTTTATTTACTATTTTTACTATCTGTATATGAGTTGAACTATGCTAGTAATTTATTAATAAAAGGCTATATAGCTTACTTAAGTAATTATAAAGATTATATCTTTACTTATAGTAAGTAGAAGCTATTTTAAATAGACAGGCTAAAGCTAGCCATACTTTATATAAACTTATATAAGAGATAAGTAAGATAGTAGTTTATTAAAATATTATTATTTTATCTTCTAGTATAGTAAATTTAGCTCTTATTAATACCTTTTAGCTTTATATACTTAGTTTCTTAAGATTAGCCTATATAAGTCTTCTTTAGTAATATAATATTTACTTTTGTAAATATTTTATTAATCTAGTTAAGCTATATATTATATACCATCTTTTTTACTATATATTTACTTTTAATAAAATATAGATTATACTATAGCTTATGTTAACAGAAGTAAGATAGTAGCTTACTAGTAATATTTTAGTAATAAAAGAAATAGAAAACTATGTAAGCTATAGTATAGAATAGAAAATACTAGTATTTTATAATAACTCTATACTTAAACCACTCTAGCGAGTTTATTTTACTATTATTTATAATTATAATTATTAGATAATAGAGCGTTAGGTCTTTGTTTAATAGTAGAATTATAAAAAAATTTAAAAACTTAGCCTTAAAGCAGGACTTACTTTATAGTAGTATATTATAAATAAATAAAAAGTTTACAGTAGTATACAGGTATAGCTTTATTAACTATTTTTATTACTTTTTTCTCTAGCCCTGCTAGTAGAATTATATAGTTTTTATTATTTTTATTTTATTATAACTATTCTATAGAGTCCTTGCTACTTTATTTATAAATTTAAGTTACTATTACTTATACTTACTATATATATAAGTCTTTAGCAGATTATTTAAGCCTTTTTTATATAAAGTTAGATATATGTTTATGCCTTTACTTTTCTAAAAGAACTATAGGCTAATAATAGCTGTTATATATCTCTTAACGGCGCTAATTTTAAGCATCTGTTAAACTAGTTTACTATTTATAGTTATATAGCTTTTTCTTTTATATTATAAGCCCTAAATATTACAGTTTAGAATACAGTTATTAAGAAATTATATTACCTTATTCTTATATATAAGCTTATTATTTTTAAATTCTTTTTTAGTACAGAACTTCTACTACTCCTTCTGCTTAGGATTATATATTTTATTTATATTTTTAAACTAGATATTATACGCCTACGTGAGCGCACGAGTGTTTTATATAAAAAGCTTAATATTAAAAGCTATATAAAGCTTTATAGTACTAACAGGGACAGAAAGGGATATTCTATTAATTATATTATTTAGAGAAACTAAAAAAGTATCTATTATAGTTTAAGATAATAGTATATAAAAAGGTAAATAGGCGTATAAACGTTTATAGAGTCTATATTAGCATATAAGCTAAAGTATTAGTTTATAATAGTCTTATAATAGTAAAGCTAAAGCTGGAATAACTTATAAATAATTATATACTCTATTATAACCAGAAAAGAGCCCTAATATGTGTATATTATTAAAAGAGAAGGCTTTTATATAACTAAGATTATTAATAAAAATTATAAGAGCTAAGCTTCTTATAAGCTCTTATAAACCCTTTATAATTAATAGTTATATAGAGATTACTTTTACAGCGAGATCTCACATATTTTATAAATTTATAAATAAGAATACTAACTTTTTATAATAATTACTAGTATATTTACCTAGCTTATTACTTATAAAATTTTTAAATTTTCTATTTTTATTATTATTATAGGTAAAATACGAGCGCTCTCTAAACATTCTTAAACTTAAACTTTATAAATTTCATATTTTATAATAGCTATTATTAACTATAAAGTATATTTTTTCTATTAATTTAAGACCTAGTATAGTTAATAGAGTAATAATTAACTATATTACTAAATAAGCTCTACTTTTTTTACTATAGTGCTTATATTAATACCTTTAGCCTATTATTTTTAAATCTCTTAAATAATAATTTTCTGCTGTTTATATAATACCTGCTTATTATATTTCTAACGCTAGTAATACTTATATATATTCTTTAATCTCTATATAAATAGACTATTTACTAGACCTACTATCTATTCTCTTTATAACTATAGAACAGTTAAGACTGTGTAAGAAAATATATATAATAATAGTAATAACTACTACTACTACTACTACTACTATTATTATTATTATTATTATTATTATTATTATTATTATTATTATTATTATTATTATTATTATTATTATTATTATTATTATTATTATTATTATTA